>CM056170.1:5737069-6200485 GCA_029691765.1 Entomobrya proxima
ATAAAAGAAAGTGAAATGCAAATTCTCATCGTGTAATATTGTTCACTGTGAGAACTTGGAAAAACTTTGTCTTTTAAGCTACCGCACTACACCCCTCTCACCAAAAATCTTATACTTTGCAGGATAATATAAGAGCTTAAGCCTGGTTTCAAGAAAACAAAATGTCTTAGATGAATCCTTGTGTCCTTGTAAGCTCAGTTGTACATGTGTATGTGATATGTATAAGCTTTGACTCACATATCGCATTCACGAGCGGCATATTTGTACACGTGAAAGTAAATTGCATAATATAGGCATATACCTGACATCATGTAAATGATCAAGGATTGTGAAATTCCAGTGTACAACAAAGTGTCATTTCTGTGTGCGCTGCTCGATTTTTATGTGCCTGTGAAGCAAGATGTTGCACAAAAAATCTTCTTTTTCTATTATAAAAACTTTTTGTGGAAACATTGACTGTGCGAATGTCTGTGCGTGCATGAAAAGCAAGCTAATGTTGTTGTTGCTTTTGTCTGTCTGTAAGCATTTCCTTTTCCTATTACTTCTTATTCCACTACGGGTCATTTCCTTTTGGGATTGTTGCTGTACTGTGCTTGAAGGATTCAAGTGAACCATACAGTTTAATTTTTGCCAGCACTTCCGTTTTTCACTCAACTTATGAGAAATATACCACTACCGTGATCTAGGGAGTCTCTTGTTGAATGTTTTTGCTTCATGAGCCAAAATAAAAATGCAAAGCATGGTAATCCTTAGAAAACACCCAAAGTATTAAGTAAAAAAGAAAGCTAAAACAACAAAACAAGTTTTAACTGAATTTTTTCAAGACACTTTTTGGTTATAAAAGTATTCACTTCTCTGTTCTCATTTTTCTGTTATTTTCATCTTTCAAAACTAGTCCAAAGAGTCTGTTCTCTGTGGAAAGAAACTTTTTGTGAAAGTAAATAAAAGGTAAAAACATAGTTTTTGGTTGGGGAGAGCTCTTCCCAAAACAGTTCCACAGCAAATATTCTTTGGACTATTCAAACTAAAAATATTTCTTGGATAGATACAAGAATACATTACTTTTATGCAAAAAACTACTAACGTTTGTACCAAGTTCACACATTCCTTTTATCTTTTTCTACCAGAGAATTTTTTAAGTAGAAAGTTGACACCAAAGCAATGGATGAAAATATCCAATTATATCTGTCCTTTTATTTTATACAATTATAGCGATTCATTATAAAGTACAGCATTCACAAAGTCCCGAAATCCTAAAAACCAGTTTTTAAACTAAGTTAGCGCAAAATATTGAGTTTGACATAAAATTACCATTTGTAGAAATATTATGCCATTTTTTCTGACAAAAGATTTTGACTAAACAAACCCAATTTCCCAATCAGAAAATACTTATCATGCTACTTTTTTGTAATTGTCAAAGCATAAACACATTTGAAGGCTGTTGCAAATTACATAGCCCATTTTATAATGTAGCGATAGTTGCAAAACCTAACAGGCAAGCATAAAACAACGTATATTGTAAGTAGTGCTAGCTAGCAGTTGAATAGTACTGGTGGGAGCGGGAAATCTTTATTGGGGAAAGTAGTGTTTAAACCATTCAATGTCAAATGTAGCCTACAAAACTAGCAAGCAGTAGTAATTCTATTTGTCTTTCAGTCTTTAATGTTAATGTACCTGTAAACTATCTTTCTCTCTGTAGCAGTAGCATATATTATCGTGGCATTTCTTCTCTCTTTGCATCTGTAAGCATATTTGTACGTGTAATCTCTATATACAAAACATATTTCAGTAAACTGTAGTCACTATGTTATGTAGTCTAAAATCCTATATATTATAATATATGCCGGTTTTAGGTATTTTTCTCTTGTCGTTTTCACCTTTTCTGTTGTCCCCCAAATTAGAAACTTTCTCTTTTCGTTTGTTTTCATTATGCTGAAAATTGAAATGTCGACACTGCGATGAACAAGATAAAACTAATGAGATGTCTACTTGTTTTTCTACCTTTTCCGCAATTGGAACTACTACACCAACTGTAAAAATGGAATATACTGGTTTCTTTCTGATTCTTCTCTCAAAACCCGAAATGATTTCATTGGAATGTTAACCAAACGTTTTTTGGGATGGTGAACAAATACTCTGCAAAATTACAACCATTGTCCTATCTGTGACTTGTGGCAAAACGTCTCTGTCGGGGAAACTTCATGCAGTGATCTGTGCCCAGGGGTTGATTGCCAAGGATAAAAGCGGCACGTCGGACCCGTACGTAACCGTCCAAGTTGGGAAAGTCAAGAAGCGGACCAGAACGATGCCACAAGAGCTGAATCCTGTTTGGAACGAAAAGTTCTACTTGTAAGATTTTCATAAATTCATCTTATTAATGAGGCGATACAGTTGTGTGTACTTCATACTAGAGTAGTCGAAAAGATTTACTTGGTTAATACAACTGGGGCGCAAAGTGCCCTAAAGTTATGATCCACTTTACTATTTGCATCCAATGTCCAACAATATTGAATGAATATATGATATGCGCCGTACAATATTAATATTGAATGCCTAAGTGCCTGCTGTTTTTACAAATGATGGATGTAAGCCCTTGAGCCAAGAATGAAGTTGAGTGGAAGCTTGACCAGATTTATCTCCTTTGACTAAGTTACATACTCTCTCCACAAAGCAATTAAATGCTTAGAAATACCAGAACGGATTGGCGCAAAATACTAAAGTTTTGTAGCTCGATTCGGTTATATAGTTATATCAGAGCAAAAAAGTTATGAACGAATATACAAAAGAAACCACAGCTTCACGGTTTTACTGAGTAGCTCTAGAGAAAATCTACTGACTGCACGTACTATCACGAATTCGTTTTTTGACTGATTTCGTATATTATATGGATCATTTTAGCCGAACTGTGAAATGCTGGTTTCTTTCATTAAAGATGCCTCGTTCCCAGTGCGTTTTCACTGATTATGAATTTTAGAAAAGTATCATGAAGCATGATCGTGATGATCACGAGTAACATTACAAACTCTATCTGCCTACTATTACCTAATAAAATGAATGATGGTCCAAAACCTGGCTTTTTCTGTCCTCTCTATTCGCAGTGAGTGCCACAATTCCTCAGATCGAATTAAAGTCCGTGTCTGGGACGAGGATAACGATCTCAAGTCGAAATTACGCCAAAAACTCACCAGGGAATCTGATGACTTTCTTGGACAGACTATTATCGAGGTACGTGTTTTTCCCGTTATGTCGACTACTCCTCCTATCTAACTTGTAGCTCACGACAGACGATGTCCTTCGTCCTTACAAAGTATACTTTCTTATGCAACTTTCGCTCGTTTTCTCCAGCGAGAAAAGTTCTTTTCTTTTCCAGCGGATAATATAGAGTGCGAGGCAAATGGCGTGTGTATCCGCGCTGTGTGTATATAAACATAAAATGAAGTGTAGCACCATTGCAGGGTACAGGAGAATGTTCTTCAACCATGGATCGTAAAGTCTGATTTCATTCATATCTTGAAACTTACTAAAACAGCATTGCATTCTGACTGGCCTTGTGGACTGAAATAGTCCAACATAGGGAAACGGAAGTCATGTTATGGGTTCTGAGATCTCTCCACATACCTTGTTCACTTTTCTTAGGTCCACTCAGTATTCGAATCGCCTACGCTTCTAAGTATAATGCGGATCTGTTACCTGATCCCTTGTTATTGTTATTACCTTTCCCTACTTTTTTCTACGATTATGGACAGCAAGTCCTGTCACATCCAGACTGTAGGAAATACATTGTTACACGAGGGATGTCTACTTTCCAGAAAAATGATTTCAAACCTTAAATCTGATTAATTGTTATGTCTAATGCAATGTACATATTTGCAATGTATTCTCCAACTTACTGACGTAGCATTTCTAAGAGTACTACTTTTTTTTCTTTTTTTTCACTAAAAGAAGATGAGTAACTCATTACGATGAATGGTCTTTACTTTCTTATTTTAGGTGTATACAATCTAAAATTATAAACTCCAAAAATCACAGCATTTTATCTAATTTCAACATAATAAATCACACGCATTCAGTATTTGGCTACCAGTTTACGCCCATAGGCGCACTCCACGAGTTAGAATTAGAGTGAATAGTGACAAGAAATCTAATGGATTAGACTGGTGGGATTAATTGTGCTCATTATTGTGTAAACCTCTTGGGGACCACAAAAAGGAGCTAGCACAGTCTAGTGCAGTGTTTTACCACATTTAGCCACATCGTTGATGTCTTAGGATTATTAATGGATGCATTGATTAAACTTCTAGTACCAATGCGGGTTTTCAAGACGACTTACGTGTCATGTTGAAGTAATAATCAAGACAGTCAGTATACTGTAGTTTTCTTTTGGATGGTGCAATGTTTTAGTTTATCAGACCTAACTAGTCGGGAAATAATTACTTGTTGGAAGTAGTTCAATTTCCTTTCTGAGTGAGATACAAAAACTTTTGTACCACAAATAGTGTGTGGCGACGATAATTTAGGATTGGTTACTGTGCGATAGCTAATTTGTGTATTTACCTAAATCCCTAATGAATACATTGCTCTTTAGGTGAGAACGCTATCCGGTGAGATGGACGTTTGGTACAATCTGGAAAAACGAACTGATAAATCTGCTGTCTCGGGTGCTATTCGTCTGCATATAAGCGTGGAAATTAAGGGAGAAGAAAAGGTACATTCTATTTTAGCACTGCTTACCATTTTCACTTTTTTAAATCCATTGTGTTTCATAAAATCCATGTTATATATGTTTTCCTTAAATGCGTTTCTAAGTTTCTAATGCCTTTTCCTTTTATGACTTCAATTTCAGGTTGCCCCGTACCATGTTCAGTACACTTGCCTCCATGAAAATCTCTTTCATCATTTATGTGAAGTTCAGATTGGTATGATGAACTTGCCTAGTTCCAAAGGGGACGATGCATGGAAAGTATACTTTGAAGATCCAGGCCAAGAAATCGTGGATGAATTTGCCATGAGATACGGAATCGAGTCCATTTATCAAGCCATGACGTAAGCCTTTTTCTTCACGTATTCCCATCTCATTCATTCGTTTATCAATCCCGGTTTCGATTTGTCTATACACCATCTCTACATTTTCATAGTTTATATAATAATAATATGTGGTAGCAAAACATGCAGGGTATGTCATGTGGGGAGGCAATTGCAGTTTCACCGTTATACTGCCTGCTAGAATTCCAGAAAGCGGTAACAACGCTTCTTTTAAACCACTTTATGTTCACCCAGGCGCCATCAATATCTCTGCAGCAGCAGGTCATTTCAACAAAAAATATTTTCAGCTGGCTAGCCGTGCCAGAGTAGAGTAAACGGGAATGTTGAGATAGCTTGGAGCTTCTTTTGTGAAGTGCAAGAGTGATAAAGCGATTCGGCTTTAGAAAAATTCAATGCCCAACTTTTCAGTCAATTTAAGCGTCCTTGTAGAGCCCATCCTTTTTCCATACGGGAAGTGCAACGAGCCTCGTAAAGCCAGATTAGTTTGACGCTGATGGCTTCTACCAGTGTCACATTTTTCGTTTTTTGTCCATCAATTCTACAGCTAAAACTGACAAGTGCTGCTATATGGAAGAGAAAGCACTAAGCAAGGAAAATAAGCCATCAGTTAATGTATGGCGTACTTGAGTTTAGAACTCAATATGACTAAAAGTAGGCCAATTTCAGAGCTTTATATCCCTGGGCAATGGCGATTACTACGACGAAGGAAACAAACGTATACAGCAAGACTTTTAAAATAAACACAATATGAATTGCAAATTTTGGTTCATGGTTCGTGCAAAATGTAATCATACAGTAGTAGTACATTATAATAAACTGTATTAAGTACTATGAAAACTACAACACGCAGATCGGTATAACTAGCACTTGAAGAACTTCCATAATATGCAAAACAAACTCAAAGCTAAGACTCACTTGTAGTATTCTCGTCGTAATAGTTTTTTTTGGATTTTACCATGCTAATTACCGGACACTGTTTTGTGCTGGATACAATGTAGTATAGGTACACATTTATTTGGCGCATCTATCAAAGTTATGCAAACACTCAAGTGAAAGCACTGCAACCAATTCAGAACCACAGTCCATGCAGATTGTTGACAAACAAGATATTTACTTTGTCCATTCTACAAGAGAAAAGAGTGGAGTTGGCTGAAACTACTCAATGATATGCGACAAAAGAAAATGTACTTTCTTTGGAAGTTGATAATGGCATGTTGAACAAAAAGTGGTAGGATGATATCAAAGTCTTTGAAGCATCGAGGTACATTTTGTATACTAACAGCAAACAACCCTGCCGTTTTTCATATAGCAAGAGCAGAAACTATGCTAGTTGATGATATGAAGGAATTTGAATTCCACTCTAGCTTACTTTAGTCTACTTCCTGTTCTCATTCGTCCACGTATCCCAAGACGCCTTTGAATGCGAATTTTTGTTTTCCAAACAAACCGAAACGACACAAAACTCTTTTCAAGAAAGCTTTTACTTGAGATAGTGAGAGACAACGCGTATGCGCTTTTCCTTATGTCAGCCCCAAAATGTTTTGCAAGCCCCAAAATCACAAAGATGAAAAATGTAACTAGGATTTCCCTTTTATTATTCAGTTTCTAGTTGCTTTATATAAGTGGACCAACAATAATAGCTACAGTAATCAGGAGAATCAGCAATAATATCATGTAAAGCCATCCTGTAAACACGTATGGTTTCTAATGTTCTTTATCTTATCTTTCACTTTTACAGACACTTTCATTGCCTTTCGACCAAATACTTATGCAACAGTGTGCCTGCTGTGATGAGTACTTTACTAGCCAACATTAATGCTTACTACGCACATACAACGGCGTCTTCCGCGGTATCTGCCTCGGATCGCTTTGCAGCTTCCAATTTCGGGGTAGGTGTTTTCTTTTAAGCATGTAATGAAAAATCGTGTGCGGGGCAAAGTAAACTCCCAAGTACAAAATCATGAGCTTATTGGTTTCTTTTGCAGAAAGAAAAGTTCGTGAAATTGCTCGACCAGTTGCACAACTCGTTACGTATCGACCTCTCTATGTACCGTAATAACTTTCCAGCTTCGAGCCAAGAGAAACTCATGGATCTTAAGTCGACGGTTGACTTACTTACCAGTATAACGTTCTTCCGAATGAAGGTAAGCCCACATTTGAATAAAACGTTACTATACTGCCTCTAACTCTATTGTAATGGATTATTATTAGCCCTTCTGTAAGAAGGCAAATAGATATACGAGTTATTTAAGTATAGACGGAAAACCCAGGGTGTTACTTGAGCTTGATGGATCACGCTTATTTGATTTTTTCTCGTGAACAAACAATGGTTTTGATTATATTAATTGGAACTCTGTGGCGCGGAGCATCACGATAATTATTTACATTAACAAGTATTGCGAGTATAATTTTGATGAATTGGTGCGGAATATATCCGTTTCCCTTTATGTGATAAGAATTCCTACATGAAGCGTGCATACGTACTACTAATAATTTTCCAACGAGCAGATTTTCTGGATGAACATTTTTCATAAATGTCAAACTGAAACCATACAACACTATACCGAACTAATGAAATTGTAGTTCGTTCGTGGTGTAGTGTTTTCACTCTTTGGTTTTCACTTTGTACATTTTATACCAAGACTCACTATCAGATTTATATGCAGTTTCACCATCACAAAGCCACACCATCACCAGTTTGCCAGCACAAGCAAACAAATAATGGTTGAAGATGAACCGAATCCATTATCGTTTTTGCGTCTTTGTGTTTACTTAGTTTATTGTGATATCCGATTCTCAGCACACAAGCTCATTGAAAGAACCATATATGGTTGTCGTTGTCTTATCATCAACCTTACCCGGACGGAAATGCATGATCTACATTTATCCGCACATGTTTATAGTTCATACTTTATATATGTATAGGGTAATATGTTATAGAAATAGAAACCTGCACATTTTTCACGTGCAATACATATACCATATCAAGTTTCTGTGGTGTATGTGTGATTTCTTTACAAACATATTTTTTTAGTTGTTTTGTTGCCTTTCTAGAGAAAACTTTTTCATGTGATTTTTACCAAAGCTAGAAAGGGAAAAAATATACGCTTGTAAGAAAATGGGATGTTATCGACTCTGATAAAGCGTTTCACGGTTGGGTTTTTGTTATAGCTTTTACTTTGCCTCTTTTCAAATACATTATACATCTTCTGTGAATGTGGTCGAATACCTCTATAGTATCCAACCGTTTGTTTCAGTTCTATTTCTTTACGTACTTTTTACCCTCGTTTTGATGAGGCTGCGAAGATGGGTCAAAATAACGTTGCGGAGATATGTGCTCAGAGTCAACCCGTTACTATTAATACAAACATTTTACTCATTACTAAAGTTAGTATAATAGTTATTATAGTATTCCTTATTCAATGCATTTTACTGACTGAGTATTAGGTTTACAAAAAAAATCTACGGTTAGAGTAAAAGATTATAGGAGAATATAATTTTTAGGTCCAAAAACGCTGCCAACAAGTAAATTCAGTTAATAAATTAAATGGAACTTATTGTAAGAAGCATTTATCATATTCATATTTACCCATTACACATATTTTGCTGGTGTATGTATTTTACGGATATAGACAAACAAAAGGGAAACCTAAAGTGTTTTGCCTACTTTAAAAACACTTGACTTCTACTAAAGGAGTCGTTATGATGTTCTTACAACCATCATATTGTACCGTATATGCGAAATGGTAACAGAGCAGTCAACTCTTTTAGTCAACGAAGCTCAATAGCAAATGTCAATATTTGCTAAAGATGAAGGGCTCAGATTGAGATCATTGGTTAAACACACAGGAGCGAAGGAAGACGCTAATATAGGACTATTTCCCCCAACTTTCGTACTTTTTATGCCATGTCATTATCATCACCAAGATCCTTTTTTAGAAAAATAAGAGGAAATTTTTGCGAAGCGTCGAAAAAAGTGCGTGTGTGTTGGCGCATTAATAAAGAGTAAAGCTTTTAGCAACATCAAGTTTCTAGAATCCCATAATATGATCTTTTCTTATGCTTTCACTGTCAAGCAAGTGCTAGCGTGGCAATTACTGTCACGAATAAGACTGTATTCTGTTCCGCGTTAAGCTATTCCACTGCCTCTGCCTTTTCTCTGTTCCTCTGCACACATCAAAAAACAATATTTTTAGGTATCAACACATGCTGTATAACCGCAAAATTCAATTCGAGATAGGAGCAGGGAGAAACCACACCATCTTTGCCATTTTCCAAGCTAATATAAATTTGAGAAAGCGTATATTTTTCTAGTTGATGGCAATAAAAGCACATGCTCAAATGTATTGCCCTAAAAAGAGAAATCTCATAAAAGCCGTTGACACTGATGAAATGAGTAGACTCTCACCATCTTAAATGTATAAGGTCCAAAATACTTATTCAGCATTTTATCCTCAATCCCTCAATATTTTTGTTCACATTTTCATTGTTATTAATATTCATGTTTCTTTGCATGGAAAAACGCGTGCGCTTTATGAAAACCAGTGCAGCTATGTCTACAGTGAAATATTATGTATGTATCAAAATATGTATAGTGATATTATTAAAGTTGGTGGATACACTACGTGACTAACTGGACAAGTCTTGTAAATGAAGATTATGTATATATGCAAGACCATAATAAATCTTTACTACTGTTACAAAATGACGCTTCTTGGTATCTAGAAATCTTTAATGAACAGTGTTAAATGAGGACGAAAATTTTAGGTAAATACAAACTTGGAAGGGACTTTGAAAGCTTATCGCTGTAGAGTATGCGTGTGTCAACTGCTTTACCATCCCATTTTTGTTCTCCAAGGGAAAGGGTAAAGCAAACAGAAAATTTTAATTAGGCACATTGCTTTATGAACCTCGAAAAACCTTGGTTGGCTTCAGGCAAGGTTCATCATCACTAGCCAAAACTCAGAATATTTTGGTAATGTTTTCTTACCATGTCTCTATAAGGTGCGAACATTCTTACAAAAACTACGCTCTTACATCAGGCATGAAACCCCAAAGATGTAGTAAACACAAAATTCAAAGCACACACGAGGATTCGGTATTTAATATCAAAAGTGGTAATTTGCAACATTTTGTAAAGGCAGCTGAGGTGAATATGATTTTATACGAAATTCAACGCGTATCACGTTGTTTATTAGTAGCTGTTTTGGGTAATATTAGAAAGCAAAACATTGTTTACATTACAACGTTATCATCACTAATAGTTGTAGTATTTTGGATTTAAAGCAAACGAAACAATAAAGTAAAAACTGCATAACTGACGACGACGGAGATGAACGATGGTGATAAATCACATTAGACCAACAGTTGACTGAATCCACATATTACCAGCGCTTATTACTGCTTTCTATACTTATATGTCTGAGTATTTTCTTTTTCTTCTGGAACATGATTTTTCATACTTGCTTGTCTTCTTTTTTGTTAAAAAAGGTGTCTGAGTGACTGCTTGAGTTTGTGCCTGAAGCAAACATGCATTTTAGGTGTGTTCTCTCAACATAACTGTTATACGTGATGACAGCTATAAAACGAACCATACTTTTTGGTTGAAATCATGTGAAATAGAAGTATGCAGTAATCATCAATTGAAATCATAATATCCCGAGAAAATAAATTTATGTTCTTATTTCTTGATACGAAAAGCTTCTGTGTATTATTTTGTGTTTCTAGTATGCTTTGTTTGCGTGTTTGCTGAATTTGCTCTGTAGGCTTAGTGTTTTTCCGTTTCATGGCGACAATAATTCTTATAAAAAGTTATGCATTGTCACTTGCTGTGGAAATCATTTTATGATTTAAGACCATAAGCAGTTTTTTCTCCTCAGTCAAAAAATTTAGTGGTGCAAAGGAAAATGAAGAGGGAATGTTTTAGACTCAACAAGATTTTGCATTTACTAGTGTACTATTATGTGCCAACTTTTGAGTAGTGGCAGTGTGTAGAAAAGGACGTAACAAACCTTTATCATCATAGTACAAACCTCCTGTTTGTAACAAGTTGGCGATTCACTGGTCCGTCCGTTTTGTACGCTGCTCCCTGTTTGATGACGAGCTTGTTTGCTGTGCAGGGAAGCAAACAAACTGCGGAGTCTAGATGTCAAGGAAAATGACAGCGTTTGATAAATGATGATGAGCTTAGTGCCTGCCTGCCTGCGCCTGGTTGTATAGAGAAGAGAACAAGAGAATCTTTACTGCAACTCGGGTTTATAAACTGAAAGTGTGTTGTACCTGTGATATAATAGAAAGTTGTTGCATTTGACATAACACCCTGGGTGAAAAATATTAGCATTGTTGTTTGTTCAGAATGATTTTCCAACACCGCGTACACTCACTTTGAAAATACTTAATTAATTTACTAGCCAGTATGAATTTGTATTGTTATATATGAAGTAAAAGCTAAATCCTTTTTTATAAACACTTTCAGGTTCAAGAGCTCTCTAGTCCTCCAAGGGCTAGTACTGTTGTAAAGGATTGTGTGAAAGCCTGTCTACGCTCTACATACCAGTTCCTCTTTGAAAATTGCTACGAACTCTATTCGAGAGAGTTCCAGGTAACCGCATGTTTTAATGCTTTTAATGTTTGTATTGAATAATCTGGATGAATAACATGTGCTGACTAACTGTCAAATGGAGGAAACTCAGATTATGTGCAGATTAGCCAACTACATAAATAATCACGTATTTTACTAGTGGGACTTTCCTTCCTGTTACTTTCCGGTAGTCATCAATGATTTTGTAGCAATGTGAAAAAAGTGAAAGTTGTTTCTTTGACTACCAATTGAAATTATGTGGGCGTAATTACAAATGTCGCCGGATTTCTGTAGTAATGCTGAAGTGTACTATGCTTGGTACTATTTGTGACTGGCATAATTCATGAAAATGTAGCTCAAATTGCGTTTGATCACTGATTTGTGGTATACTTTTAGCGTTAGTTCCGAGTACTGGCTTTGCTCAACATTACATAATATGGCAAATAGGGAAAGGTCGACTGAAGGCTTTACTTTGAATGGCAAAATAATCCTTCGAATTTTTATTGATTGAAAAATGCATATAAATCGACCAATCGATGCATGTAAATATATAATGACGAACAAACTAAAGTAAAAAAAATTCTGGAATCTTAAGGTATATTTTTTAGTTCTTTTATTTTTATATAAAGAAATGTTTTTAAAAAATTCAGTGCTTTCTTTTATTCATTAATGTTTATTATTACTACATTATTTAATTTTAAAAACCTGTTTTATGAGCTTATGTTGATGTCCCCTTTTTGGGTAAATGTTTTACAAGCGTTTTCTTCGAATACATAGGTAGACTTTTTATTAAACATGGTCCATAAAGTTCCCATGCGACATTACAAACGACGTCCACGTACAAACTCGCGAATATGCCGCGGAAACTAATCATACTTGCGACAAACGTGATAGGTGTCAAAATCAAAATCAAATTCTTTCATACCAGCTCGTCAATTAGTTTTTTAAATAATTTTACACAAATAACGAACTCATACAACACATTAAATCGAAATTATTCCCAGTTCTTTCCCTTTTCCTTGAGTACCTATTCAGTATTGTATAGCATTATTCCACATCGTTTACAAACATCCATTCATTTTTTAGACAGCGGTGCAGCTTTCTTTGACATCGCAGCATAGCTAATACTAAAAGACGAGTCATGCAGTGTTAGATGAAGGACACATATTTTATGGTTTAACACGCTTTCTTACAAATTCAACATGTCGACCATTCTGAAAACTTTACTTTCACCACTTTATCTTTGTCTTTCTTTGAATCGCAGATTATAGCGCCATCTTTATTTCAACTAATATCACAATAACTCGACATATACAATGCATTATATGTTGCTGTATCTGTGAATATATGCAAGTAAACGTAGAAAATAAATTTTCAACAAGAAATTACTTGAAAACGGCTTTCTTTCATGGATAAAAAATTATTATTGTCAAATTGTTTGCTTTGAAAATGCAACAATATTATAATTCCAAAGTTCAATATAACAATTTTGTTTCAAAGAGCGTAAATTAAAGCATATTTGAGTTATTGAGTTTCCTCCATGTTGATAGTATCATCTTATTCGCTTCATTTTTATAGAATGTCAATGAACCAGAGACAGGACAATGACAAACTTTCTAGCGTTCTACCTTTTTACCGTTTGATGTGTGCTCAAATTTTTTAAAACTTCCATTTCAGGTGGATCCCAATGAGCCGAAACGGGAGCCCGATGACAATGGACCAAGACTTGACAGTGTCGATTTCTGGCACAAACTTATTGCCTTAATAGTATCCGTTATTGAAGAAGATAAGAATAGTTATGCTCCCGTGCTCAATCAGTTTCCACAAGAACTCAATATCGGCCAGGTAAGTCCAATTGCTTGGCATCTTGCTAAGATGACGTGTAAAATGTATTGGATGCCCGTTAGCGATAAGGATCAGTGATAGTGGCAAGATCCTTGTTTCATTGAAGAACTTGTTACAACTAGTACAAGATTTTGTTCGCACTACTCGCTTCCTTTTTGGTCAAGGAAAGCCGTTACACTTTACAGATTTTTTAGTGTCTACCAAATTAATTGTCTGTTTTCCATTGATGGTTTGATGAGAAATTTCTTCATGGTTCACCTTTCATTCACTTTCTCGACAGCTGTCCGCAGCTACAATGTGGAGCTTGTTTGCTGTAGACATGAAGTATGCGTTGGAGGAACATGAACAAAATCGATTGTGCAAATCTTCCGCCTACATGAATCTCCATTTCAAAGTGAAATGGCTTTACAATAATTACGTAAAAGAAGTGCCACCCTACAAGGGATCTGTGCCTGAATACCCTGCGTAAGTGTTGAAAACATTTTTATTTTTCCACGCGTTTCCATTCTTATATGTTATTCATTCATTATCATATTATGTAGTACAGAGTGTCTGTAACAAATTAACAATTCAATGAAACTTTTCTCGTATATAGATGGTTTGAGCCGTTTGTGATGCAGTGGTTGAATGAAAATGACGATGTATCCTTAGAGTACTTACATGGTGCCTTTAAACGTGACAAGAAAGATGGGGTAAGTTTCTTTTTCATGAAAATCTTAATGTGGGAATTTCGTTTGAAACTCTTTTTAATGAACACACTCACTTCATAAACGTCATAAAATGATGCCATTCTGTTCTTAGTGTTGTTTGCTTTTCTAAAAATGAGCAAGTGTTAGAAAGATGATGGTTTCGGAATCTGTAATGCCATCGTATTTTATTTTCAGTAATAAATTTTCTAATCTGGAATCACACCTCTCATTACTAAAAATTAAATCCAGGAAACCGAGTACATGTATTATTGTCGGTAGTTCAACCTCAAAAGCCAATGACGAGATTTTTTCAATCCCGTTATTTGTTTGTTTAAAATGGGTAATACGATATCATCACCAAAAGATGAAAGTTTCCGTTGGATGTTCAAAGCTGTAGCAATCCAACCTGCATTTTATTGCACCTAGTAATTTAGATTTTCGAGAATTTAGTCAAAATTGATGAAAACTGATGACAGGCATTATTATAAGCTGTAGCATGCATTTCCGTTGTTCAGCCAAAATATGTAGTTATTTTTTTGGAGGAGAGGACGCAGGAGATAAAAACTTTCATTATCTGCTCTGGAAATGTATGTGCATTCAAACAATTTTCTGTTGTTGTATGCGAGCATGAAGTTTGCCAGCCAGTAACTCAATGTATTAGTGATAATGACAATCGCTTGGACGTTGATAATAACCCCTCTGGGGTAAGTAGGCCATGTATCTTATTTTTATCTGGAAATGAAGAATGCTCTTACCGGTTATCTATAATCATGTGTCAGGAGTGTGCTGTGTGCAGTCACACAATCATCCTTCCACTTCCACTTATTACGTTTTCCCCCATCATCCCAAGCTCATGTATTATCTCTACGTTTGTCTGAACAAGCTAAATAAGCCTTGAAGGGATAAGGTGCTAAGGCGTAACGTGCATGATGACACCAGAACATGAATCGGAAGAGCTGTTAATGATACAGGTGGTACTTACTCTGTGTGTTTAGATTATTTCATGGAATACGTCGACCTTTAGACCAATTTTGAGAGTAACTCTCGTAATAAGTACGTGGTGGTAAATTGCTAGGGTGAGGCAGATGCAGTAGCAGCTATGTTGTGCTTCTTGTAGCTTTAATAAGTCTATAATTTTATATGAAAACGAAACTACTGAGTGCAGAGTATTAAAGAATATTGAGTGCCGTTGTATAGCATTAAATTGTAAATATATTTGGCGTTTAATGTGAAATAGTAAATGAACAAATGCACAAGCTGTAAAAGTGAAGTCGCTTTCCCTTTCATACTTCTTGCATCCATTTAAGGCTAATTTGAAGTGTGAAATAATAGAAGCAAACCAGTGAACTTTTATATGAAATATGAATGGAGAAATTAAAATATAGATAAATTACTCCGTGTTCGCTATAATTATTGTATTCCTCTTGAGAAGCAAAAAGTGAGTAATTTACATAAAATGGTGTTCCATGTATTTTATAAGGTCATAATATAATTGTATGGAGAAAAAATATTCGTTAACTTCATCATATCCCTAGTTTGTTCAAAGTAATTGCATACATTTTGTAACACCGATGAATTCTTTTAAATGAAATAAGAAATGAAACCATTGCTCTCGTGATGAGTCAATTAAAAGAAAATATACATTTCTGGAATCTTGACGGCCATTAACGGTTGTATTGTACTTATTTTTACACTGGAGCCACTTGCTAGTAAGTAAAAATGACCAAACAATTCAAACAAGCCTAAAATGCATGCATGCTGCCGGTTGGGGTAGTTGCTATAATTGGTGGTAAGTTACTCTGAAAAACAATCACATAAATAAGCAGTTTGACGTTAGTATTGATGAATGATTCACGAAACAAACTTTAAAAGTGTTGTACAGGGACATGAATATGCTACTTCTTCTGCTACCTCATTATTTCCAAGTTTCGGTGTTACTCACCTTTGCACGAAACGAAAGCAAGTAAATAACTTAATTCAGTACAACAATCCGTTGTACATATTCTTTTATTCCGTAACAATCACTAACCATCAAATTAGGCTCATAGTAGGGTCACGGTGAATTTTCCTATTATTTCAGTTTACAAACCAGCTGGATGGGCTAATAGTTGGCGGACAATAAAATTGTACGTGTGTCCATGCATTCCAATTTCCCAAGCATAATGATAGTAATGACAGTGGTGATGTTGAGGTTAGTAGTTTAACGTACTTTGAAAAACTGCAACTGTCTGCCGTGCATGCATGGTCAGGTAATGTCATTATCAAAAAGGGAATCAACTCAGCAGTAAAAAGCACTAAAATGTATACTTATACATATTTATGCAAACCTTAATGATCCCTTAGATCAAAGCAATTCCGAAAAACATGCATTTTCCATGAGGGATGAGTTGCACTCTTATAGTTGAGTTGTTTGTAGAAAAGTACAAAATTGAGCTGTTGGTGTTTAGACACCATAAAAAAGGTAGCAAGAAGTTGAATGATGATGAGGATGACGAATGATGCTGGGGTTTGCTGAAATAGCAAACTTAATGATTGTGATGATCTATTTTGTTCATACCTGATGGTCTGATGGATGTCATAAGAGATATACAAAATATATGTTATAATATACCAAATTTTGTATTTAAAAATCATTTTTATAGGGTTTATAGAATAAAACTGTTTTCCGCTTACAATTTTTAACGAGAAAAGTAGCTGGTTTGCAGTGTTGTTATTTAAGCAACATGCTGCTATGTAAAGTATTTTATCTACGTTAACTAAATGGGGCATGGAATTACAGATAGAAAAGGAGAGGAAACGCCAAGGTGTGATTATCTGTCAAACTTTTTTCTCAAACATGCCCCTTAGCTCCTTTCATCCACACCACGACCATGTACAATTGTAGGGCTAAGAACAACAGAAGAAACAAGCACGTAACATATATTTTCTTGCAACAGCAAACTGCAATGAGATTTTTCATGTAATGTGGTGTACGATGTAACCAGTAATCAGATTTGAAAACTGCCTAGGTATCTGTTTTTCGACTATGGAAGAAAAGAAGGTTGTTGCCGACGATTATTACGTGCATGCATGAAACTTGGCAAAACTCAAAAAATGTTGTCAGGTTTGAGGGAAATAAATGGATAAAATGAAAACGCAATAGAAAAACGTTCACTTCACTAGGCCATCACCATCATATCAGCATCATCGAATCCTCACCTCAGTTTTTATGCATTGCCATGTAGTAGAATATTTTGCCATCCACATATTATTATCAAGTTGGAAGTTGATGTGATCATCATCATTTCATCGTTGTTCGTGAAAAGCCACCGGCTCCTTACCACTATCCGCTCATGCTTATAAGCTAATCATCCTGCCAGAAATACGTGTAATTTTTATGAGCTGGACAATAAAATAGGTAAGCTGAGGCTAGAAAATTATTAGGTTGCAACATTTAAGGGAGGAGTCGAAAATCTGATACTCTCTCTATGTTTGCACATATATTGATGATGTGGTTGCTTTATAATATTGTGGACGATGAAACTCCGTCTTGCTTTCTTGTTAAGAAGACTGAGATGCTTCCTTGAATAAAAAAGAGACATTTACCCCTGCAATTTTCCTTGTTTGATGTGGTTGAACTCGCGTTCAATGTATTGTTTTCACACTTTATAAATTCAGACAGAATGCGACTTTAAACAGGTAATATACGAAACAAGAACATATTTTAACACTTGCAACATACCCGAAAGATAATTAAGACGTTTATGGTTGAGGTAATGAGTGCTGTTTTCAGTTGATTGAGTAATTAATGCAGCAATGCCCTGTGAATATTTACAACTATCTATTTACATTTTATGCGATTTAAATTCATATGAAATGTTTTATTTTTTTAACAGTTCCAAAAGAGCAGCGAGCATGCCCTTTTCTCCGTCTCTGTTGTTGATGTGTTCACTCAGCTTACTCAATGCTTCGATGTAGTTTCTAAGTTAGAATGTCCAGATCCCGATATTTGGAAACGGTATATGAAACGCTTTGCAAAAACAATTGTCAAAGTGCTTCTGGCCTACGCTGATATTGTGAAACAGGAGTTTCCTCAGTATGCAAAAGACAACGACGAACGTGTGGTAAGCAAAATTACTAAATTATGACTTTTGCAGAGAAATTGTCAAAAGTCGATTTCTTTAGCATGCTGATATTATACTAATCTGTGTATGCATTCATAATTGATTGACTACCTTCTTCTGATTTCTTTCTGACAGGCTTGTATTTTGATGAATAACATCATGCAACTTCGAGTTCAGCTCGAGAAACTGTTTGAGGCGATGGGCGGCGAGAAGTTGGAGGAGGATGCGGCCACTATTCTGCATGACCTGCAAAATTCTCTAAATGCAGTAATGGATGACTTGGCAATCCAGTTTAGCCAAAGGTGTGTGATGTTGCGGTTGTTGTTGTTGTTTTTGGCAGGATTGCCAGACTTTCATTGTACACGAAATGCGCTGAAAAGAGGAAAAGGAATGCGGTTTTGTTGAAAAGAAAAATGCATATAATTTTTGTATAAAAAACTTTTGACTATTTTCTTTTATTTTTCGGTATCTTATTTTCTCGTAAAAAACCTTGAATTTCTTATGCCGAGCCATTCGCCACATTATTTCAACAAATCCCGAAAAGAAACTGATGAAGACGATGATGTGTTCTGATGATGATGAAATGTATTTACAACAAAGTTTGTCATGCTCAAAAATTCAACTAGCTTTTTTTCTACCAAATGCCGAAAAATTGGTTCTTAAAATTCTAACTACTTACTCATCCCTTTCCCTTCAATGATGCTGACAAAGTGAGATTTCATAATGATTTTCACGAAAGAGAATATTGCTCAATTATTTTAGAAGAGCTTTTGGAGTGTCTCATCATAATTCATATTGTCCGTGTTTTGTTCCTCAATATCGGGTTCGTTTGATAATATGCGCAGTAGTAGGTAGGTAGTAAAATAATACTAAATTGACGAATGGAATGTGTTTGATCACATATAAAAATGCCTTTACGCTGTATGTGCTGTTTACTTGTGTACATTCAATACTTTATGGTGAGAAATTACGTACCTTACCGTGTGGTAGTACCTTCCGTCATTCGTCATCATCACAGTCATCACAGCAGTAAAAAACCAAAAAGAGATGTTTTATTGTTTGTGCCAAAGGATGAGGGAGATAAAAAACACTGAATATTTCCTTTACGCTTAAGGCTGTCATTATGAGTGGCTGATGCTCAAATTATCTTGTTAGCTCAAGACTGAAATTGGATGTTGAAAAAATGGAAATAATATACAAAACTACCATATACACTTACCTGGGCAAAAAAAGACGGGAAAATTGTTATAACATTATTATAGCTATTATATAAGTTTTTAGGTTCTTACAAAAGTATATACACGATTGATTGTGAGTCTAGCTTATTTGTGGTTAGTTGAGAAATATTACATAAAAGGCAGGACCAGAAAACCAAAGAAGACGACCGACGACTCATCTCCTCATTTTTTTCTTTTTTGTAGTTCTCTTCTCTCTGCTTTACTTATTGTCTGACTGATTCATTTTTATCCTGTAAATGAAGAGTGTGTGAGTTTATAATGAGAGGGACTCGAGCTCTCTTTAATTTGCTTGCAGCTTGTGGTTTCCCGACTGACTAGAGGGATTCCGTAGAAGTTTTTACTTCTCTTGTTCCGAGTTTCACTCAACTTATACCAGTATTATATTTCTTTATTTAATGCAATGCTACACACTTGGAAAAACCAAACGGATATTCATGAAGAAAACTTGCGTACCACAATATATTGTTATCATAAGATGAAATTGGTCTTTTATGTCAGGACAATGCGTATTTTTCTCTTCAATTAAAGGAGCCCCTCAAAATAAGTATAAAACAAAGTGACAGAAAATTATTGTTGTTTTTTACTCCTTTGGATTTTATTTCACCATAAATTTGGTAGTCAGTCGGTTTAAAACATCTTGTCCATTGTTTTGTCAGTCTTTTTTGTACATGGTTTTGTTAATTATTTGTTGATTTCCTAAAGTGTGCTAGTTGAAATCGGGGTACAAAGCGCAGACTCATGTGCATATTATGAAGGAAACTGATGTTTTGTTTGTACGCAGAATCGTATAAAGTTACTGATTGCTTTGCTTTCTCTCTGAATAAAAAATGAATTCCTTCCCCTTCCTCTGCGTGGTTAATGGCTCGGTTTGAGATAATTGAGAGTGTGCAATACTGTATGATGATGATAATGTGTTATATTCACTGGCGACACTGGATTCAGTGCATTTCACTTTCGTGAAGAAGATGGATGTTCTTCCTCTAGAGATGTGAGGAAGGTGAGCTGATAAATGACTAAATGCTTTTTGCTCTTGTCTTGTTCATTTCACTCTCCAGCTTGGAGGGAAGAATCACGGATAGTGTGAAACAGTTGGGGGACTTACTGCTGGCAGTCAAAGGCCAAGGAAATATCAACCTATCACAACCCGCAACAAGAAATCAAGTTGCTGCCGAGGCTGATGAGGTCCTACGGCCCCTTATGGACTTGCTTGATGGTATGTGCAATGCTTACTGTGGATTCTAATTTGAAATGGTGGAAAGAGAACATTATATACATTTTTTCTTAAATTCTGGCATTTCTTTTTTCAAATCAAGTTTTCCGATTGCTACAACAGTGAAAGATGAATAAAATATGAAAATGAAGATGATAGGTATTGTTGCTCTGCTAAGAAGTGTCTTAAAAATTTTAGAAAAAGGGTTTTTGAGAACCTCGACACTATTTTATGTGCTGACCTGACTGCGTTTCTAATAGTACTCATAAATCCCAAGGTTATAACATGAAAAGAGGCAATATATTCAAAAGCAATTAAAATGTAATGCTAAGTAGAACAATTGCATTGTTGGTAAGAAAACGTAACTTTCTTGTAGGTTTTCTGACTTTTGAGTAGTTCTAGCAAAAAATGTTAGGCATTTGACTGTGTATTAAAACTTCAAAGTATGGCAAGTGTTCAAGTTTAAAACGTTTTTGATTTTACGACCTCTGTAAATGTATTTTTGCCCAACTTGTCATAGTCATGAATATCATTTGAAATGAGCAATAGTGTTAGCAAATCCCTATTTACTTATGCAAAGTTTAACAAAGGGCGTCTCCATAAAGAAGTTTTTTTGTAAACTTAAACGAAAAGGTACAAGCTTTTAAAATGAAGTTTGCAGTTTCCTTTTTTGTTTTGTTTGGCCTGGTCCTGATGTCCTGATGTGAAAATAAGATATACTACTGCTGTCATTACCGTGTCCTCAAATTCCGCAAATTCTTCTACAGTATTTTTTTCAACCCAAACTAGTGAGCATTTCTTTGGATTATGTAGCAGTTTTTTCGGAACTCAAATTAAATAAATGAAAATATGTTTAGATGAAATCCAAAGAAAGGAAACATAAAGTAAAGCCAAATAAGCAAAAGACAAGGAAATAAAATACGTTTGCTGATTCCAGAGAAAGATAAAATGAATATTTTTAATAAAATGCAATATTAAAATATTCAGTCTAAAACTAGAATTTTACTAACAATGATAATCAAGCTTGCAGGAAACACGATGTAGATTTTATGGGTTTATGACAGGGACAGAGCCACCCAACATTGTTTTCGAATAAGTATATAAACATTTGCATACATATACATTTATTGTGAAATCATATTTTGTTGGTAAATGGGCAAAAATATCTACAATTTCAATCTCTAATAAAATATCATGACTTTTAAAGGCTGAGGATCAGAGATCTTTTACCCAGTTTGGTGTCGTTAAATGGCAACAGGTTACAAGTTTTATGGCGGTGGGCACATCGTATCGATAAGTAAACAGCAACATATGCCTATTCTTCATAACAAGCCGTTTTAACAAGCTTAGTTTTTTGATGTGATGATACAGTGGCATTAGGTTTTCCGCATGTTTATCTCGTTTTATGTAAACCCTGCGTGTTATTTAGGAAGATCTACATTAGGAATAAAAAGGAGCATAAATGAGAACATGAATGTCAGTCACAAAACTGCCATAAATAGTTGGTGGGCTGCATGTCACTCACTCAGGGATCTGCGTTCACTCCACTGGTGTACCAAAATTGACGTCGTTTTGTAAGCTGAAACCTAGAATGCCCCATGTAAATGACCACTTAAACTAGGATTGACCGTAAACGATAACAATAATAACTGGAACCCTATCATGCTCGATTCTCATATCCAAAGAGATGAAGTGCATTATCATGAATCAGAAGTAAGCCTAAGCTGTGAATATGAACATGGTGTCTTTGTGTTTTATATAGTCTGGCCAGGTAGCTGCTATGCAAGGCTATAAAAAGTACAATTGTTGAAAACGAAGTCGTTTGTACACATGAAGTTGCACAGTGGTCATTTCAAATGTTGCATGCATATCGGTAGACTGTGGCTTTTATTGCTGCCATGCCCGCTTCTGTTATTGGATTTCGAATGTCGGAAGCTGTGACTTCTGACTTGACTTCTGAACGAACTTTCAAACCCTTTGGAATTCCTTATTGACAGAGCCATTTTTCATACGAATTTTGTAGGCTAGTGGTAATCCTAGCAAACAAAATATTAGGTATGTACTTCGTTTCCAAGCACGTAAAGCAGCATACGCATAATGCATATCCATGCGTTCAAAACGCAATAAGTTCTCCGCACGTAATTCTTACGTGCCTTTTTTCGTGATGGTGGTTGTTATAAAAGACAAAAATGATGCTTAGATAAGCTCCAGTAACCCTGTGCATTGCGTCATATTTTAGAGTAACCAGTCCTTATCGGCTTTAAAAAAGAGACAATACCTTCACTTTGGTAAATGTTCATCCTTTTTTTCTTTTGATGTACTACGTACCACCTATAAGTTAGATTCTTTAAGGAATATAATCATCTTCATCGTCAACAACAGCAATGGTGGTAGTCGACACAGTCGGGACAACTTTAGATGTTCTTTAGATGGAATAATTATCTTGGTCTCTGTTCTCTTTTAAAGATGTTTATCTGTCCCCAGAACCGCACCAGAAGCAGCTAGCAGTACCTATAAGAGGAAGTAAAAGAAAAGACGTGCTTGCGGCCACAATAACAATGAAACCCTTGACGTTTCATTATTATTTCTTATTATTTACCATTCTCTTTACCTGTAGAGTCACGTATATAATAACAAAACATACTACAAAAAAGATCTCTTTGCAAGCTGTATATAGAGATTTTATTAATATAAGACAGTAATGTTGAATATGCAGCAGCAGCATATAGTCGCCATCAAGAGCAGTAGCAAAAGGACGCTCCCTTATTGTACAAACTTCAACAATACATTCATAAATATTGTAATAACAATGGATAATGGTTTTCTTCGTTTCTCTACCTACCTGCACTCACTCAATCGTTTTTCTTCTTGCTTCTTTCCATTCTCCAGGTTCTCTGTCAATGTACGCGGAAATTTGTGAGAAGACCGTGTTGAAACGACTCTTGAAGGAGCTATGGAAGATTGTGATGAGGACCCTTGAGAAGCAAGTTGTCTTACCGCCAATGACTGATAAGAGTGTAAGTTGACAATTTTTCCTATTCCTTTCTCTATGACATTTGTCTTTAATCATGTTGGGGAAGAAGTACAGTAAGAATGTGTTAGTTCTTCTTGGACAATCCTCCAAATATTTTTTATGGTTACCTTAATACTAGTGATCCAAAGGATTTTAATATGAAAATGTGACATAAAAATAACTCATGGATCATGAAGAATGCATCCATTGATATTTAATTTTTGTTTCATCATTATTAGCTCACGTTTTCCGTTTCTCTTGAGAAAGAATGATTTTTTCTGATAGAAATGCGCCATCCATTCCAATTTGAATAACTGATGCCTGTGTAAACATACAATGCTAGTAGTACCTCCACGAATATTTATATCATTATTTTGAGTAAACATTACATGAGCTTTTGATATGTATGTTAAAAAATATCTCTCCCGTGTATACTTTTTATCATTTAATGTCGACTTGACGCTGATTTATGTCCCTGTCTGTACCTTGTCACTTGACGTTTTCTGTCTCCCTTCCTTTTCAGTGAGTTTTAGGGTACCCACTAGCATGAACTATTTCTCTAGTTTATGTTTGACCAAACCTTTGGTACATTTTTGGCTTGTGAGTTTTGTTTTCGTTGTCGTTATGTTTTTTGTGCTTCTTTCTTTTAAAAACGCATCCATTATGATTACATTGAACCGTGGAATTTCCTGTTTGTTTATCACTGATCATTTGACAGAGCTTTCTCTGGAAGCCTGTATTGTCTTTCTAGCTATATTTGAACGCACACCTGTATACACAAATGTTTACTCAGTTCATTCTTGACTTTGAAGCTCGTTAATGCATAATGTTTACTGGTCCTCCCATTTTCTAGGTTTGTTTACTTTATAATTATTTTTCATTTATGGTGAAGCTCTTGAGCCTCACGCTGAGTATACCAGGCTTGTTGTCACAAAAATGTGTAAACCAATTTCTGTTTCCCATCTTCACCCTGAACTATACCAGCAGTGCATCTATTTTTTGTCAGATTGTTAGCTCCTTATATGAAAGATAGATGTATTATGTTCGAAAGGGTTGTCCTGCTCATCAATGTTTTTTGGTGAAGAAAAAGGGAGGAAGTTGCACAAACTTGTTAAAAGAAACGATGATGTCAATGATGCTGATGAGAATTTGATTTGTTTATACTCACCTTCATTTATTTCTACTTTGGTGGTACTCGTTCCTCTCATTACACAGATGCTCCTTAAGAACATAACGAGCAATGCCAAGAAGATGATGGAGATTCCTAATGCAAACGCAACAATGGAAAATATGGGACAGCTCTTCAAGAAGAATATGGCCAAACACGATGTCAAGTCAGCTTTGAGTGGAGTTATGGTGAGTTTTTATGATTATGACAATTCTGTGATTTTACTTGACAACTACTTGCCATGTGCATCATGCCCCTTCCCAATTACTTGAAAATACTGAAAGTAGCTTCTTGGGAGCAATTTTTAAAAGAATGCCAATCATATTTTTCGCTTTTTATGTAAATAGGAACTGGAGAAGAACTTGTCACCAAAACAATGTGCTGTGCTTGACGTGGCTCTGGACACAATCAAACAATACTTCCACGCTGGTGGCAATGGTTTGAAGAAGAGCTTTCTTGAGAAATCACCTGAACTCCAGTCCCTCCGATATGCCTTGTCATTGTACACACAGACGACGGATGCGCTTATCAAGACATTTGTCACCACTCAGCTCACGCAAGGTAAAGCTATCGAATTTCCATGCTCTTTAATCTTTCTCAGAGTTTTCTTTATCTTCAAACGTACCTAATTCAACAATAATCACTAATCACCCTGCTCGCACCATGCTAATAATCAGCGTACTACATTTTACTTTTATCACAACATCATGATAAAATCATCATCGTCAGCACGAATATTCTTCAGAAATCCTGACATGCAACAACCAATGTTGGATCAACACCACCAAACTTTGAAGGCTTTGTTATTGTATACCTTTAAGGCTTGCACCAATTACATAATTTAAGCACCAACGATTCATAGTATGATTATGACAATATCTCCATAAGACATGTATACCTGGCTGTTATATACAAAGCTTGTATATTTCTGCTTCAATATTCCAGACACCAATGAGCCTTTTTGCTACAAACCGCAAACACATACTCAAACTTCATTCCATTATATACTACATTATCAACATGAACATTAAAAGTTTTGTAATTTCTTGTTGTGGTTGTTGTGAGTGAGTGGTTCACTCTTTCTCTGTGGACATGCATATTATTTTGCTGTGAATATTTATGCCTTTATATTTACCATTTGTCTACCTGTGATCTTTGATAATCATGTTGATTACGCGTCGGCAATGTAAGCATTCCGGAGGACTATCAAGTTTCACCTGCCTGATTAGCTAAAAAGATGTCCGCCGGTTGGTTTTGTTGGCTCATCGTATTATAAATTTCTTTCTTTTCTGTTCATTCTCCCGTGTTGCATCAAATCGTAAGAAATGAATAGACGCAAGACATTTACATGCCCTCGTACACATGCAAGTTTAACCATTAACAGGAGAAAATCATGCAAATCAGCGTCATTATTATTTCCACGAGTTATGGGAAGATGTATGTGTGCCTCTCGCAAGACAAGAGCAACACACAACTCACAAGTTTTGTGTTGTTTTGTTTTTTTCTTTATTTGCCCTGTCGGCATCCTTTTCTCTCTCCCATTGCCTCGGAACAGTAAATAGATTCATGGCAGGCAAGCAGTATACTCTCGTTGTGATGATATCATGGGTGAATCTAGGTCCGTGTAATTTATGAGCGTGTAGCTTGTCACTACATCTTTCCACCTTCGCGGGTTTATATATCTACACAAAATGTAAATACTAAAAGCACATTATAACGATCATATTCCTTCGTATTATGCATAAAATATTTTTCTTTGAAAAAATAACTGAATAAAACCGAGCGGGTCGCGTAGCATGTCATGAAGCTGCGTGGAAGGTGGAATTTGATAATGTTTTACGTGTGTTTCATAATACGTTGCTGTTACTGTGCTTAGCCTACCAGTACCTGAACCCATTTTTCTTCCGGGACATTTTTTCGTCTTGCCCTTCACTTTTAATTTTAAAAAATGATGTGCATTGCTCATTGCTCATCTTTCATTTTTATTTTAGGTACAAAAAATATATTTACTAACTTCCTTTCATCTGCCCCCACGAAATTGCGGTCAGAAAGGAAGGAAATGATCTTTGTAAAAATCTAGTATATGCTACCAATTTTACCACTGATCTCACGCCAAAGTTTGTTGAAATCCAAGGTGGCATGCATGTGCAATGTTAAAAAATCGGATCGGATGTCGAATATGCTTAGGGCGGTGGATACAGCTATCACAATTAAAGAGTTTCTTCCAAATACCGAAACACAATGCATGAAATCATCATAAAATTGGAAACCATTGTTTTAGGAAAAACACAAAACGGTAAAACTATGTGAATTGGTATTTTTTCTGAAAAAATATTCACCTTCGTGTGTTCTCTCTGGGCCGGAAGATAATCGTTAAAACAGAGCCAAGCGTTTTTTGTTCAGAAATATGAAAAAGAAACGTTAGTATCTCAAAGCTTAGTTTAATTGTTACATTGTAATTACTTGAGCTGTGGTTCCCTTTAGCGCAGCGTAATAAGTAAGTGTTGCGTGATTGATTTTACAAACTGGGATAAGAAGACGGACTATCATCATCAGTCTAATAAAAATCGTTTCACAAAATGATATCTTCATTTATATCAATACACACTTGTACTCGTATTTATTATACCACAACATGAGTAATCATGATAATAAGAGAGGTGTGCTCTCTCCCTTTTTTGTTTCTTCAAGCAATTCCCAATTCACATGTGTGTACATGAAAGAGTCACGCTGTTATTTTTTACCTCTCGGCTTGAATTAGATGATAGGAATAATTTCTCTCTGCCCAATAACAGTAACAATGTGGCTCCTATAAACTAAATTGTGTGAATATACACTGCATGAACATTCAAAGAGATGGGCATCTATATATTTTGTGTAGTTATTATGACAGTTGTGAGACTAGATTGGTTGCATTTCTTGAGCTAATTGCTGGCAGCAAATGAAAACCTGTTGGCCACAGACAGCGCAAGCAGGCAGGCACTGAAAAAGTAAAATGCTCAGAGAAGTGAGGAGCTTGAGCTAATCGTAAAAACTCATCCGGGAACTGGTACCATCTAATAATTCTTGTAAAGATCTATCTGGTGGTGTTGGTGTGATAGTTGTGTGTCCATGATACTTGCGTACCTATACATTATATCTAGTTTACTTGTTCGATCTATCGCAAAGTAAAAAAGGCAGATAAGTAAAAGCGCAATATATGATGGTATTATAAGTTATGAACCTTAGAATTCAAATAATGCTTGGTAGTAGATAAGCAGATACGACTTTTTCCTTCCTTCAACCAGCAGCAAACTCCACAACTTGAACGCAATGATAGATTCAAATTATACCATTAAATATCCATACTTTAAAATCGTGCCAAACTAAAAACCCATATATTTTCCAAGAACGACATGTTTTTTCACTATAATGCACTGATAACTCTGCTATAGTAGTGGTAAGGTGAATGTAATTTAGTAATAAATATATCGGTCTTACTAGTGAGAGTTTTCACTGCCACGATAAAATAGGTAGCTACCTTTTCAAAGTTTCAATTTTAATCTTAAATTTTATATTAAGTGTTCATGTATCTGTCCGATGCTGAGTTTTCATTTGATCAAAAAAAGAAGAAGGGTTCAAGAAAAATTGTCGTTTTATTTTGTCTCTTGGAAAATGACTGAACGTTGAAGAACCCCTGGAATGCCAGAGCTGCTGGTCTAGTTTTGTCTTTCACCATTAGCATACATCATCTTGACGTGACAGTAACAAAGATAGGAATGGAATATTTTTCATTGAATCATCAGCCAATGCACAGACTACAGACACAAACTAAAGTCTACTTGTTTTATATTGGCAAGTGGGCAAATGTCCGTTTAATGTGTGTATGTGCACACATCTCCATTTTTTTCAAAATTATTTACCCCTTCATAATTTTTTGTCATGTCCTTTTACAGGCAATTTGTGCTCTCTTCTGTGAAACTACCAATTGTCTCATTCCTCATCACACATTCGAACCAGCGAGCCATGTAAAATTAATACCTTTTCCAGAGTTTGAACACTTTACTTCATGAAATTATTTATGGTTTTTTTGCATCCTTCTTCAGAAGAGTTGGATACAGTTTTCGTACAGGCAAATCATTGCGTCATATATTGTGACTGAAAAGTACATATATGCACATAACTAATGAATGATATTTCGTTCCCACATTCGTTCCTATATTGGCAGCGGTTCAAATAATCGTACCATTTATATCATTGTCTGATTTGTTCGTATACGAACAGGACTGTAAATTTTAAGCTCGACAGGTGAGACAAACGTTTGCATCAGTATGTTTTACATAAACGGGACTCATAATCTATTTCCACTGGATTATTTCATTCAAACAAGAAGCTTTTCGACAGGAGTTGACAATGTCATCCATCCATCCTTTCCCTGCCAGCAAACTCCATAGGTAACCTTCTTGTTTGGAGACAAACTGTGCGAGTCTCATTTTGCTTTCTGATGGTATACTAGTATGGAAGGAAATATCTAAAGAAAGAGTTGTCTGTCATACAACTTGTCTCCATCGTCGTCCTTATTTCGGCATTTCATTTTTATTTATATCGGAAGGCTTGTGTAATTAATCCTCTCGTGACAGGAGCCTGGTCGATACGTCTTTATTGGCAGTGGCCTAAGTAGGGATCATTTGTCTACATGTTTAGATTGAAATTTCCAATCCCTTTATACTGTAGCTGTGCGTGAATAATTTGTACAGGTAAATTTAATGACATACATTTAACAATTCTGCCAGAATAGACAAATACTACCAACTACCAACACTGTCGTTTAAAAGAACGACTGCTTGAAAAGTTAGAAAGTTACCTTCCGTGAAATTACATTTTGTTTACTATTCAAGTATCGGTGAAGACTCAATCTCTCCGCAAGTTTTTATACTCTTTCAGCAACCGCAGTATATTGCTGGAACTGCGGAGAGACTCATTTTCAAGAGCTCAATTCTTTCGTGATACTATTTTGTCTGTTGTGACAAATAACGATGACCGCATGCTGGGCATACATGTGTTGTCGAGCTCTTTTCTACCTTTTGTTAGAAATGTTTTCAAGTTGAAAGCAAGCCTAAAGCAGACAAAATATACGCAGATTTGCTATTTTATGATTTTGACGAGTATATTATTATTGTTCTTTGAGAATTACTCTCTCTCTCTCCTTTGACTATCACGTATTCACGCATGGTTTAAGTTTTAATATACTCCTCTCTCTTCCACTTGATTGTGTACTTTCTTTGAGAAATAAGCCACAAAAGTAATTCGCAGGCAAAAGAGAATTGAGTAGTATATTACCCATGATGTAAATAGAAAATTATGAAAATGGAATCGTGATAATGACAGGACTCATAACAATCATCCGACAGAAAGCTTTTTCTTTGTTTTTCAAAGTTATGATCTCCACACAGCAGAAATTGTGCGACTTGTTGCGATATTCATGATAGCAATTGTCGTGAATATGTGCTTAAATTTTATGTGAGCTGCCACTTGCTACTGTAAATGCTAAATATTTGCCAAGTTCATTCCGATCTGAACATAGTTTCTAAAATCTTGTTCAATTTTGGCTAGAATAACACATCAAGCACAACTTACAAGTTATGTGGTGGCCCTACAGATTAAACCGTTTTTAGCAGGAATACATATACAGAGAATAACACCATAAACAACCGATGACTCTTTTTGCTTTTGGTAGTTTGTGATTGTTTGCGGTATGTTGGGGAGTGTAATATATATGAAGTCGATAGACGAGGAGAATTTTATAAAAGCGCGATAATAAAAACTGGTATGAATGGTTATTCTTCTTGTGTAGCTCATTTTTTTGTTTTAAGAAGCTCTACCTTTCAAACGAGTCAAGTTGTGGGCGTCCTGCTAGATATTGGATAAAATTTAAGGATGTCCCATCCCATTGCACTCCCCTGTTTTGCAAGTTTAGTTTGCTAGTGTCTGAGGTGTATACTTTCAACAGGATGCTTTGGACCAACGATGAAGTTTATAATATACACTAGCTTTTATGGTTTTAGCTTTCATGTTCAGCACATTTTTCTGTCTCAAGACCCACAGGCTCTTTCTATATGTAATTGAGTGAGTGAAAGGGGAGCGTTAATGAAAACAAAAGAGCAAAGTTTTTTTTTGCTCTTTCACGAAATTCACGCGTTTTGTACACAATGGTGGTGGACAAAGATTTTTTGTGAAAGTTGTGCGAGGGGAAAAGAAAGGTAGAAGTCATCATTGGTTGAAGTATAATTTACAGTTAAACTTAATTTCAATTAGAATGGCTGTTCTGACTTCAACTTCACTTGATGTTTTTCTCGTGATCTTAATTTTCCTTTCTCTTCGTTTTCTTTGACTCAATTTCTAAATGCTCCAAAGGGGCAAAGTGTTGGATGGTATTACATGTGGCTATGCAGTATTGTCGAAGCAGTCATGTGGCTCATAGATAGCGCACAAATGAAATTGACTTTTGAAAGGATCTCTTTGAAATGGAATTGCAGATGAAATTTTAGTTGAGTTTGTCCTCTCTGCAACTTTTACTCATGAGTTTAGCATTTGTGCCGGTCTGAGGGCACGTAAATTGGAAAGGAGTGAAGGGGAAAGAGCTGAGATGTGTATGAAGTATAAACGTAAAATCAGAACTTCAATGATCCTGTACTTTTCTCTTTCCTCTGTATTACAATAGGAGGGTTGACAAAACATGGAAAGTCCATCATGATGTCACCCTTGTCGAAAATGCATTTTCTCAGCCGATTGATCCTTTTTCAACACTTGGTAGTAAAACCTTTCTTCGTCTACCCGTTGTCAGAGTTAGATTAAATATCAATTTCACCCATGTTTCACTACCGGTATCGTTGATTTACGCACTGGTGGACAACAATGTGGAAACTAACAAGCCTACGCACAATACAAATACCGCGTGGACATACTCCTTGTGAGATGATATGATGAGAGTAATAACAAGACTGAACTAAAGGAAGCGTCGTTGTATAGTTTTTGCATCAGACGAAACGCATTTTTCCATTTTTTGAAGAAAGTCTGCTTTACACTTTCTCAGCTAAATCAACTTTTCAATATGTCTTTAAAACACAAGGATAAATCCACATGGAGGCAATCATGCACCTTCTATGTTAGTATTTCAACAAACTTTGGTTTCGGTAAAAACTTCTTGAGGGATTCAAGTGAGTTTGTAAATTGATTTTTCTATCTTTTCAAAGTCATCCAAGGTCGAAATTTCAATGTAAACTTTAAATTATATAAAGCATGGTGGAATTTCTTATCATTTGTTGTTCTAAAGTTGCGTATGAAAAAAATGCATTTTTTGCAGCTTTAGCAAACTATGATATCATCACGTAAAAGAATGAAGGATCTGGCAGTGGTTATTTGACAAAATTCATGTTTTTAACTTTTTAACTAGGTTCATCATGTAACAATATTGATGAAACTAACATATTATTTGTTTTGTCTACTGTTTATCTATTCTCATTGGTGTTGTCATATAATGCAATGTATGTGGGTAAAAAGAGGATGAATGAATGACTTACAAACACACACAAACACAACATAATACAACTATTTTTAAATACGAAATTCGTATTATTCAAAGATGTTACTCTGGGCTGTGAATCTAAAGTGGGATGCCGATGCATTTGATGAAATTCCTAAACGGAAGCAAATAAGCTTGAGGCTAATATCAAGCTTATAATTATGAAACGCATGCTTATTTTCAACCTGCTATGTTGTGGATTACCAATTACTTGCTACAAACTGACTCATATAAAAATAAAGATTCAAGTTGCACGGAATTGCAACTTTCCTCATAAACTACAGTGCAAAATATGGCTCAGAATATGGTGTCTTTCAACTTATGTGTAACTTACCTGAAAATGATATTGTTTTTTCTCTACATTTTACATCCAATTTATCCATACAACTACCGGCCAATGGACAACCGTCCGGAAATTCAACATATTGTGCATAAATTATTTTCATCCATACATACATCATATTATGCTTAAACGCTCATGATACAATACAAACATTGAGGTGGAAGCATGCAGTTAAATGTGTTTTGCTTTTGAGCATTATCTGGGGTGAAGGGATATAATGGCTAATTGCTCGTGTGTTTATAGATTAATTTGTGTGTTTAATGTTTCATGTAAAAATGTCATCCTGTTACATCAACTTTGTGCACTTTCCCTGTGGAAGAGTGCCCTTTTATGACATATTCGTGCAGCTTGTTCCCTTTCCCTTGTTACTGTTTTATGTTAAATGTTCTTGTTCTTAATAAATGTGTGAGCTAAATGGACAAAACTTTGTTCCTTTTCTTGCTGTTGTAGTGTTGTTTGTTGACTGTGTCTATAAACTTTGTGTTTTCCGCTGTGGTTTTTCTTATAGTCCCTCTTAACGACAAAAAGACGCTTGAACTCCGTGCACTCTCCTTTGATCGGGATGATGATGTGGGTGGAGAGCCGGGTTTGGAAGAAGTGCTTAAAGCGAAGAAGCCAAAAGATATACAAAAGAAGGGGAGCAAAGGTAATGATAAAAATTATGTGCGGGTAATGCGCTTCTGGAAGAGGAAAACGGAACTTTTCAATAACTTTGTATGTAGTTTATTATATGTGTTTGGGTGAAAACAATGTAGAAATGTGAGCTCTTTAAACCTAAAAAATAATGGATTTTGTATATAGTCGTAGTCGTTAGGTCTGTGTCAAAGAAAACTCTGTTTGTGTCCTATTACTAAACACTAAGATTCAATCGAAAACTTTCATCTTTAATATTTTTAGTCTTAGATAGAAGCTACTACTAACTTTGCATGAAAATCTGTGCTGTCAATTGCATACCGTTTCTAGTTTCGAGTTACTAGACAAAATTGCATAGCATGTTCTCTAAAATGTTTTGTTTTAACGCTTAAACGCTTTATGTGCACATGTCATGTCTATCAAAGTACGTCATAATATATGTGTTATGGTATGGTTGAAAATCCACCTCTTTTCACTAAACGTGTACATTTAGATTCGCCGATGTACCAACTTCAAGAAGACTTTATTTTCAGTTTTTTAAGAAAAAATAATAGTCCTTGGAGTTGTTAATGTAATGACTTTACAAGAATTTTATACTTACAACAACTAGTACTGACTTGATATCATTCTAACTCATCATTTGACAATGATTTTTTTTCTCACGAACTGCTCGTTTTAAATTACTAATCCACTGGGCATGAGTAGTTAGCATATTACAACAAGAGTACATCGGGAAACCAAACCAAGTGTACACAGAGATGCACACTAAAATATATAACTTATAAGTATGGCAAAGTTTTTATGCATTTTTTAACTTGCTTCATTACTGCAATCACAACGTTCAGTCAGTCAATCAGTTCGTTTTAACAACACTCTGCATGTATTTGTTAATAAGACATCCAGTAATACAAAAACATATAAAAATTGTATTTGCTTTGTATACTACACCAAGAAATACTTACAGAAATTGTACATTTTCACTTTTATTATCATTTCTACACGCTTGTAATCGGAGGGTTTGATCAAAACTCACATCATTTTTAGCTACTTCATTACACAAAATGCGTAATGTTTTTAACGCAGTTTGAGTATTGTTAGCAAGTTCCAGCCAATGGGAATGGGAGTCGGAATTGCGTTGATGATGATAAAAAAGCTTGCTCAACGAAAAGAATAATAATTATTTTTTTAAAAGCGAGTCTAACAATACAATGCATGCTCTCTAAACATACTTGCGTATCTACATCTTCTCAACGGATATTCTTCATCATCATCACTTTCAAACGACTCTCATTACAACGGCTTATAGCACGTAAAAGTTGACACTTGTCACTAAAAGGGATGTTTTATTCGACAATTCCTTTCTCTCTCTCACTCACTCTCCCTGTTTGATGCACTCGACTTATCATAACGTTAAAAGCAAGGAATAATGAACTCACAAACTATCACGTTTAATTTAGTTTCCCAAGAATGGGGGCCAATGAATGCACTTTTCGGTTGGAAAACTTGAGCCCTGCCCTTAAAACTTAAACAGGAAGTTGTGAAAAAAAACTTTTTGCTCTTTGAACACACTAGATACAAAAAAGGTTAAATAAAACATGATAAATGACTATGATGAAGTCAAACTAACTGTCATTATATGTGCATTACATAGAATAACCACTCCTAAACTTTCAAGCTCATCCAAGGTTTCGGAGAAATTTTTGATATAAAACATTTTCCCAACAACAGTTCTTCCAGCAGATGAAATATACTTGGATATAATGACAAAGGGAGGGCAAATAGAAGAAAAATGATTATATACAGTAGGTAGATGAAGTTAACATACCTACTTTCACATTCCATCTTCGTCACAATTAATATCATTAACCGGAATAAGATATTTTCATCAACCCTATGACTCATGATGATGACACTACGTTAATGCAGCAAACATCATGATATTTAAACTTAAAGATGAAAGTTTTGAAGAACACAAGTGTTTACCTTAGCAAAAGTTTTCAAATTCTTTTGAAGTGCAGGAAGTTAAACTTTTGAAACAAGTCAGGTTAAGTTTACGACGAGAACAGAACATCTCATTTCTCAATAACGAAAATGAACAAAAAGGAAAGGAGGGTGCGTGAGGGAAGTGATAGCACAAACATTTTCCAGAAAGTAAACTCATTTTTCTGTTTCCAGATATTCCCAGCATGGATGAAGGGAGTGTTGGCGAATGTTCAATTCAAGTGGACCTCTTTACTCATCCCGGCACTGGAGAGCATAAGATTACTGTTAAAGGTAAGGCAATACGAATTTGCTATATTTTTATGGAAAAATACAGCGTTTACAAGCGGGCATCGAACCACAAAACAATGAACTGGACTATTTGATAAAAGTTCATGTAGCCATACGAATTTTGAATAAAACATTTAATTAAGTTCAATATTACAACTGTAGAAATATGAAGGCATGAAGACTTTATGGGGATCAGGAGAGGCGAAGTGTACAGATCAGTTCTATTTATTCTAGCACCATTCACATGGGCTATTTGTTAATGCATTCAGCCAACTAGCCAATGTGTAAAGAAAGAAAAAAACCTGTATTCTTGCACAGATAGGGAATGAATTGTTATACAGCGAAAATTGTGCTCTCAATGAGTTTTATAGCAGTCATAAAAAACATGATGATGACTATTGACTTCATCTTGATATTAAAATTGTAATGTTCGCCATTTGTTTCCACTAAGTGTCTTTACACCTTTATATGATAGGATTTATCAAGGAGTATATAGGTATTTACACATTTTATTAGAGTAAAAAATAACAATATTCATATCCGCTATGATGTCTGAGTTCATACAAGAGAAAATACACAGGAGAAAATGTGCAACAATGTGTGTAGCTGTCATTATTATTACGAAGAAAATGTGATGATTTTCTCTCCATTGTTTTTGTCTTTATCTTTCACACTCGTTTCCCATTTTCATAATATGTCAATACATATTCAACATGTCCAGGAAAAGGCAAAGAGTCCACCTAATTATTTCTTGATTTTTCAGTCATGTTCATAGAAAACATATCAACTGCGTGCCATGAGGCTGTCTTTAACGAGGCAATTAGAATTCGTCTCAAGCCTTCAGGAAAAGGGAGTAATCATGGGTTTGTGGCTCTGATAATGAATCAAAGCCATTAAGGTAATCACATTAGATGCAGCGTCCTCTCATCATTATACTGCTGCATCTAATGAATACTGGAATGAAGGCGATGGTCAGTCAAGAAGAAAGACAGTCACAATTTTATGTTAACTGACAAACCATCATAATTGCTTCCAACCCCTTTGTAAAACGAATCCCTAGCACCTTTGGCCCTATAATCGGTGCAGGTGAAAATTGCATTTGACTCTGCACTAGTACATTATTTATGTGTGCACTCTGATAGCCAGCAGCAGGAAAAGTGGACGTCCAAAACTGGCTGGCTACTCACTATATGCTAATGAATAAACGAAATCGTCAGTGTTGTATCAACTGAGCATCAAAACAAAATAACAATTTTCATCACTATCAATCCCATCGTCAACTTGTTCATTGTTGCTGTATTGTTATTGCATCCATGTCACATAAAAATTTAAGGTTAACAAAGTTACTTGTCTTCTAATCATCATCACCTCTTTCGTATATTCATCGTCATCATCTTTTTCACCACTTTAATTTATTTACTACAGAATACACTAGTAGATATATTGAGTATAATCCAATTTGAACTACCGGACTTAATATATATAATTTTTTAATATTGGAAATAAATTGAGTCTTATTTTAAACAAAATGGCAATGAAAAATATGTATCACCCACTTATCTTCCTATTATGTTCACCTGGACAGGTAGTTAGTTTCTTCACAGATAAACAAAAGACGAGAAGAGTCATCGTCATCCATTACTGAACGAAATGAGTGGAGAAGTGAGTGGGAAGGTGTCAGTGTCTATTTTTTATACGTGCATGGGTACTCAATACGCTAAGCTGGCTCTCAAGTTTTAAGACTACACATGTCTAATGGGTAGGTCTTCATTTTCACCAGTTTATATGCCGATAAAATGGGCAGTTGACTGTAATTTACGAAAGTGATTAAGATAGAAAATGTGTTGACGACGAAAGGCCAGGGAGTAAGCCAAAGCTGTGAACCTTCTTGTACTTTGATTGTTATATGAGCTTGTTTACTTGATAATACGACGTTGACGAAGAGGATAATCCTATCAATTGATGCTCTCTGCAGTGGTGTAGTGGCTTGATATTCAGGTAGCCAGACCGTATTACTTACGCATCGGATAATAAAGGTAAAAAGTAGAAGCACATGATTTGCACTAGAACTCATTCCCCTGAACAGCGAGGCGATGAGTGGTTTTGCTCTCCTTGTGTTGTAGCTACTAGACATACAAGAATGACCAGGACCAGACCAGGGTGAAGATCAGAAGATCCGTTTATTGAGTAGTTATCTGTCGCTTTAAGATTAGTGGAATCACTTGCAGTCTTCAGCACCAGCTCCCACCTGTCACCTATACTGTATTCTATGCCTATCTGTATATCTATATCTATACATGAATTCACGCGTAAAAATATGCACTATCATGGCCTTATTGATACAGCTACAGTGGGGCTCTATAGGTTTTACAGACTGCTGGACAATAAAGGAAACATGCTTTTGACAATTCAAATTCAGACATGGCTAATAATAAACTGGCAATGAACGTAAAGGCCAACTGATATGGGCATTTGCTTCATAAGACGCATTTACGATATTTTGTCCAGTTTTATATACACAAGCTTCCGTGGAGGTCCTATAAAACTCGGTTCAAATGACTGTTTATCCCTTGTATTTGACAGGGTTACGAGGCAATCGGGTCAGTATAAATGTTTAATGACTTTGCCAACTGTCTCAAGCAGGTTAGATAGGAATGCTTGCTGCAACTTTGTTCTGGCATTCACTTAGATATATTACGCCCCAATAATGCCATTCACTTGACAAAGAAAAACAAACTTTGTTCACCACCTTGTTTAACAGTTTTTAACAACACTCGAAGAGGCTGATGTTTTATAATTCAAGTAATATGCATACAATGGGTAATGGGATTGAAACGGAATCCTTTATGAGCTCTTTCCATCTATAAAATTTCTAATATTATTACTTTTTCTAGTTCACGAAGTGGTTTTGTGGTTGCCCTACTATAATAATAGCGACAACAATAACATTTCGCCTGCGCCTGAATATATTATTATTATTGCGATTGTTACGTCATCATCATAATAATGAATATATAGTTGACTTCAATGTGTGCATTGACTTTATTACTTTATTCCAGTGGTGGCAGCTAATGAGTTGAAATGGCCGTCAACTGGGTAAGTGAACTATATTTAACACAAACGCTTGCTTAAAATTAAATGCATTAGATTTACTATAATATCATGACACAACTGAATTTCATACTGGAATTGATTAAATGTAATACATCCTTATATCCTAGGTTCCGTCCGTTTGTTGAAGTGAACTTGATTGGTCCTCACCTATCAGATAAGAAACGAAAACAAGCTACCAAATCCAAATCTGGAACGTGGTCACCCAAGTACAACGAGACATTCCACTTGTGAGTCGATAATTACTAGATCGTATCACATTTTTGTACCAACGTATTTAAGTGCATGAGCGCTGCTGTGAAAGGCCTCATAATAGTTCTCATGATGACACAAATGAAATGAAAAGGGCAAAGGGGTTTAGAAAAGACAACAACATTTTCGGTTTACCTGTCTGCACAAGGAACTTTTTAGAATTTTGACTGGAGTTAGTTTTCATGTTAAAAATAAAAGTTGCTTTTATTTTCGTCACAGAACCGTGTCCATATGCTACATTTTTCTTTTTTCCATCCAATAGTTTAGAAATATAAAGACAAAAATATTTTAAAGGAGCCACTTACAACTTAAACTCCTGGCTTTTGAAACCCTCACTCTCTATTTTTAATTTGTATTTATATTGCCGACCAACCAAAAATGCAACAGGCGGTAATGACGACGATGATCTCTTATTTTTTCATAACATTACCCCTAAACATGCAAAGTATTTACCATGTATCTCAAGTCTTGTCTTCAGCAATCCATACACGGTCACGAAATTTAAAAAATGCTCTAGAATGCTGTCGTGATTCCACTTTATCCTCAGCCAGACCTCCTATTTTTTAGAGCTTTTCAAAAACGCTTCTAGTTCCTATTTTGCGTATTTATTATTTTAGTTTGTGAAAGATCAAACTGTTTGAATCTTAGACAAAGCCTTATCATTAAGTTGCAGTAAGAGTGCAAATAAATTGCGATTTCATATTTTCTATGTAAGCTATGCAAACAGTTTTTAAATTGGTCCATGTTGTGCATATATTTTAAAAATTCATCATGCAAATTTTTTCTATAAAACTGTTCCTGTATATATTGCAGATTACAGGCAGTTAAGATGTCTGAAATTTACATACGTACGTAGGGATTTAGTCTTTATCCTACCATTTTAAGAACACCTCTTCGTACATGTTTTTTCTGTTTAGCGTCATTGGATTGCGTGATGCTATCAAATTTATACGTTGAAAAATGGTTACTGAACTGTGAGTGGACGAACTCTTCATTGCAAAAACACAAATGCGTTTTATAAACTACATTGTGCACAATATCGAATATGATAGTCATGCAGTTATTTTTAATATGGCAAGTTTAAGGATACAAAAACTTTTAATACACTGAATACCAAGTCCACGTAGCCCAGAAGTGGGAAAGTTCACTGGACTTACTTTCATAAATCACTTGACCTTTTCAGCATACCGTTGCCATCTCAATCTGTGCAAAAAGATTTTCAGTCCAGTAGTCATTAAATACATTGGTAGTTCCAAGCTCGTAACCACAGTTGCATTGCTCACTATTATTGTAACCAACGATGTATTCAGACAGATAATATTCGACAGCAATTTTCCATACAACTTTCCCCGCCAGAAAAGTGAAATGATTGCTATTGCATGATCAATCAATTAATTTAATTACAAGGAAAAGTGATGTTGATGGATGATGGTCCAAGCTCAAAGCTGGCTTTGCTTGATTTGATGTCTTCATTTTCCTGATATTATTTAGTCACTCCCTTTTCGCTCTCCATGCATTTAATCTAACATCCCCTTCGTGATTGGATAAACACATCTTTGGCTCCCCATACCAGTTATTGGCATAAATTGTTAATCGTTTGAAGACTTAGTTTTACAGTATTGATTTGATAATGGAATATAAAATAATAAAATCATGCATGAAGTATTAGCATAACACCTAATAATCCTTGTTTGAGTCGATTACAATTTTTGTTACCGTTTTGTAAATTCCTTTGTTTTAAACCTTTTTATAAGTCAGCTTTACAAAGTACAGTATAAGTATGAAACTTAAATTGGCTTATTAGCATTTTGGAATTTTTAGAAGAGATGATTTCATAGTGTCATGTAGGTATTCGAAACATCTATATGTGCATGCCTTTACATAAAAAATGATGGAATGTCTTTAGCACTGATACTTTCGTACCTTTTCATGCATCTAGTTTAGCTTTGAAAAGAAATTGTTGTTGATTACCCCAAGTTAGTTGTTGTTGATCACAACAAATGCCATTCACAGCAGACGTACAATTTGATGAATGTCGATAAAAGCGGCTAAAAACGACTAGTTTCATCGTTATCAAAGTCTATGAGTACAAGTTAATTTGATGATTTTTATTGCAGCATTGTCGGGAATGAAGAGCATCTGGAATGCTACGAGCTTCACATTTGTGTCAAAGATTACTGCTTTGCCCGTGAAGACAGACTGGTTGGGGTGGCTGTCATGCAGCTTCGAGATATCATAGAACAGGTATGTGCAATAATAATAAGAAAGTTTATGAAAGCTAATTACACAAGGTTTTATATACTGATAGCGTTGATGAGAATGAGAAATATTACGCCTTTTTTGTTTGTCGGAAGATAAGATAATTCATTTCACTGTTTTCGTAGAAAACACAAAAGAAAGCGATTTAGGGGTATGTTCTACCACCACAGAACAACGTGATGCTTTACGTTACAAAAGCACACATTTACATTTTAAAAATGATAGTCAATGAAAAAACTTAAAGCAGAGTTATAAAATCGTATATACCTCAAATTCCATTATATTGTTCAGCACAGTAGCAGCTCTTACAATTTTTAATGCATAGAGAGTCATTCGTTATGATGTCTTTATGAATCAGTAGAGTATAGGGAAAATACATAATTCAAGAGTTTATCAGAATGTGAATTTGGCAGTTTCAACTGCTTCGGTCACAATCAAATACCTTTTTGTGTAATCAGACATTTATGACAAATGAAAGGGTAAAAGATTCAGCGTGAACAGTGGTCGGCGGGATACGTGAGGTTTTTGTGTCTCAAAATTGTGCTACTCTCTTCATTTCTTCTTGTTTACTTTTATTGTTCTCATTTGTTATCACTTTAAAATGGATTGCGTTTAGCGTTCCGAAATACATTTTAAATTGCAATATAAACGTAAGTAGCAAACACGTTGACGGTTGTGAGTAAAAACACGAAGAATTCCCATTTATGTTGTCGCTTTGTCTTATCTGTACAAAAACAACTGACTGCTGTCACAGGAAGCCGACAAAATACAAAATATATTTGAGCAAAAGCCTCTATACAAATTTAATGACAAAAAATTTATTGCAAAGGCTCAGTTCAGATTTTATTGTTTTTTCTAAACGTTTTTTACTGCACAAAACAAAAATATATAAGAATACAAGAAATGCAATGGACAATAAGATATGTGCTATGTATCTGCTATAACTGACCGTCTGGCTTTGCCCCATGAGTCAGTGTAACTCTTTACACACAAAAATTTTCACTCGTGTTTCACCTACCCTCAAGCCACGCGCAGAACTTGCTCTACTCTTTTAGTCTATAAATTATCCACTTGACCAAACTTCACCATTAAATTTGCTTATCATATCGAACAACTTATTTGCAGTGTTGTCCTTTTTCTGAGCAGTGTACATTTCTCATCGCTTCCTCTCAAGAAATCCCTAGAGGAAAGTGATGTCAAGTATTTTTTTGCTAGAAAGGCTTGCGTTTTACATCGTTCGCCTATACTGTCGCATAATTTATGTCTCAAGATGAGGAAAGCAAAGTCATTGTCACGCGGACAACTTTAACATGAGCATCAACCTCTTCTACCTTTTATCATACGAACAGGAATATGATATATAAAGCTGACCATGTGCATATATCATTCTCAGATTTTTATATTTTACAACAATTTTATTTATGCGCACATTGTTAATAATAATAGTCATAAAATTCTTCTCATTGCAAATGAACCTTTTTGGTCGAACGGTGGCCATGATGAAAAAGTTGCAATAATAGATTAAGTTGTCTGCTTGTCTCTTTTATCTAAAAACTCCGTATCCGTTTACCTTTAAGATGACTTGTTACAAGCTGGAAAGTCATGTCTTTCACGACAGGAGATGTAATTGCCGAAACACAGGATGATTAAAAAGCTTATTGGTACGCATGAAACGCAGAGTTGCTTCGTCTCGATTCTACTCTGCGATTGCGTGTCCCACTGCATATTATAAACTTGGCCGAATTAATATCTCAAGGCGTATTGTTACGTGCGATGACATTATGCTGTGGTAATAGATATACTTTGATGATAATAGGAAGAAATGCTGCATACTTAATTTGAGTTCCTTTTTGAATACTGATTTTTGCCAAGATGACAAGTTTTTTTACATGTTCACGCGTTTCACAATAAAACGCACTCAAAAGTGAATTTGAATGAGTAAGGGTATCAGCTAACTTTAATTGTAATTGCTACTTGTACGTACACAAGGGTTTTCTCAGAAGGGATTAATCACTCCAAAGTAGTTGAAAATGCAGGTACGCAAGATTTTTATAATAATCTCGAAAATGCTATAGGAAGATAATTTGCGGGTATTAATAACAGTACAAGGGAGACGGAGGTGGTGAGAAGCATGACGAGTATGTCATTTTCTGTGAGATTTGTTGTAAAGACCCAATTTATGTAAAAGATGACTCATTCATATGCAAAAGAGTTACTGTATGTTTAGCTTGCATATATATCTGCAGGTCTGCAACAGATGACAGATACCCATTACAAAAATAATATTAAGTAGACAAGTTTTGATGTCACGGCATTTCTGATGTCAGCTAATAAACACATTCCTACTTTTAAGATTCCTTAAGTAAGTGGTTGAGCTTGTAAGGAAGTAGCAGTAGAAAAAATGTACATTTTACTCGATATGAGATAAGTTGTAATTCCAGGTATTAATGGATTGTGTTGATTTGGTATAGGTAGCATTGATTTAGAAAATACATCTAACAAGCTGCAAGAAGCTCTTTTGTTGAAGATAATCTTCATATCATGAATTTAAGCCTGTAATAAGCAATCCGACTATCCTTTTAACCACTCACAATGAGCTTCTTGGTTTTTTATGAAAATGCTTTTCTTTGTGCCTGCGTAAAGAAATGTGAGAGAGAGTGGATTCTGTATTTATGCGTGGTTGTAGGTAATTGAAAAATGATTATAGATGTATTTATTACCATTCCATCCTTTCTTCTATCGTCTATTTGGGAATTTTTATGAGAATCCTGGGACGGGAGCCAACAGGTTTCAAAACGTATATTCTGACAATACTAATAAGTTACTTTTTTAAAGAAAAGATAATAATGTACGAATTCATCCGAAAGGAGACAAAAAGTAGTCAAAGGATTGAACAACTTTTTAGATGGTGGCTTAAAATGAAATCCCCATTTTACATTTTATTCAATGAACATTCCACGATAACATTTTGGTATTATATGGCTAAGCGTACTGCGAGCTATAATAATGGTAAAGTGATGAAGAGATGATCTTTATGAATGAGCATTCTACTTAACTGGACGGATATACGTAAAGTAGCATTTAAAAGAGGGACAAACGTTCTTTAATTTATTAGGAATCGACAGATTCCTTCTAATTTCCTGATCCGGCCGTCCGGCCGTTTGGCCGTCCGTCCGAACGCGTTTTTCTCCGAAATGGCTAATCCGATTTCCACCAAACTTGGTATACGGACTCTAGTGGAGGTCGGACAGAACCCTATTGAATTTCAGGTCAATAGGTCAACTCAAAAGGTCAGAGGTCACCAACGGTTTAACATTTTTACATAGGACCTATATCATGCGGCACATGATTTTAGGTCCATTTTTGACCAGGATTATGAATCCACAGTCCATTTGTTAAAATTCGGATTGTAAGGTCCTCAAATCAGGGCCTTAACTGTCAAATATGCCAAATTATTGTACCTATGCTGTGTGACACATGATTGTAGGTCCATTTTTGACAAAAATTACGAATATGATGTCCATTTGTTAAAATTTAACTATTTTGGCCCTGATTTAGGCCCTTAATTGTTAAATTTTCCACATTAATGGATCTATCCTGTGTGACACATGATTTTTGGTCCATTTTTGACCAGGATTACAAATATGATGTCCATTTGTTAAAATTTAACTATTTAGACCCTGATTTAGGGCATTAATTGTTAAATTTTCCAAATTAATGGGCAAAGATGTGTGACACATGATTTTAGGTCCATTTTTGACCGGGATTACGAATCCACGGTCCGTTTGTTATAATTTAACTATTTAGGACCTGAATATGGGCCTAAATTGTTAAATGTTCCAAACTAGTGGACCTATGCTGTGTGACACATGATTTTAGGTCCATTTTTAACCAGGATTACAAATATGAGGTCCATTTGTTAAAATAAGTTTATCCACGGGGCCGAAGGTCCCAAATATCCGCGGGGCCGAAGGCCCCCAAGGCCCGGGAAGTCCCGAAGTCGATTCCTAATTATGTCCATTTGCCAATGGTTTATTTTCCTCTTAAAAAGGTTTAAGAATCTATTAGGTATAGTTGCACTTGCACTACCCCTTTGGCTTGTTCTGTGACATTGACATTCAATTTACCTGGCGACAAGTTACAAGAATAATATTAATGGCCGTTGGCTTGCCTAACAATTTTCCTGTCACCATACGATGGACGGGAAGAACTTGACAGCATTTTTCTAGCAAAACAAAAGTGGTTGAAACTTGCTGTAAACTTTTAAGTACTTCACAATTAAATTTTAAACACAGTTTTTAAAAGTGTGCTTTTATAAGAATAAGTTAAAATCCATAATAAAATAAGCCAAATAAATACAAAATACCAATGATTGAACTTCGACCTAATCAAATAAATGAAGCTATACTTTTATACTTATGATGGCTTCACGATATACATATCTAAAGGTATGACATGTTAAAATTTATGATGAGATTTTTAGTTCGAGAAAAGATACGCAATGAAAGTCTCACATCCGCAATGCGGAAACTTACGTAACTAGATCTTTACATAGAAAGATTCAAATGAAAAACAGCGAATCTTCAGACGTACTTATTTTTCAGCACGAATATTTTGCAATACTTTTTCTTTTGTTTGTTCTGTTTATATAATATAGGAGCGTTTACTTTTCCATGCTGTGAAATAAGGAACTAGAAAATTTTTTATGTCCAAAAGTCACGCAACAATATGACCACATAAGTGCATAACATGCAACAACACTCACTCATCATCTTGTAAAGACATTGTGAAAGTCCACCTCGTTGTTTTAATTAAGACCATAAATAAACCTACTTTTACATTATGCTTATCTGAATTTTGAATTGCATTTTGAAAATGTTAACTACGTTGGCTTTTAAATTGTAGGACTAAGAAAATAGTGCTTGCTTCATTTGTTGAAACTTAATTTTCTTTCTTTTGTGCAATAGGGCTCTTGCGCCTGCTGGCTAGCACTTGGCAAGCGAATCCAAATGGACGAAACTGGCTGGACAATCCTACGTATTCTAGCCCAAAGGAATAACGATGAAGTAGCCAAAGAGTTTGTCAAGCTCAAGTCTGATGTCAGACCGGAAGATAATCTAATCTCGTCGCAAGGATAAACAAACGCACAAATTATTTGAAATGAATTCCAGTACAAAACATTTACCAGCAACACACCGACCTAATCCATCATACTTCTCTCTGACTTTCTTATGGGAAATAAATAGAGAAGAAAATCCACTTCTGCATAACACGAAACCAATTTAATTTTACTCAGAACGCGTAGTGCAAAGAATCCAGTAAAACTCCCTGCTGTCTCTGTGACTTTTACGGGTGTTTCATGTACAAATTCAATTTAGCATGCTTGCGTACGAATACCACGCTCATGCATGTACAACAAAATGCATAATGCTTGTGATTCAGATTTTAGAATGAGAAGAAATTACATTTATTGTGTGCTGCCTGACAGTGTGTTTGCTGAGTGCCTTCCCAGGAAATTTAAGAATGTATATCATTTAAATCTCATTATGATTACTCCTAGAATGTCGCTTCAAGTGAACCATACAAGATTTGGTGTGTTGTGAATTGAAAAGCCAGAAAGAACAGGAATAAGGATGAACTTAAGTGAAAATAGTAAAAAGGATAAACATCAACATTTTAAGGGAATAATGATATCTCGTTTTTTGTTCTCTCCAATTCAAGTGTATATATATTTGCATTTGAAACAATGTAAACTACACGAATATCTTCAACTGCATTCAATGCCATCACAATGAATAGAAAAATCTTTACGATCATCTGAACATCCTCTAATGAAGACATTCAAACTATTGTAAAAAAAAATGCAATGGCCTTGTACCAGACTCATGCTCTGGCTTTGACGTGTGTGCCTAATTCATTCATTCATGGACAACTCCCAGCCTGTCATGTTCTGGAGAGCGAGTCTTCAAAGCAATAGAAACGACCGAAATCTAACCAGCCATCAACAAGATCCAAGGAAAAGGAGCCCATCTAAAATTGTAAGTTTCTTTACTAGCATGCACTGTCTAAGTACTAAAATATTATTGGTGTGTGCACGCCTCACCACAACAATGGCATTCTTGCAATAAACTTTGAAATCAGCTTAATGAAATGCAGAGCTTATTAGCAGTATTCATTGCATAGCCCAAGTCACTTAAGCTTTTTAACATGCCTTCATTTTCCATCCAATTACGACAATGCCACACACGCATCCACTACGATAGTGTACAATAACTTTCCTTCTAATGTATCATTTCATTATCTATTTAAACAAAGTGTCCGGTGCAGAATGGCATTTTAGAAATTTAAAATAGTCCGGTGCTAAAAAATCCCATAGATGTGCACGTCAGTTTTTGAAGGAGTTTGAGAGAAATTATTATAGCAGAAAGGTAACTCAACATCACCATTATAGTAGTGGCATATCACCGCTGGAGGTTACTCGTAATAAACTTGCTACTCCTAATTACTTTATGCGTTATTATTATAAGTACACATATTATTATGTAATAAGCACAAACACTGGCAAATCTTGAAACTCGTTGCTTTTAATGCTTGGCTTACGAGTTAGTTTGACCGTCGTATATCCTTCGTTCGGTTTCAGGTTTTTTTCTCTTCGAGAGAAAAAGTGTAGAAAACCCACCATTGTTTTCAAGATTTGTGGATAGGAAAAGGAAACTTTTTTCACCCTTTTTTCTTGCCAACAACAAAACGCGTAAAACATTAGGCATTACCACCACAGTCAACAGCAAGCTAGTCACACATTTCACATTCATTCCTCTTTAATGATGCTGTTATGTAGATGAATTGTTTGATGTTACAAGTAAGCAACATGGTCAAACATTGAAAAGATACATATCAAAAGAAAGCAGAATATGGTGTATTATTATTGGGGTGTCCATTATGAAGACGTATCTGACGCGAGCGAATCTCCTTGTATTCATGAGGACCGAGAAACAATGTTGAAAATGTTTGCTAAAGGTAGCACGGTGAGCATTTTTGTATCGGCAGTATTTTCATTCTGCTCAGGTGTACGTACAAACAACAGCACCTTTTTCATAATGCGTAATAGTAATAGTGATGATGCATGGGGTACTGGCACTACAAACCTCCTCCTACTCAAGTCAACCCTTTGGTTATGAAATGTGTGTCTTTAATATACCAACAAATAACTCCGATTCTCTCTGGCATGCATAAAATACGCTGAGAGAAGCTGTCTTGAAAAATTCTCAGCAGCCATTTTGCTCACCTTTACCACTCGGCACCATATTGTTTGCATCTGCATTCCTCGCCGGCTCGTATAAAATTTCTTAAGTTGAAAAAAGCAAAATTCATGAGATCATGTACCTGGTGGTAGGTGCCAACCATATTACTGACGCTGTAACAAGAAGCTTAACAAAGGCACATCAGCACTTTTCTATCATCTTAATCATACATTGAAAAACACAAGGCTGCTGGGCTTCCAACGATAGGGACGTATCATTATCAGCATAGCTCATAGCTCGCTCATCCTTTTATTTCTTTCCCGACGGTTTCTTTCAGTTCTTTACCTCTTCTAAAACCAAAAAAGAAAAAAAATACTTGGCTCTGAAAACCGTGTCAGAGATTTTTCTGCATTTGAGGGAAAAATATATGCTCACGTTAGTGGTAGTCTTCGTGATTATGAGGATGGACGCAAAGTAGGATGGTCAACAACAAGCAAGAATAAAAGTGATGATGAGTTGAACAAGTCAGAAGGATTACGTATACTGTATCATCTGTATTGTACAAACTAATATGGTTAGTGTAGTAAAACGTAAGCTGCTGAATTCGATTGAGATGCATTTGTAAAAAAGATACATATAAACGCTTGGCTATAGTTAAATAGGTACACACATGCCCTTCTTCCCCACAGGCATATATCAGCATTACATTCCTTTCATTGTTGGCAGCTCGCACTTGTTGGATTTTTTTGGTATTGTTCCTCAGGTGAATGGGGAGGGCTGAGACAAAAACACCTTTTCCAGATTCTTAAGAAAAAGAGAACCAAACATCTTAATCATCTCGCTTTACTCTTCGTTCCACTCCCCCACACCTCTCATCACTTCCCATTATCCTTTGTAATCAGGTACGTACGCATAACGAGGATTACAGAAGGATTATAGGTTTTCGGGACAGCTCAGGCGCATCCTCAATGCCCAAAGAACTAGTAAAAATACACAAATTTACAAAAATTCTACCATCCATATTACATTACTACAACCATATACTTATTTTTTAAGCACAAAAAGTTTGTCGTTTTAGCCTTCATTTTGCATTGTATAAACAGTGGAATTCAGCTCAAATCCGTCAGAATGTAATAATAGTATAGTTAGAAGCTAATGACTACGTAACTTTAACACAAGATAAACTTGACGTGTGTTTCCTTCAGATGCACAAGGTACTGATATTCCTGCATGTTACCGCTTTCTCATGAAAACATTTTACAGAACTTTGCTTTGTATGTGATATTTATACTTTTAACCTGATGCAAGAAAAACTAAAACTCTGAGTAAAAATGATGACCATCAATTATGTGATAACGTGATGGATTGATAGACAGCGGGCAAAAATAATTAGAAATCAGGTATAGATTCCCCTATCATTTAAATTTTCATTTCCACGCAATTAAGTCACTACCAAAAGGTGATGTGCAGTTCTCAATGGAAAACTTTTTAGTATAAAATATGCGTAGGCGCCTAGTTTACGTGTGGGGACAACGTGGAATGCGCGTTTATAATTTAGTTTTACTTGACCATTTTGGTTGCGTATCTTATTTTATTTTAGTTAACATTAACACCCAATTATACTTATTTTCTTTATTATTTGCCGACATTATTAGCTTAATTGTTAATGCATGTTTGAATAATAAATACAACTTTCCGACAGGTTTGTAACATTTTTATTTACTTATTAAGGACCAACTTGGAATTCATGTTCCGTGTAGGATAGGTTGAGTATTTGTACAAAGTGGATACGTTTATGAAATGATTGACAACAATGTTTTTAAAATTTCAACATTAGGCTTGTATTAGATAATAAATAAATTGTCAGTTATAACCCGAGAAGGATAAAGAAATTTCAGAATGTTGTTTGATAATGTTAAAAGATGAATATAAATTGTGGCTGATGACATGTGAAGACAATGGCTTGTAAAACGGAAGTCATCATCTTTTCGGAAGAATGCTTAAAATACTGACAGACAGGAAAATGGGATGATGAAGTTCATAAAAAGTACTTAATTTGGAATATTTTAGTTTTCACATTGTTCGTTCTTTGTTCATTTGTAAGCAACTATAATAGTGCAAAACACGATCGTGATATTGGTGTAATTAGAACATTATCAAAGCAGTGATAAGCACATGTATATGTTCATGCTCAAATCTTTTCATTTTCTCATCATTTCACCCAGAATTATAAGCACCTTTCTGAAGTCGACTGAAAATGACAAGAAAGCTGAAAAGAATTTGATTCATCATCATTCTTTCGTTTCTTTCTTTTGCATGTTTTATTACATACTATTCCCCTACCAAGGTTGTTCTACTAGTTTCTTTATACCCCTATTACGTGATTGTATGGCTTTTTAAAATCTGGCCATATCACTTCATATCACCGTATCGTTATTATTATTGTATTATGATTATTTATGCATAAAAATCCTTCTGCTGGTGTTATGTTAATCGTGTACATTGTGTGATTCTCACCTCTCAACAAAATTGTGATTTTATGCTGCTGGGGATAATACGATGACGATCGTCTAGCCGTCAGGATGATTATGTGAAAGTAAAGGGTTTAGCTTTGTACATTGCTTCTTGCATGATTAATGTGGTATCAAGGTGAGAGTAGTTCTTCTAATGACGAGCATATATGTTGATGATGATGATAACCATAATGACGAGATGTTAACAAGAAGCAAGCGATCCTGCATATTTTTGTTAGCTTAACATAAAAAGTTTGACTCTTTCTCCGACAGAATCTATGTACATACTTGTACTTTTTAAGCACAGAAATAAAAGATCAAAAAGTCTTTCTGCATTTGAGTTTAAGAAAAGGTGTTAATAAGCTGCTTAGAATTCACACATATCAAATGTAATATCTATACCTATGAAGGAATTCTATTCCATCGTCTGAACGAGTAGTCATTTTATGTGATTGCTCCTGTTTAGTTGTTCAGTGAGCATAATATTGAGTTCACACTCCAGTTCGCAACACTAAATGTTCAGGCTAGCACAAGCAATACCTGACAGTGATTTGAATTCTCAATTCGTGGCATTTAGTGCTACTATTTTACAGCAAAGTGATTATGAGTATGCCCCCAAAAGCATTATTTGCCATTCTAATCCAGCCATTCGACATTTGCCTTGCTTTGTAAGTTATTCGTATTATTTGCCAAGACATAATGATTTTTAAAGCATCAAGTACTACTTATAAAGTAACTTTGGCCATGTAGTAGCATGATGACTGCTTTGCGTCTGCCGTTTACTGAAACGATGCTCAGACAGACCGATGCATAATATATCATTTTCACCTTTCTGCTTAGTATTTTGACTTGACGATTGTTTTGATTTGTGCGATAATAATAATGGTACATGTTAACGTTTTTTATCCTTTTCTGTTTCACAGACGACTTTCGGAATTCAACTGACACTTGAGAAGAAAGAGCAGAGCAACTCAACAGGCAATAAAGAGATGATGATGGAGAACAACAAGAAGAAGATGAGGTGAGAAAAATGTGGTGTGGTTTGCTTGTTTCTTAACACCAACACCGCCAATGCCGACTGCGACTGCTGCTTCATCAAAAGGTTTACATCTTTTTTGTGCAGTGTCCCTCTCTTTATATCTGCTCTGCTGTGTCAGCAAAAGTGTGAAAGAAAAAAGATAATGGTTTAAAACGATTGCTACGGCAGAGAATGATTCGCTTCAAGATGATGATGTGATTTGATGACTTGTGAGCTGAGAAAGCGACAACTTGTCAGTCGCTTCCTTGTCCATTCAGTGGAGGTTGCTGCTGATTGTGACCTGTAGTGGTTCGTGTGGATACCAGCACATTTTGTGAAATGGAATGTTTTATGGGGCAACTTGAGATGGGTCCTTTGGGAAATCAACATCATTCCACAAATAAGAAGTTTAGAAAATGAGTTTATCCGTAACATTCTTTATAGAATAATGCGTAAAGAACCGATAGATCTTCACACGTTTTGATTAGACATGGCTGCTGGAAAAAATAAGATGAAAACATCTAGCTTTGCAGGTGCTTTTTGTTATCAAAAGAAAAGTTATTTTTCTCTCGCTAACTATGCATCTGGAAAGGAATGCAGATTTCTGAACTGGATAAAATGCATCTAAATGCACTCGCATTGTATATGGGAGGATGAACTGGAAGAGTGCGTGAAAAATTATTCCGACAGATCTATGACAAGACAAGGGTTACAAGTGTACCAGGTTTTTACCCTTTTGTAAATGGATGAATGTATACCTATATGACGATACGGTTTTCTATGTACAGAATGTATTATATCAAGAAAAGGTTTAAAAGCTGATTGTTGTGAACTGGTTAGATAGGAAGGTGGGATCATCATCGTCGTGACTGACTGGAGTCGAGATGACTTGCCAAGGGAACCTTGTCAGTCATCATAAGAGTAATATTTTTTGCTTAAATGGTCCAGTAGGCACTATGCCATGCATAACTGAGAAAAACACAACACAAATACAAGCTGATGGTATTTCACGATATGACCATATCGTTGTCGTGATGCATTATTATATCAAAATTAGACTCAAGTGGAGAAACGCAGCTGCATATTTTAAGGTGGCTCGTTAGGGGTCAAATTAGAAATCATTTAAAGCTCCATTGACTTCCATCAAACCATACATGTATACACTAGTTTATACGCCTAAAACGTGTGCTTGAAGTTTTCGAAGCGTAAAAATATCTGTCTGGAACTTGGTATATATGTCACATCATAACAACAAATGTGGAAAGTACATGATGCATAATATTATGCACGGCACACATAATCTCAATTTTTTATTCAAGTCTCAAGTTTTTTGCTTGAGGTTTTAACGTTCCTGCATAAACGGATCAGAGAGCAGTGAACCATGTGTAGTGATAACAATGACATGGAAAATATTAACTATTCCATGCATCTTTACTGAATACATACATCATCATCTATTTGAATCCGAACCAAAAAGTACTATGAAAGCTGACAGTTTTAATCGTTTAAAATACTCGGAACGCAAAGTTATTCGCATATTGTTTTTCAAGATGATTAATACGGTGTAAGGTGAAATCCTACGAGAAAGTGTAATGGACACATATTTTTAACTTTCTTTTATACTTAAAGCTACGTACATAAAAAGGTGCATCTTATCAAATGTTACTGAAATGAGTTCAACAAGGCCTATAATGATAAAACGCAGTTTGCTGGAACATTTTCTATGTCGCGTGTGTCCATCTCCTATGATGGAAGTTTTTCCAAGATAGATATATCTATTGTCTATAAGCATAAATCAAGTTGTTACCTACTATTTACTTAGCGTACATGTTGAAGTTTCTACGTGTTGTGCAAAGTACTTAACTGCAGTTGAATCTATAAATAAAATGTATTACATGTGAGATTGACAACTATTAGTAATAACACATACTACCTTACGTTCTTAGAATCTAAAATACTATGATAGGTTTGATGACTCGAAGAAGTTTTGATAGTGACTTAAATAACTTGTACATATATCCATACGGACTCAATTTATAGAAACAGAAACGTATACATAATACATATTAGTATATAAAGATATGAACTAGTCAATTAATAATAAAAACAAAAGCTACTTATCATAAATTAGACTCACATTATTCTCCTGTGTCAGCAACCAAGGATGCTATTTTCAATGATAGTATGTAAAATTTCCATTACAATTCTATAACATAACTGTGTGAAATCGCTGAGAAAACTCAAAAAGACTTAATCACTCAACTATTTTTATTTATACTATAGATAAAAATACTAAGGTAAACTAGATGCCATCTTTTTATCTCTGTCTGCAAAAGTGGTTTTAATTAGCATGACTTTAGGATAAGAGAGAATCGACAAACCAGATTAAGCTACGCATTTATGGCAAATTTTATTGCTGATTTGTATAATATGAATTACAAAAAAAGTTGGTCTGAAAATACTCTATTTTTTCGTTAAATTTCATTTTGATCCTTATTGATTCAAGGAGTGCACTTTGGAAAAGATATATGTCCAGTCCAATCGTTGTTTCATGCATACATACATACACTTGCAGGTATGAAGGTGAAAAGCATTAACATCATTCATCATGCCTTTAAAAATAGCAGTCACCCTGTGCAAACCAAAGATATTGCAACATTTATCAAAGAAATTGCATAGTCGAAATTGTTCCAATTTGCCATAAAATTAATAAATACCTATGCATGTTTATATCATGAGGAGTTGTTGGAAAGTTGTAAACTTGGCCAAAAATTATCATCGTTCACAGCTACCTCCTATTTTCGTTAGGTTTAAAAATTCTTCAACAATGTCATGAGAAATCAACCTTTAATTATAGAAATGCACATTTCAATTACAATCATATCGTGTTAGATGGGGAAATAGCAGTCTTGATTTGATAGTAAGATGATAGCATGAATCGAAAGAACTGATAATGAAGTGCGAGTTGAGAAATTCGATTCATCCAACCATTATCACTTAAAAGCAGTCGACTGTATAGGGAAACGGAGAGATATATGAACAAATTTCGTTTATCGACGCAACAAAATCCAATAAATGACAACAATAATCGCAATCACAAGAAATAAAATTCTGCTCTAAATACACTTACGTATGTTTGTACAATAAGCTATATATGATCATATCGGCAAATTATTTTTAAACCCGCTCATTTCGACGCAGTTTTTTGTTAATTTATCATACCTTTGAAATCAAATTTGGTTGACCACACTAGTTCATCTAATAACATATTATGACTTGTTATTAAAATACTTATAAGGTACATGTAAAAGATTTGACATACGTACATTTTATCCGCACTTTGCAGATGCATTTAATTTGACTATTGTCTTGAGGTTTACTGCAGTTAAAAGAAGTTTATAAGTACAAAATAGGGTTTTATTAAGAGTAACATATTATAATACCTATGATGTTTCCTCAAGCAAATCCAGTGAGAATCTATAAATTATAATCCTCTTTTTGAACAATGAAAAATTCAGTCACAAAAAAGTCTTAATAATGTTTGAAAATTGAACTGTCATCTGCTTGAAATTGAATAAAAGTTTCTGTCCCTATATTGTCTTACATGTACTTACTCTTCCAGAAACAATAACATTTAGCAAAAATCAAATATTTTTTTATCCAGAATTTGCATGCTACCAATCTGCACTTTCCAGTGTAAAATATACATGTTTACCTTGATAGCATTATGATACAAATTAAACTTCCAAACACCAAAGATGATGCTATACCTATGAATCCGGCGCTAGCAACTTTACAAAACTTTTTCAAATTTTCAGAATTCCAAAATTAGCAGATGAACTTTGACTCTATTTTCCATTTTAATTAATATGTACACCAAGTTTAATCTATGGTTAATGTCAGACATATGTCTTTTAAGTTGATAAAATGAGCAGCTGCAATTTTTATCATTACCGCTATCACACCATACTCTTAAAACTGACTAGCTAAATCAGACATTTCATTGTTGATCAATAATGTATAAGGTTAATATTACAAAGCCTTACCAAGTCCAACGAACGATACTCTTCTTCAGAAGTGTTTCGTGCAGGTACGTTGAAAACGAAAAAAGAATTTTTAGTCAAATATGTTATAATAAGTGTGTAATTTAGAAATTATACCGGAATAGGATTCTCTTGCAATATGGAACTCCACCCCATTTCCGGCAATCATTTTTACTTATAATCAAACATAAAGCTTGAGATTATGTGATGTCATTTTACCTCACAGGTTTTTAGTTTGGAAAAAATATTGGAATGAGACATAAACCTTTATATTTATCTTCTTATCAAATACATTTTCTCATACTCTTTCCTACATTTTTACATACATTCACTTACCTTGAGCCTTATTACAAACCACTACGCTAGCATTTCATCAAAATATGGTTAACACTCTCGTATTATTGTTTTTTTATTTCAGTCAATCAACTATCGTAACATAAATTTTAGTTTCTTCTCAATGCATAAACCACTATTTGTAGTGTGGTAGTATAGTAGCGCAAAGAGATACTAGCAGGTAGGTTTAAATAGTTAAGAAATCTGCATACTGATAGAGTGAAATTTTCCACAAAGTCTATGCTCCTTTCCGAATGGACTTGCATAAAAATGCTTTGCAAATTTTCAGATACGGCTAACCTGGATTTAGAATTTAAATTTTGATTCAAAGAGTTTTTAGAATGTAAATAGTAGCATTAGCATAGCAGTAAATAGTCAAAAGTTAACCATTATAGATAGTGCAAGTTGATGCATACAATAAAATACTGCACTTTAATAAAATTGACTTACAAAATGACGTTTATTATCACAATCAAACACTAATAATCATTGTTAGTTTACAAGCATATTAGATTTATGGCAAAGACTATCTCACGTGAGAAGCAAAGGTGCATTTACTTTACTCCAAAAGGCCGTGCAGATTGCAGGTATAACTTTAAAGAAGTCTTGTGATTTATTACTAGCTTAAAGTTTATTACAGAGAAACAATATTTCAGATAAATATTATGTGTACGAAGCCAATATCTAAGTGTACATACTATTCAATAGGTGACTAATAGGTTGTAATTGAAAGTTATAGTAAATAAGAAATGACATGCACCATTTTACAATAAATGTCGAAAAAGCATTCCATAATGTTAGCATATACATAAATAGCTTGTTGAATCACGAAGAATGTGTACGCATACTCACTTTACACTTGGGTGTAACTGTATCAAATTTTGCACTAACGCTGAAATGTGGCGTGACACCAGTTTACAAAACTCGAATGATCTTTTCTTTCCATAAGTACGTAACGCACTTTGGAGCAAAAGAAAACTCATACTACGAAAGTACTACAGCTCGGAGTGAGACATTATATTAATAGGGAAGTAATAGGGATACAAAGGTTTGTGATTAGAGACAGGAAACTTTTACAATGATGTTCAAGTAAATATGTTGTCCTCAAATATACGTTGATGCAACGGTTTAAGTGCAAAAAATGTTAGCTGTTACTAGTAATAGTTTAAATAGCCGGTAGTCGATACCAGTATACTTAAACACTTGAAACAATATTAAAGTTTAAAACATAGGGCCATATAGTTGAATCTATAAATATTTCGTTTTAAAATCGTAAATAAATACAAATATAAAAACGAATAACAATAATCATGCGTTCTGAAACTGAAAGATTATAATGTACATATTATACTAGAAACATAAATTTTGAATATATATTCTATATGGTACTTACCTACATTCAATATATTATGCATCAACTAAAAGACCTACCGTAACAGAGAATTCATGACGTAAATTGCATTACATATTATACAACATAACTAAATAGTGAATTATATATTGTTACACGAACGAGTTAAGAGTTTAATTATTAAAGTTTTAAACATAAATCTACATACATGTATATTTATATTAGTACAACGTATTCAAAATTAAATATTATGTCGTGCGTGATGTATACTTTAGCTTTATATATGGTCAATGATATTTGGACAAAAAGATATGACACATTCATAAAGTATATTGTAATTTAATGTGTTACATACTTCTATAAATGTAATGGACTATATGAAATATCATTATTTATCAACGCAAAAGATTTAAAATTCGTACTGATTTCTTTTTACATGATGAACCGTTGCTAGTTTTAATTACAATGTATTGTGGTGTTACAAGTATAATACGTTTTTGATTATTATCTGATACTTTATATACTTTATTACATCAAAAACTCTTATAATAAATGTATCAATATATAAACGTGTACTGTCAGAGTTTGACCGGGAGAGAATTTATCGAATCTCACAAACAATTTCAGTTTGAAATGAATAAACTAAAACAATCAATGTTTTTATTATGTTCGGGCATATGCCGTATAAATATATTCTGTAATATGCATGTATAAATATGAAACTTGGTTTATCTCAACTCGATTTTTTAACGAAATTATCAACCATTGATTGGTAAGAACTGCGTATTACGTTGCACGTATTGTAAATACATTATAACCGGAAATACATGCTATACATCTAGTAACATAGGTAAATACAAGAATTCTCTACTATTGCTGTTTTAAGTGTTGTTTATTTTCCAAAAACAGCCTTTTGGAAAACAAAATTGATCGTGCTCTATCAATCCTATTCTATGAAATTTTACCTAAATTTTGAAACATTCTATGTGAAGATGTTAATATTAAATTGTGAGTGAAAAGGGAAACGATTAAGTTTTTTTGTTAGTTACGTATAACCTATCACAATACTGTATGAAAACAAAACTATGCTGAAACATAATGATTTCATGAAAAAATAAATGAAACGGAGATTTTTATTGAATGTGAATTATTGTGTATGTACATTTGCACTTTATTTGGTTTTGGAGCTATTTTCATCAACAAAGATCATAATGTTCATACAGTATGATCTTTTGATTCATATGATTTTTGACTGGCATATTTTTCATCCAATAAACATTCATTCTCATTCAAAGCAAAGCGAAGGTGTCGAGAAAGTCATTGTTTGTCTTTCATGGAACATGCCATGATGACTTCTGCTAATGGCTAAAGCTAAAGGCTTTACCTGTATATACTTTACCGATATTCGTAAGCGGAAGGCATTCTTAAAGGTGAGTTTCTTTGGTCCTGCAAAGTGTCAATGAGTGCATATTAAACGAAAAGACGGGTGGTGCGACAGGTACAAAATGTTGACTACCTGGTTCTGGTTCATGTTATCTTTCGAACGGCTACTATTTGCATGCTGTACCTTTTTTTCTTGCATCATGCGTCATGCCATGAACCAGTGAAATGAAGAAGCAAGCAAAAGTTTACGACGAATCTTATATAATTTTCTTTCTTTACCTTCTCTTCACAAATATCAGAATCAGAGAACAAAAAGGCATGTGACAGTTTACAAGTTGGAAATGTGAACTCTTGCTGTGAACCTTTTTCAGAAAAATGAAAAGAAAAACTTTTCAACTTCTCTGGAAAACAATCTCGACAAAGTTGAGATCACCGTAAGAAATTATCTTTTTGTGCCTACATGCATAGCAAAGCCTGGGTATATAAATTATGAACTTTTCACGGATTGCTGTTGTAACAAACATCAAATCGTGTAGGTTTACGAGTAGTAAGAAATACCACCGTAGACACATTATGCACCATTTCTACAATAGAAACACGGTTTTTATAAAATACAATCCCAGGAGTTGAATCTTCGGAAAGATTTCATAAAGTAAAATAAAATAATGTAATTGTTGTGGTATCTTGTTGCAGAATATTCACTGAAACGGCTTGGTATTGGTGACTTCACTTGGTCACCCTGTTTGCTGATCGACTATTACATATTGGTGTTTACATTGTTGTTGTCGCCCTCATCATCCTTGTCCATTGATACTTATTTATTTATTATATTTCAGCAGTAGTATAATACAGTATTCATGTGTCATGCAGTGAAAAGTAATTCGGAATGGTAAGATCATGCTGAATTTTACAAATAGATTTTACGATGATAAAAACAGCATATCGATTATATGCATAGCTAACACAAGAGGTTCTAAAGACGATGATGATATAAATGATGTTGTTGTATTGTGTAGTATGTTGTAAACACTGACATGAAACGGAAAGCACCTTTCGATGTAAAAGGAAACGATGATGGTTTCTTATTCTGTTTTCAATTTCAGCCAAACAATAAATATGTCTTGTGTATTCCACAACGGATACAAGTAACAAAAGAAATAATAAATAATCCCAATAAAGTTGTTGGTCGAAGAGTAGAATGAAATGCTTATAAATCATCATAAAATACAAAGTAATCTCAATCGGACACACAAGCTTGCAAACTGCTTTCTGTTTCTGATATTTTGGTAATAAATAAATAATATATGCAAACTAGCAGTATACGTTATACATTGTACATTGCCGCATAATATTGCTAATAACACAACAACAAGATAATACAAAAAATTTGATTTTATGCTCTACAAAAAATCAAAATGATGGAAATAGTTAGCCAGTAGAAGGAACTAGATGCCGTATATAACAGGACAACTTAATTTTTATCGACTATATTGCTTTGTGGTCTAACAACAAAGTTTATTTGTCCATATTGATTTAGCAGTTTTACGACACACGTAGCTAGAAAGCTAGAGTTCGGTTTCGTTGAGCCCTGGCTTCATTCATATTATAATGATATGTATTTCTCAAATGACTTAACCCTTTCATCCTCCCGATAGCGACTATGGTGTCCCTAATGACGCAGCAAATCTTGTGATGTGAGAAATATCCTGCAATCTAAGCTGAACCAAAATGTTTAGCGTGTCAGTTTCACGGTCCATAAAAGCTACAAGGATACTGTAACTTATAGGCTGTATTTGTATCATAGCAGTTCATCTTGTAAGTGAAAATTAAATGACATTTGAGCACAATAGATAAACGATTCAATGAAACCCGAGTACAAAATAGAACAAAGAAACACATAATCATGACCACGCATGTTACCTTGCCGTACCGTCACTAAGTCTTGTTTGCATTTAACTATACAATGATCTGTACTTGTTTTACAATGGCAGGGTGATAGGTGATACGATACAGATTATCCTTTTTGGATTTGTTCTTGTTTCGGTTCAAATCATAAAGATCGAAGGGCATTGTAATCTAAGCCATTATACCTTTTAATATTCCTATACCCCCAACACAGGTAATAAATGTATTAAAGTGTTTATTGCGGCACATTTGTGCAAGATATCACATGCAAATCGGAAAATGGACACCCCACGGTAAGTTTGTGCTATATCTAAACATGAGATCAATTTATCATGGCCATTAGATAAATCTGATGACGTAGCTGACATTATTGCTATCATTGTGCGTGTACAAGGATTGTGTAAAAGGATTGTACTAATAATTCACAGGTTTTATGTCCATTGTCGTGAATTACATTAAGCCGGCAAGTTTGTAAATAAATACTCATAAGTAAGCAAACATGAAAGTGTGTTTATAAAGTTAATGTACCTAAGTGATTTTGCGCTTATTTTAAAAGATCATTTGAAAGTTTTGGACAACATTAAAAAGTGCGTGCAAACCTTCGCCATCCATACTTAATCTGAACCGTTCATTATTCCTATGAAATGCTGAGGAGACTTCATAGAATTTCTGAAACAATACTGCTCGTTGAAAAGAACCAATGTTTCACTACCTGGTGGATGGCATCTCGTTGTCATTGTCTTCATTCTGATCTGCTTTGTTTTGGCATCTTGGCAGTAATTCACTTGCAAAATGATGGAATATGTGCACACTACAAATTATAGCTATTCACATTACATGCTTATATAATTTATGTACGTTGCTTATTCATCTCTAGGCCAAGTTTAAGTATATATAAAACCATGATAAGATAGAAAAATGTTTGTGCGAAGACACTGATGAAGTCATCTGGAACTCAGCATGGGGCTAACGGACAGCCGGTTGGATGAATACATTGTTCACTCTCAGCACACCAACATGCTAACAGAAAAACAACTTAGGTACACCTCAGACTGCATATAATATGTCCATATAAAAAGATGAAAGAATGACAAGGAACAAAACTCTTTTTCTCTTCTAGCATAACTTACTCTCGTCAGTCAGTACTACCGATTCTTTGCATTGCTGCTGCAACCCATGATTTTTTGCTTGTAATTTTCCTCGTTTTGATGGCATTTAAAAAGGAAAAGCTCTCATCCGATCCTCTTTCTCTGAATACAATAAAGTACACCAACAAGCACACAAAACAACATATCAACAATAACATCAGCCATCAACCTATGGAGTCACTTGCCAACGTTAGAATTTCTCTGTGGTTTGAATATATTTAGCTATTGCATCAATACAAACTTCTGAAACTTTAAAGATGACGATAAGAAGGATTGGTGTAAAGGGTTTCATTTATTTATAAAAAGTGAAAAGAATGCTCAGCTAGATGGGGAATCTCATTTTCAGATGGCAATAGCCAAGAATAATGATAGGAATATGTATTAAAGCGTTGGAAATGAAATAGCTATTTAACTTGTGTGAATGTGTGTGTGCTTAGTTCTGTTGACTCCCTCGTCCGTCAAAGGAGCAGCAACATCTCACTCATCCCGAACCCATCTGTCTGTCACTTATTTTATGCATGTCTTTTCATTCTAATAGGAAAACACGTCATTAGAGTATTGTAATATGGCCACTAAGGTTCTAATAAGTGGTATTTGTCCGAATAAAAATCATATAAAGTATATTATATTAAATAGAAAGATGAATTGGATAAATTGAGTTATAAAAATCAAATGATCCAGACAACTAAACTTACATATTATTATCTAACCACACGTCATATCAAATCTTTTCAAGAATTCTAACAAATTACCGTGTGACAGGTCGTGAATAAAAGGGAGAAAGAAGGGTTAATAAGGTTTGAATTGAAGTTGGTGAACAAAAGAGCTCCGTGAAGACGATGGCAGGCTAAAAACACTATTTATTTATTTTTTATTATTCTCATTTTTAAGAAACATGAGTGGATGAAGTAGAAACGTGAATTGCATTGAACTTAAATTAAAAAGAGGTTTGATTGAACAACAAAATTATTTATTGTACTTTTTCCTTCGTCCTATTTATCTTATATTAGATAATTATTTAGCTCTTTGATTTGATTATTAAGTAGCCAGTCTCAACAGTTCCTTTTTATTAAATGTAAGGTTTAGAGTGGTCATCTTTCAACGAACCGTAATAAAGAAATAATGAATTTTCAAGGGTGCCTGTTAAAACATTTATACTTTCTACGTCTTCCTCAGGCATGCCTGTCTTAATTACTATTTTACTATTCTTTCCAACAAGTTTTTCATCCTAATCATCTCCATACGTTTGCCACATAACATAAGTGAAAACTGTTTAAATATAGGCTAGCGTTAAAAGATAGTTTTCAAAGGGATTGGGGATGGTAAATGGTAAAGGTTGAGCATTGCAAACTAGATCTTGTTATCTGGTAGCTGCTATTACTCATTTACAAGATAATCTTGAAAGTACCCATTGTTATAATAATGGTCCGCCAAAGCAAAGAAAGCATGTTAGCTAACTGTAGTTCCCTGAATAAGACTTTGAAATCTTCATCGTTTCTTATTTTGAAAAGTACGTCAATAACTTCGCACGCATCTTGTTAGCAGCATTAATAGGGACATTATTACCACCTCCTAGCCTGATTCATCATCATTTTTGTTTCGTCCAAATTCTAAATAAACGAGTAGGTGGATGCCTGTACTTACATGCTTGACATGGCTTGCTTTCGTGAGCCTTTAGAACCCTTATCGAAGGAGCATGCTCACAATAAACACTTCACAGCAGCACTCCGTGGTATGATCAAGGGATGGAAAAAAGGAACATATTAATTGTCTCAGGAGAAACGTAAAGCCAAAAAAACAGCAAAAAGGTTCAAAGGTTGGTTGGTCGGTTGGTGCATACGCAATTACCAAAGATAACATTGGGTTTCTTTTGGCTGACTCAGAAAAACAAGCGTGATGATGAGTAACAACAGTTGAAAATCTTTTCAGTTTTGAGAAGAAAAACTTTTTAAAAAGGCTGTAACGAATTTAATGAAAACTGAGAATGATAAAAGTCCACATCCACAGAGGATAGGGAAGAAGAATGAAACATGCAGATGGTTTTGACGTTCCCCGCCTGGACAGGTTTCCATCACTCTCAAACCAATTTCTGAAACATTTAATGTAATTCTCTCAATTTTGTGGCGATTTCATTGTCCCTTCAGTTTATGCTGAAGTAGCAGAAAAAGTAGATGATCTTCAAGTAAAAAGTGACTTGGTGCCTCGTTTCTTTCCCCCTTTGATGGAATAAGTCAGTAAGTTCAGCGGTTTAAAAAATTGGTATAGGAAGCCGTGAGTAATAAAAGCCTCTCTTCCTCTACATTTCTCAGCTTGCAATGAGGATGAATAGCAAATGATGATGATGATCTGACTACTCCTTGTGTGAAGAAAAAGTGAAGAGTACCTATTTATTACCCTGTAATTAAGACACCCGGAGAGCTTCTGCATGAAATTATCCGTTCACCAAAAGAAGCAATAAATGAAATGCCTTGTTGTGCTTTTGTCTTGGTGGATGGTACACTGACAACAAAGCACCACATTATATTATCTATACCCATCATTTCATCTACCATGGACGTGCATATTATGACATAACAGAAAACATCTTCATCATTCTTAACCATTTTCCCAACTTTTTACTTACAGTTGCATTACTACCTGGTAAGTTAACAAACTCCTCTTTGCACACCAGCAGAAGCAACAACAGCATCAGCACCGCAGCAGTTCATGCATACCTTCAATTATTATTTGCTCCTTGTATGATGTCTATAGACAGGGTAAGGGCAAAACCGGAGGGGATCCTTCTCATCACCTACATCAACATTCTCTTCTCATCTTCATTTCATCATCGCATCGTGAAAACAACGAGTCTTCAAAGTCAAACATAGTCCGCTGTGGTATTCTTCCACTCAGCAAGCAGCAGTTCAGTAGTAATAGTGATACCAAACACAATACAACGTTTCGCCATCAAAAGAGAAAAAATACTTACAAACTACTATATAATCACACATTTATTTCACCAACGCAAAGTAATCTTGTTCACCGCTGAGCAGTGTACCAAAAATGATGAAAACCATGATTATGCTTGTCGCACCACTTTTGTCAGTGTATTAACGTGCAGCTTTGCTTTCGCCACTATTGAGGGGGCAACGCTTGACTGAACTCATTTATCGAACAAGGTGTTTATAACAACCGACACAGGAATGACTAGAATTCTTGCTATTTTCCCTGAAACGATTGTTCTCTTCTTCTTCTTCAGTTTCCTCGACTTTGGCTTCCAGATGGACTGCAGGATTTTTTCCTTGTGGTGCCGCCAGTGACGATACTGTTGGTGCTGGCTCATTAGATGCAGTTACTCCAGTTGCAGCCAGAAAGAAGAAAAATACATTGCATGCAATATGGAATGTGCGTCATGCTACGCTACGAATTGTATTGTTGAAGCTGTACTCTAGAGTCGGGGTATCATTATAATAGTTGTGGTAAAATGCATGGTTTGAAAAATGACTATGATAATGGTAATAATAAATATCTAAATAATCGACAGCTCCTGTTTAGCTTCTGCTGCTACAAGCAAGGTTGGTGCCGATTTCTGGTTGCTCCTCCTGCTTTACACTTTCTAGCTTCCTGTAGATTTTACTGTAGCCAAATAATTGTAATGAATACCTTTGAATTATGGGAAAGGAAAAAAAAGAAGACTAACAATATGTTTCTTACTGAAAGACATTATTTATTATCATTTTTTTCTTTCCTGTCATCATTGTGCTCGGGAAAAAAGATCATTTCACATCTTCCTGAAAAAGTTTGTGATTATGTTTTCTGAAGAGCATCTAAAAATTTATCGGGAATGACATGTGCATGCAACAAAGACACGCAAAATAAAGTATACCAAACAGTTTAATGTTTTTATGTAAATAGTAGTTCAAAAAGGTATTGGTGCGGGTTCATGCAGCATGTAGACCTGTGTGTGGTTTATTCTACCTTGTAGTAATTTGTTATTTATTGTTTGGCTATTTATTTGCAGGGATTCATTGAGGAAAAGACCTACACATCAATGCGATTCGTGTAGTTGGGTCTTCAACATGCACGATAGAATGAATATACTGCGTGGAGCATTTCCTTCTCCGCTTTATTCATCTAGTTTTCTATATTAAAGATGTTTTCCTTTATTTTATATACCTATTATGCATAAGTGGAAAGTTGGATGCCTAATCAACGAAATGTGCATGGTTTCTATCAGTTTGCTTTTCTTCGTCCTGACATTTGTTCCGTGGCGGATGGACGGGATGTGTTTGACGTTACTCACATCACATCACTTTAACATAATCATGGGATAATTCTCATATCATCCACTTTTTCAAAAGCAGAATTTATTTGAATTGGAAACCCTCCATTGTCAAGCCAGCTTTGTTGTTATATGTTGTACAACTCCGGATTGTTGTAATGTTGTTCTTCCTTTTTTCCTGTAATTCTTTTGTTCCCTTTCCATTTCAATGAATTCATGTGTTGTGTGTAATGCTATATAACTTATTTACAAATAATGCTTGCTGAGATCCATATTATAGACCAACGAAAAAGGTGAGATGTAATATTAAATATTTATAATGTATTAAGATACGCTTATCTGGTCATCTCTAGTTGATTTCTATTTCATACGGAGAATTGAGTTTTGTTTTGTGTTTGCTAACAAACCAAACAAGCAAAGTGGAAACTTTTTTTTACAAAAAGAAGGAAAGACACAAGAAAAGAAAACTCAAAACCCCCAGTTTTTAAAACTTATTCCACGATGAAACACGACCGTATGATGATGATGAGCAGTGCATCCGACATAATAAATGTTAAAGATGAAACCAACATTTTTACAACTTGATTACTTTACAGCTTCATGCGTTTTGGTGTTTAGGAGAGAAGAAACGATCAGCAGGATATAGAATCAGAAACATCTAGCACAGCCTACAGACATTGGATCTCTTAATATTACCTGTGGTTTGTAAGCCATAAAGGCTCCATGCTATTACGGGACCCCTTGACCTGTACGCACATAATTTTATCCATTCAAAAAATAGAAATACCAGCATCATTATAATCATCCCTTGGTTCCGCTAAAACGAGTGGAGCAACGCAAGGGCAGACGTTCTTTCTTCACGTGTGCGTATTGCGTATCTACTTAAATAATTGAGTATACACCTCACCTCAATTCCATCTCATTTTCTCCTTTTTTTAACAAAGGATCCTGCTGGCCAGGTTTTGGCTTTCCACAACTTCAATAAACACCACGTCCAACATGCGTATAGTGCGTGGACTTTTGGGTACCTTCTTTTAAAATATTAATATCACCTTAATAATGTAGGTATCCTCATCTACACTTTGCTTTTTAAACCTTATTTCCTTTCAGGTAAAAAGAATTTCCAAGTAATACCCAATAAAGAATAGAGTAGGATATTTGATAAAGTCATTTTCTCCCTCTCGCGTTACTCTTGATCTTCTTCCCGCTTCTGCTGCTGCTAGTTGCGGTTCTTTCTTATCAATATCATTTTACTTACTTAGGTTTACAGCTTATACCTACGCTGATATCTGCTTCTTTCTCTTTTGGCCTTCTCTTCCGAAACCCAAATTGGTTCATCCTACAAGATAATAAAAATGTAAGCCGCTTGTGAAAACAAGATGAAAAAATGAGATTTAATTCGGTCATAAAATGGTTCACGTATCTGCCAGTTTAACGATCAAGGATCCGGGCTATGTTTTATGCACATTTTAATATGCACGCAATAAAAATGTTCCTTCTACATTTTCTACACTACTACTGTAATCAGAATAAAGGGAACTTTTGTCTGTATTAATTTAAGCCGTGTATTGCTTTATCTAAGTAGCTACAAAAAACTCCGTGTAAACTCAGCCGTAAAAGTGTACTTGTATCACCATCCTTATCATCTAGTCATGATTGCCATCATCATCATCATGATTATTATATCATATCAGTCGGCAAACAGGAATGGGCCAATGCCAAGGCAAAAATATACAACCAAAAGATAATGCCATGTAATATCTATAAGTATAACTTTGTGTTCTCTTTCAAATCATCTATGATCTAGACGATAGCGTTCTATTTATTACCACAACATCTTGTACGTAATCATACACAACTCACTCACAAAAATCAGTCCTTGTAACTTCTATATTATATTTTTTAGTTGAGTTCTGTGCTCATGCGTATCTCCATTATATACTTTGTTAACTGGCTTTGTCTGCAAGCCCAGAACATTTTAGCTGCAGCAATCACAGAGCTTGCGTTGCAGGTTGCAACAGCAGCCGCGGCAATTCTTTTACTTGCCGTTCCCCGCAGCTCTTTCTCTTCAATCATTTTTTCTAAAGCCCAGGCATTTTGTGGATAATGTAGACACACGCACAGAGAGGCGAAGAGAAAATATTATGACTTAATCTACAGCAATAAGTAATCTGTCCAATAATATATTCGTTCATGAATCTATTTCTTTTTTCTTCTACACTCTTTCTACCTTGTTTTCTTATTTTCTTTGCTATATAGCCCTCTTCTCTCGGCGGAGGAAACAAGTCGAGCCAGTTCCTCCCTGATGGAAAAGGCTGATGCTCTGCCAATAAAACAAGCTTGTTATACCTATCCCAGATTTTGCTCATTTTCATAAGACTGCTCACGTTATATTCATAAGTTGAATATACCAAGAGGTATATCTAAATAGGTATTTCATCCACCTTGCAGCGCAAAAGACTACATATTTTTAATATCTTCTTAAATATGATGCTGCACACACTCATAACCAGTATATCATCATGATCGCATCAGCGTCATGATATTTTCTTATATGACTTAATAATACACATAATCTTGTCTCGTATATTTATGACGATATGCAAAATACTGGATCATCTCGTTCGTCATTTTGTATGAATTTAACAACTAGCCGGCTAAAGCGTATTTTAACTGCCCCTCTTGATTGGAGTCTTTTTCTTGCTAATAATATGCATAATATGAATGAACTTGTCAAAAGAGTAGAGAAATCAACGAAGGCAACGCTGGGCCAATTCAACGGTTTTGTTTTGCCAAAACCTACATCGTCGATGGCAAAGAAAGATATATAAAAGCAGAAAGCAAAATCTGATGTGAAACCTAAGGTTTGTCTTGAGCAGTTTACGCAGTTTTCTTGATCATCTTTTATAGATAGGGCTTCTTCAAAGGAGGGGACAAGAATGTACACATGTTAAGTAGGATATTAAAAAGTGTCAGTTATTCTCTCCGAGATTATCATTATTACACGGGGAAGTCTGCCCAAGAGGCAAGTGCATTTCACCAAAATGATCGTGAAGACCATCTTTACACAAGACATATACATAAAATTGCACGTTTACATACTACTTCTTTTATACCGTGCAGTTACGTTTAACCACGGTACCTGTTTTAAACGTCGCCTTTCTTTGCAAATATGTTTTTGCTATTGTTATTGCTATTCTTTGCATTTTCTGTAGCAAAAACATACATGCGCAGAACTGGGCATTACATTGTTGTGGTGCTCATCACATAATCATCATGATCAATCGTGGATAGTTTGTCTTCATAGAGGATTTTATAAGCATTATACATTATACTGATAACATTTTTCTCTCTGGCAAACAAGCGTCCTCCTCTTTCATATTTTTACAAGCCCTAAAACAATATAAAATTGTAATTTTACAAGACGGAACATGCATTCATATCATCATGTTCATATCGTAAGACACAAAAACACGGTATAATATTCGACAGATAAACGTGATTTGGTATCCTCTGATTACAGGGAAGATTCAGCTTAGAAAAATGTGATTGATGAAGCGGCATTTGCTCAGAATTCTTTTGCTCTCTCGCTGTTGTTTAACTTAACTTTGATGATGGTTTTAAGCTGTGTTCTTGGTTGTTTGTGTTGATTTCAATGGGTTATGTGGCAGCTCATCATAGCTCATAAATTTTTATTCTCTCTTTTGCGTGGTAAAATTTATTTGGTTGATCTGACTTTATTTTCCTACCTTTCTACAACAAGTACGCAAAAATATTTTTCACTATTATTATTACATTAAAAAATAATCTTAACTTTGTAATGTGAATGTCTTCCGTTGTTGGTTGATGGCTGATGATGATGAGAAAGAAGCATTACATCTCATTGCAAAGAATCATCACTACTTGCTACCTGTTCCTCGGTAATAAAGTGTTACGTAAAAGTAATGATAATGTATGCAAAGTGCATTAAATACACACAAACATGCATGAAGGTAGTTAATAAACATACTTATCTTCACGAAGAGGGGTGAAAATCAAACTATGCGCAGAGAGGGAATGGAAGTGCGTGGAAAATTATTATTGCTCAACGATTTATTTCACCGTACATGATTATTATATGAAACAATACATAAAGCATTATTTGCCAATTTTTTTCACAGCAAAAACCAGTGGTGATGGCGTTATTATTGCTGCTTTTGAGGAGCAGCCAAGAGCAAGTAGTATGTTGCAAGAAAAACCCTCTATATCAGCTTTGCGAGAGGGCAAAGTAGCTCCTTTTTCTCGTCGGTGTATGAACCCTCTCGGCAATTTAGCCTTTCTTGAATAAATTTCTTTAACTTTTTGATGTCTTCATCAACCATCATCATCACACCAGCATAGTGAAGACATGTAAGGCATTATGAATATGTACATATCGTGAATAGTAAGTAGGCAGCAGAGGTCTGTTTTGTGTGGTAATAGTGATGGGATCAGAACCAAAGCTTACACACTGGCCTGGCACTCGTTCCGTTTTCTTTCGTGATTTTGAACCCTTAATTGGAGCTTTATATTCTTTCAATGGTGATAGATAGCCATGGTCTGGCGATGATGACGATTATGATGATAGAGGATACCCTGAAATTTGACGCGATTACACATTTAGATTACACACCTCAGCAGACCCGTATATTACTCTAGTCTGACATTACACACAGAGGTAATGGGTTTCCATTTGGCATATCAACGGAAAACCCTACACAACATAAGTTCATATAAGATGAAATACAACCAAACATAAAAATTTGACTACTTTGTCATAATAACTTGCAATAAAAATGAATGCACCTCCACCACCACCACCATCAAGACTACAGCAATTTTACTACACGACTGCACTGGGCACAGAAGTCATTCAAATAATATGGAGGATTAGGCAAAGCATGAATGCAAATAATTTTCTGGATAATTACACAGCCAAAGAATATTGGTTCTCTTCTTCTCATGTCAGTAATAAAAATGCCAGTTAGCAAGCGGTCGTGGTGGTAGAGTGTTTTGTAAAAAGGAAAAAAGGTGAGGAAGATGATTAAGACATTAGAGAAAGGAACTTGGTAAAAAAACTGCACTACTGTTGCTTATTGATGTTGTTGATGATGAGTACTTTTAAACGATTTAGTATATTTTTGCTCCTGCTACTCCTGGTGTACTTGTTAAGAGTTAAGAATGAAATAGATAAAAAAGCTTGTTTGACGCTCACTCATCTTCCAAGAGTGTGATGACGATGATGATGAGATGATACATAAAAATATTAGAAAAAGGATAAAGAAAAATGAGCTAAAAAGAAAGAAGACTCTTGGCTGGTTGTTATTATCCCGGTTGTATGCTATTATATTATTAAAAGGTACACGAATAATATGCATTTATATTTTTGATATACTGCGTGTTGCAGTTGTTGCTGCCTTTTTTCTCTGCTGCTCATGGTACTCATCGTCAGTCATGAAATGAATAAAGCCATTATGTGTGATTTGAAGGTTCACACATGCACGAAGAGGTGGAATAATAATAAAGCGTTTCATTTACTTTTTAAGCTCGTAATAATAATAATAATATTATACACGAAATGGAATTCCAGTAACCTTCTGTTGCTGTTGTTTTGTTTGTTACCATTCTATTGGTGCCATTATTGCTGGGCTGCATCATAAGACCACTACTATTACTTGCTTCTTCGGGTTTTGTTGTTCACTTCACAAGAGCAGTCCGTCGCCGTCGTTCTCTCTATCCCCGTCTTTGAAACAATGGGGAGGATTGACTGTACGGAGAAAAAATGAGAAGGAAGACCTGATGCTCCTGCTGCTCAATGCTCCTGTTGATTGTTCCATGTACGTTGCTACACTGGAACAGACTGGACTCTTTTTGTTCTTTGAAAAATGCCCAATGTCTTCTATAAAATTATTGCATGAGAAAAACGTTCTAAAGTTGGGGATTGGAGCAAATACACTACACACATTGACTTTTCTGATGCTAAGAATAAAATGTTGTATTGTTTTGGATGTTAAACTCTTCAATATTCACATATATGCCCGGGTGCTCTGGTTCCGTATGTGCTTAACATAGTTTCAGAGACCAAAAGATGAAGGAATAAGAGTGAACTTAAAATTCTATGAGAGAAAAATTGAAGATTCCATGATGTTATATTATATGCATGTTGGTGGAAGAAGCAAGAAAGTATGACAATCGTGAACAGCGGCAGTAGTAGTACTTGTATTTTACATGATTCATGATCATGATACCTTGTTGTATGGACGAACCTTTTCTTGCGATGGTAGCTTCAAGAAAAGCGAAATAAAAGTAATAGAATTTACTTAAACTTTTTCAAAGCTCGTCTTGTTGCAGCATTGAATTCTTTCCTAGCTCGGCACAAGATGCTGAGCTGTAAGGATGAACATAAAAGCACCCCTCTGCTTTGACATTAGTTTCTCTTCGGATACTTGTTCCTGAGTCAGTTGTTTGTTGGCTCTGAAACAGTGCAGTGTAGAATTGTCGAGCGAGTGAGTAAGCAAACACTGCACCGGGGTACTTTTAGACTGACAAAAAAGACAACGCATGATTCCACATTTAGCAATAAGTTAAAAGAATAGCCTATTAGAAATTTATCAGTATTCAATTTACACGTGACGATTATTCTTATCAAGTTCAAGGAAAATTGCCTTTCAAAACAGCTTAAACTGTCTATGATTGATAAAATGTGTTGAATTAGTCAAATCTCCTATTTATATTTGGAAACAATAATGTGTGTCTGTGTACATAAAGTGCAATAAAATGTACTGACATGAGTAATATTCAGTTATCTTTTGCTAAATCCCCTATATAGACATTATGTGAGCCTACAACAAACGCAGTCTCACAAAAACTCTGAATTTACTTAGAGAATGAATGAGTCATCGATTTATTTTAGGAGTTTTTAAAAAAGGTACATAAAGAACATGGGCTATGTAAACGATTAAGGTTTACCTTTCTGCTCTGCACAAATAAGTTCTTTGTCACTCATCGCGTTTTCATCGTTCCGATTCGCCCAAATATCCTCACTCATGTTTGCATGTACAACAAATAAGAAGTGGCGCAGAAAAACTCTTGTCACTCAAACGTGAAGTTTCCTTCCGTCGTTGCATGGCGTGCCTTGGAAATGATTGCAAAAGATCTACAAAAGAGAAGAAAATGTTTTGACTCATACTAATTTCTCTGCACCTCCGAGTTTTGCATGCTGCTGTGAACCACGCAGCTTGTCAAGAAAAGTGCTAAAATGTGTTTTGTGATTTTTTGTTGAGCCCAAGAAAAATATTAATCACTGTTAAAAAGTGTGCGTTGCTATTAATATTATGGCAAGTCAACAACATGATTTGCTGTGCTCATCAAATATTAACACGTTCGAGGAGACGACACCATGACCTATTGCAAAACTGTGAGAATGTAACTTGAGATGTCTGCAGAGTGCTTTTGCTGGTGACTGCGTGACGAAGTGTGTTCATAAAGCTTTATAAAGCTTAGTTAGTTTATTGTGGTAATAGTTTGGGCTTAATAATCGTTGGTGTTATGCCTTGATAATATATTTCATCGTACTTTTTTTCTTTGTACCATGCCAAAACACAGAAACAAAAGATTCTTGTCGTTTCAAAAGCTATAAAGCTAAAACGAACCACTGACAAAAATGCAAACAAGAAAAATATTATTACAAGAGAAATATTCTTGCTATCTCATCGTTGTCCCACTGTGTAAAGTGCACGCATTGTCATAAAATGTTCCAAGTATGAAAAATGATTTACTGAAACGATCATTATTATTATGAGTTTAAGACTGTCTAGTCAGTCGTTGATGGAATACGCACAAAAACATTTTCTGCGTTGTATACTTATAGAAAACGTTCATTAGAGGGAATAAATGGATTTACGAACCAAGGAATCGTCATCATCTTCCAAAAGGAAACGTGACAACAATGATGTGTTCTCGTCATCAATGATTATGCAGAACTTGAGTATTAAAATGTGTTGCCGCAAATTGAACTTTCCCTTTGTGGGAAACTGTAGTGAAAACGATAGCTCAGTTTCATATAAAAGCCACCGGAGAAGAAGCAACATGACAGTATTTAGCGCATTCGTATTATCATTTTGTACAGTAGTGTTAGTTTACGTGACGTCCGTAACCGCAGAATTTTCTGTTCGCTCAGTTGGTAAGCTGGAAATTAAAAAAAGTTATTATAATTTCTAAGTTCAAAATTGTATAGTACAGAATCAGTTTTGTGTGATAATTACTTGTTAAGTTTGTAATCGGATAATCTTTCTCTTTATAAAGAAACCGTTCGCGAGTTTTCCTGTGGGAAACGATACTACAGAACATTCCATCAAGATGCCAACCGAGAAGTCCTTTACATCGGTGCTATGTAAGTTTTTGCTTCTGTTTCCTACGTTTAAGTATGATTACCTTAAAGACGATAAAGCACGCTTTAATATGCTTCATTGTACATTGCATAAAAGCATACAAATATAACCGCAATTCAAACTTAAATCAGTTCATGCTAAACATTTCATGTTTTCATGTTTGGACATTTCGTGTTTTCATGCTAAAATGCGACTGTATTTGTGTAAAAATCAAGCTAAAGTAACTTTCATAATATGAATCAACTCAATATTTATTGATCATAAGATTTATTTCTTCAAGTTTTAACAAAAAGATTAAATGAACTGTTTCTCTTTACATAACATTTGTTGAATTCACCATTTCTCCACGGAATTGAATTTAGATTTTCATTTATAAAAGAAAAGGGTTCTAAACGAATATAACAATTTAGTTTTAATTTTCGGTTCTAGGGACCGAGTATTTAAGGTCAACCTGAGCGATATTAGTCGAATGGATTGTAAGGTAAAAAACCATACTAAGTTGATAAACTGCTCCGTTTCCCAAACTATCTCTGAAACACAAAAAATATAAATCACACATTGACATTTTATTCCAGAGGGACGCAATGGTACTTAATCCTACCGGTCCAACAAGTTGCATTTCTAAAGGAAAGTCTGAGGTAAATGACGGTTCATTGTTTAAATTCCAAGAGAATAGAATTCAAACTAGAATAGAATTAACATGCAATTCATTTATTAAAATCATAGGATTTCGACTGTCGCAATCATATTAGAGTAATTCAAGGAATGGGAGATGGAAGTAGACTGTATGTTTGTGGGACAAATGCCCACAATCCAAAAGACTTGGTCATCAATGTAAGTTTTCCAGCTACATTGTACTTAAATAAATACTACGCATAAAATTGTCTCATAATAATTAATCTTTCATTTCTTGATCTTAACTGAACGCTTCAGTGGAATTTAACTCAACTTCCAAGACAAACTCATGTACCTGGAATTGGGGAAGGTGTTGCTAGATGCCCCTATGACCCAAATGACAATTCTACTGCAATTTGGGTAGAGCATGGGAATCCAGACAATCTTCCAGGCTTGTACAGGTAGATAAATTTGAATTGTAACGAAAAGCCAAGTTGAGCTGATTTTTTAAAAAATGCGTGAGAATTCTATGCGCATTTAAAAATGAAAACACAGTACTTATATTTTGAAAAACTTTACAGTGGAACCACTGCCGAGTTCACAAAAGCAGACACAGTCATCTTTCGAACCGACTTGTACAATGTAACCACTCATGAGAAACGACATAACTTTAAAAGAACCCTGAAATATGATTCCATTTGGCTTGACAGTAAGTTTTTCACGGAGAAAAATATGTTATTTACAAAATTAATGGACATGTTTGTTCCTGAATGTTAAGTGCATTGTCTCGTAATTTCTTTCAGAACCCAATTTTGTGGGATCTTTTGATATCGGCGAGTACGTGTATTTCTTCTTTAGAGAACCCGCAGTCGAGTACATGAACTGCGGCAAGAATATCTTTTCTCGTGTTGCTCGAGTTTGTAAAAAGGACCGAGGTGGAAAAAACATTTTAGTGAATAATTGGGTGACATATTTGAAGGCCCGACTGAATTGCTCCATTCCCGGAGAATATCCATTTTACTTCAATGATATTCGTAAGTGAAAGTTTTATAAAGGAGAGAAACTAGTACTGTTTTATGCGTATAAAATGAATCTAATTTTGCATGAATTGATGTGTTAAATAGAATCTGTGTACAAAGTACCCGGTGATGACAGCAAAGTTTACGCAGTATTTAGCACAATCGGTTCCGGCTTTCGTGGTTCTGCCGTATGTGCCTTTACACTAGACGCAATCGAAAGTGTTTTCAGGGGAAGGTTTAAAGAACAAGCAACGTCAAGTTCATCTTGGCTTCCCGTTCTGTCCTCCAAAGTTCCACATCCCAGACCCGGAGAGTGTGTTAATGACACGCAAACCTTACCTGGTAAAATCAACTTAATGATGTCATTGTTTAAGTGTTCTCAAGGGGCTCGACTTTATGGCATATTAAACAATAATTTTATGAATGATTTACAGACAATGTATTGAATTTCATTCGTTCACATCCCATGATGGATGAAGCAGTACCACAAGAGTACGGGAAACCGCTATTCTACATGCAAGATCTCACTTTCACCAAAATTGTGGTTGAGGAAATTTCCATTTCAAACCCCCGAAATCCGGGACAATCGCGTACTTACACGGTTCTCTTTGTTGCCAGCAGTAAGTTAGCTCTTCTACCTTTAAAGTTAACGCACAAGTATAAGATAGAAGTGGTTTTCCAGGCTAAGTGTCTACTTAATTTGCGTGTTTGCAGATGAGGGGAAAATCTACAAAGTAGCTCAGTGGAGAGACTTTGATGGCCGAATGAGGTCAGAGCTTATTGACGTCTTGGAAGGTACATACCCTGAACCCATTCGTGTGATGGAGATTTCCGTTGAGGTATGCGGTTTTAAATTTTCAATGATAAGATACGCATTTGGAAAATAATTTCCTTTTACTAATTTTATTTCATCACGTTTCATTACAGTTCAGTTCACTTTACGTTGGGTCAGACTACCGGGTTCGTCAGATTCCAACAGACTCGTGTGGAGCAAGATATGATACGTGCTTTCGATGTGTGCGCGATCCATATTGTGGCTGGGATCTCGAAAATGGGCTCTGCAAACGATACTCACCGGGGTAAGTTCATAAGATTAAAAATGCATGTCTCATTATATATTTATTGAACTTGTTGTCTGAAGACATTTCCATTGGACATTGTCATTAATTTAAGTTCTTCAAAAAACTATTTTTGCGCATACTTATTCACTGTTCATTGTTTCAAGTCCATTCACAATTCATAACGAAAACCTTGTTTCATTCATTAACTTTTCTAGGCTCTTGCAAAGTGTTGGAGGCAATGACACCATTTGCAATTGTCGTCGGTGCTCCCCCACAAAGCAAATTCAGGCAAATTGGGGACAGAGCTTATATCTACAATGTGCCGTTAACGTACCGGGTCACGTTTCCTCCAGCCTACTCTCTGCTCAGCCTTATGTATGGTATCATTTTCCCCCGCCAACTCAGGCTGACAATGCGGAACCTCGTGTAGTTAAATTTAGGTAATTTAGCGTTTGATATCATTATTAAAATATCTCGAATTATGTGCAAAATATCATTTTCAATCCATTTCATGTTCACAGTTCCGAAAAATACGTCCTTGCCGCAGACCGTGGCCTAGTGATTCTTAGTACAACAGAGACTGATGCGGGAAGATGGCAATTACGATATGAAGATGGTGATGTTTCCTTGCAACTTTGCTCATATAACGTTACTGTTAACATTCAAAAATGCTCAGCCCCAACCCAAGCACCCGAGTTTCAAAAGGTGTACGCAGAATGGTGCCATGAATTTCAAAAGTACAAGAAAGCCATGCAGCTTTGGCAGCAAAAGCAGGAGGTAAGACGTCAGAAAAAGAGGACAATAGAGATTTCATCTTCCAAGTTCCAAGAAACACCGACTAATTAATTATGTTCGTTTCGTTAACTTTCAGCAATGTGGCAACAAACGTAAGGGTATCACAGGAGGAAACTCGAATGACTATAACTCAAATGACATTTATCCACTAAATCCGTCGTATGGATGATGGAAACTGTGGAGTATAGTTTATCAACTGTTCAATTTTTAGTGGTATAGATCTTCTTCCAAGTACTTTCGCAGCGATTCCAACGGGAAATATGAATGAATTTAGACAGTTTAAAAGTTTTATCTCATCGACTTGAGCTACGTGATAGCTATTATTACTCCCGTTGAAAGTTTTTGTGATCATTCGTCGTGAATTCGTAAAAATGCGACTTCTATTTATGACACTGTTTATAAAACTGTTTAGAATGAATTATCAATATAAACTCTAGTCCGAGCCAATATAACAAAAAAACCAACAAAATAATATTTGGTATTTTATTAATATAATAAAACATATTCCTGTTGAACATGAAAAGCTTAACACAAAAACTGGAACAACTTAAATACTTTATCAAAATCTTAAATATACCAAAGGGAATTAGGAATTACGTTGTTTTCACCCAATTCAACAAGGCGATCGAAGCAGCGATGATGGCAATGGTTGAAGAGAGAAGTGTTCGCATTGCCCCATTGCATCGCATGTCCCAGTGTGTAAATGTTACTTTCACTTGGTTAGATGACAGACATCCCGGTCCCTCTTCTACAATGCAAATCGAAAATAATTTAAGTGAAAGCTTACATAAATAATATACGGTTACAAGTCAAACTCTGCTTACGTGAACAATCCAATCCTGGAGTGCCTGGACCTTGAGTAGTGATTGGTGTAATGGAAATGTAGATTGGATCACAGCCATCCCTTTTGCCATTCTTTCCACAAGGTTTATGTAGCATTCCGTCCCTAAATTCAGCATCGACGGTGTTGTGCCCAGGTACTACATAGTTTCCAGATGTGTCTTCACATTCAACTTTGGAATTATTGTCATCATTGTTAACATTAGGATACCATTCCTTCCTTGAAATGCACACCCTAACTCTACCATTATCGCTTGTGAACTAACAAACACCAAAAAAAGATAATTATTCACATAAGCAAACATTTTTATCATGGTATCTTCATTTGTAAGAAATTCGGCTTACTCGAAGCACCAAAGATCTTGCACTGAAAAAGTATTCCGGAGATATCTTAAAGTATTCAATCCTTCCAGGATAGATGTACAAGTGTGTTGCTTCTTTGTCCTCCTTTTCTGGTGTCTCAGGATAGCGGAATGTGTTACAGTACAAGTATCTTAATGCCCCGTGTGTATCTGTAGGTTAGAATGAAATGACATATCTTAGTGAAACGAAACATCATTATATCACATAATATTACTTTGATATAAAGTACTAGTAGATTACATACTTCTAACAATGCTTTTGGAAAACTCTTTTGCCAAATCTGAAAAATTCTGCGCTCCCTGTTGCAGCCTGATAAAGTTAAGACCTTCGAAATCCTCTTCCGGATATTTTGAAGATGTAGCAACAACCGTTACGTCTAAATATGTGAAATAATATAATTCATGACATTTAAGGGCAACTTATATATGAAGCAATATGACTACATGATTTAGTTGAAGTATTTCGCACCTCCGTAAACGTCCCTGTTAATTTCATCTGAAAGTCTTATAATTTCAGTTCGCTGGGTCTCTTCCAGGCGTCTGCCTTGTACCAACAATAGAATGACCACGCCATTCTGATTTGTAAAATTGTATCGCAACTCATCAGTTCGTACCTTTTCCAATTCTTGTCGCATGCCTTGCATTACTCGCGGGTAGTCTTGAGTTTTGACATCTTTAAAATAAAAAATGCAAAAACGTTTTACATTTAATTTCTCATGCTTTCTATTGAAGCAACAAAGGTTTCTGAAACTTACAGGAATTGAGGCTGGATATTCGACACCCAAGAACAGAACTAACATCAGTCCAATTTGGACTTATCAGGATAGTTCCACTGTTACCATCAACCACACCTAATCGTGATCCCGCTGGGCTAACGTTTAACTCATAAGCGAGTTGACTGTACGCAAATTGAGAAACAGTTTCATTAGTCATGTTCATTAGTAAAGCAAACAATGCATGAAATGATGTAATTATATGACAAAGTCAAATTGATCAACCAAAAGTACAGCCAATTTGAAAGGGCATTACCTCAAGAATCGCTTCTGTTGATCGATTTCAGCAATGGTAGCTGAGTTATCAAGAACGCCATAAACTGTTAACTTGGGGGTGATAAATTTTTGATTATCATTTGCATCATTGTTTCCGACCGCTGGGTTAATACAACCAAAAGAGGTGGAAGCAAGGTTGGCTATGTGAAACAGAAGATGAGTGGTCAGTATACGTCTCACGATGCCCCATTATACAGCTTACAATTGCAATGTAATTTTACATTTACGATTTCAACATATTTTTTCTTACTTGCTGTTGCATACATTCGGTTATAAGCCTCAGTCACAATATTTTCAAACGAATTCGGATTTGAGATGATTAGTTGATCAGAAACTTCGTTGGTCCTGTTGTTGTAGAGGTATGCAAAAGATTTGGTTTGCTCCCTCAACTTGTTACCGTCGACAGATGAACCGAGAAGGCTGCTTCGATCGCATGATCGGTATGATGGTTCGGTGGCTATGCCATGTTCACTGTAATATTGTTCCAAAATATCACTCAAACGCAGGGTGTAGCTTGGATCCCATCGGCGAATGTTTGAGCCAATAATAATCCCTGCATTTCATTTCAATATCATTTCATTGTCATTAGTCATTACAGATCACAAATAAAATTTAATGACAATCGCAATCTAACGACTTACCGTCAACTCCACCCCGAATCTCGGCTTCTGTTAAATAAGTCCAAGCATGTTGTGGTCTGTAGACCTCTTTAGTTGGGTCAGAGTGCTCACGAAGAATGTATTCTCTAGGACACATTGTATCATTAAATTCCCCAGTTGGAACAATCGCGTTACTCATTTCATTTTGTCCGTTCAAAATTGCAGCTTGCCCAGCATCCCCTAAAATATTCCGCAATGAAAAAATCAATTTGCATTTTGCAATGGCATAATAATATGTTTCTAATTTGTTTCAAATTTAATACCTGCTAAAGTAGCAGCATACAAACTTTCCAAAGGAGTCAAGTTTTGAGATGGAATCTGTCGCTTCTTCCTACCCCAGTGATTTTGTGAGCTTTGAGGCTGTTGGCCGGCTGGGTATTGTCCACTTGGGTATTGTCCACTTCCACTGGGGTATTGCCCACTTGGATATTGGGGTTGTGCTCCTGCTCCAGCAGCAGCTCCATTGGTGCTTTTCCAGGGTCCACTGCCACTTGAGCCGGATGAACCCCATGAACTTCCAGTTCCCAAGCCTGATCCGCCACTCCAAGGGTTAGTTCCTCCGTAAGTGGCTTCCGGTTTATACACTGCTCCTCCACTAACGGACATGGAAGTGGGTTCCAGACCGGCTGCAATACCTGTAGACAAATGCATAGGAAACGTTAATTGAAATCATTTAGTACTTTTGCAACACAACAGAAATACTTCACTGTCATTATTCCATACCTGAGATAAGCCGTCCTGCTGCAACTGCTCCCCATTGTGTGTAAACCACTCCAGTTTCAATTGGTCGCCTTGTCCTCTTCCTATTACTGTCTTGCTGTTGAGCCAGAATCTGTCGCCCAGACTTTGACGAGCTACCCGAAGAAACATTGGGTACATAGTCAACGTCAGGGTCATCGTGAGGAAGGTCTAACTCCTCGGAGCTCTGATTTCCCTGTGTAGTAGTAGATTTTGAACTGTTGCTTTTGGCACGGACATCGTAGTCATCGTCTTGTTCAGCAGACATCCCCTGCTCATAGTCCTCATTTTTTGCATTTTCAGAAGATTTATTAGCTTCATTGCTTAAATCCCAATTTGTCTCCCCATCATCGCTTCCACTGACATCTCGTTTTCCCCTGTTACCCCAATAACTGTTCCCCATGTTTTGCCCATTTCCATTGCTTCCAGGAGGAGGATTGAATCCGTTGTTGTTATTATTGTTGCCATTATAAGGATTATTGTTATTAAAAGGATTACTTCCTCCAATTGGAACGTTACTACCAACACCGCCAGTACCGGGGTAGCCAAAAGTAGGTGACAGTTCTTCATCCCGCATTGTGGCGTTCATTGAGTGAGAAAGCATCCAATGCAATGCACACTATTTTACAAAATATATTTGATCATTTAATTTCATGCAAATTGACAATGACAAAACTAATTAGCTGACTTATGATCCTTGGCACCTTTTCATCATTATCCAAAATGTAATCGGGAAGAAGCTCTTCTTGTGGGATTGGTATAAGTTCCTTTATAATAAGTGACTTTGCACGCTCCTCCGGTTTTTGCCGATATTGGAACTCGGGTTTCGAATCAGCAAAGAACATCATTCCATCAAACATAAACCTGATTTTAGATAAAATATGGGGAATCGTCAAAAACCATAATTTTGATAACTTTCAGAAAAATGGGAATACTGGATACGTACCTGTGAACAAGTATTCTAGCAATCCTCCGAGCATCCCATTGTTCATTTGTCTTTGTCTCAATTTTTCTAATGATTGCAATGAGATTATCAATGTGCATCGGCAGGCGCGTATACCGGTTGTAAGCCGTCGTATTCAAGTAACACCCAACAATTGTGTCAGGCACAGTATTCCTTGCTTCAATTTGACCATTTGTAACTGGCAATTGAGATACTATTAAAACAATAAAAATGCGATCCTTAAAATTTCTAAAACCTAGATGTAACCAAGAATTAAGCAATGCCTTTCTAAAACCATATTTTTCACCTGAAACCAACGCCAAAACGGCGACTAAAAGAAACTCCATTTGTCTCATGATTCCCCGATTCCTTTATCTAAGCACAATTTCACTAAAACACCTCATGTAATTATATATATAAATTGACTAGTGCTCCACTTTAAAGTTTTGAAAATGTTTCTGTAAAAAATTAACAAAATGGAGTCCACTGTGCAAATAAATAAGTTTTTGCAACGCTTTCCTGGCAGCAGCACCAACAACGCCCCAGAATGTGTGAAAATCGGCTTCCACACCAAAAAAGGATCTTATCTTTGGCCTGAATGCCAACTTCGTTTATGACACCATTGGGATGTTGAAAAGTCATATATATTACATTTGCATGATTAAAGATAACCCAGCGAAAACCATAAATTGATGTCATCATGATAAAACCCTTAAAACATTTTGTGTAATGTGGATGACTGCAAAAATGGAACGTTTTTGTTAACATTGTGCCTTATCATGGAACTAAAAGATAAAGGTGTTCATGATCCAGCTTATCTTATCGCAAAAAATCGGCCAGCACACATAGGTGTTCTATTTACCCGGCGAATGACTAAGTTTGTCCATCCAAAGGTAATAACATGAATACTCGGAAAATATATGCTTGAATTGAAGTGACAAAGCATGAGTTACTATTCATTATTCATTGATTTATTTGGTTTATGGAGATGATTCACCAGCTCACCATTTTCTTTGCGATTTTTACATTTGCAATAATTTCTATGCACTTTTACACAGCTTTTGGATGCATTGTTTTTTTTCATGGGAAATGTAACGTATGGAGCATTAGTGACGTTGTGTTGCGCCTTGCGCCACACACTGTAACATACAACACAGTAGATTTGTCCGTGTAATTACTCAATTGTACTCCCAAGCACTTATAGTTCCCCAGCTTGAACAATCGTGATTAACTGCATGACATCATTCTTATTTAAATACTACTTCAACATCGTCATCTCTTTCAGAGAGCATACAGTCAAACTTATACATGACTTGATTTTGTTTAAAGCATGCCGGAAATACACCATTATATTTGTATAAAACTACTTTTAGGTATGAAAGTGAAATTAAAAAATCGTTTTTGACTCAACATTTAATGAAACCGATCATCATGATCGGCGATCATGTCACTTTACTAACAATGATAACCTTCAAATATGAGTATGAATGTTCAATCCTTCAATACTAGTCTGCTAAACTAACAGGAAGATTTTGGGGCGCTGTAAGACAAAATGAAAATATTTGTTTACTTAATTTTAATGCAAAAACTCTTTCTTTCTTTGTTCATTAACTAATTAAATTAGTGCTTTCCCCAATTTTATTGCTCACTAACGCTTAGGACTGCTTGACATTTATCAGAAACGTTATAAAAGTAGAACTTGCACTAATAAAATCTTGAGAGTTTAGCTTCACCCCGTGCGAGATTCCTTGAAGCGCGCTCTGTATAACCATTTTGCTTATAGTATTTGCCCATTTGAGTATGTGCTCTTGTATTTTGTTTTGGTGCACAGATGTGTTGCCAATATTGCGAACACCTACATACATGTTTGATAAAAGTGACTATTCCGGTTAAAATTAAAGATTAAGCCAGGTTTAAGGGCAAGGGTAAGTCCCGATTTTTCTAAGAATTAAATCAATCAACAGTGCATACTTTGGATTTTGGGAAAGGATTCAACTTTTATTAATTGCAAATTATTGCTTCCAGGGTTTATGCCAAGTGTTCGGGAATCACTGTCGAAGTGGTGACCACTTGTTCTTCTTGGAGACAACCGTTGGATATTTGTAACTAGTTATGGCGTTGTCTATGGTTCGTCGATTTACGACTCTGCTGGGTATGTACTAACCTATTTATGTTAAGGGCCAGCCGGCACATTCATTAACAGCGATGTTTATCATGACCATTTTGTATGATTCCGTGATTTTATTGCAAACGATTTCAGTGAATGGACAGAAGAATAGTGTAGCACGGGCATTTTCTTCTGCAGCGGCAGGGGGAACCACTCCACCACCTCCGGAAACAAGACGTAATTGAGCTTAAATTAAAGTGTTTAGTGTAGTGCACTTGACCAGCAATAAACTTTTAAATTATTTGTAAATTTGATTTCAGCCGCCGTAAGGAAGCAGGATGCTTTGGAAAAGTCAGCTTTAGTCGACTTTGGGCGCTACGTCGGAGAGTGTCTGCCAAAATATGTTCAGAAAGTTCAGTTGGCGACTGGTAATGAACTGGAGATACTTATTGCTCCAGAAGGAATAGTGCCTGTCATAACCTTTTTGAAGGATAATCATACTTGTCAGTTTACGAACCTTGCGGATATTGCAGGAATGGATATTCCAGCTAGACCGTACAGATTCGAGGTAGGATTTATATACGTCTTCATTTATTTTGACTTAAATGACAAGAAAATTGATTACCTAATACCTATATAATGGATAAATTGTAATTTGTGTGAACTTTTAGATAATTTACAATTTACTATCGCTCCGATTTAACTCGAGGGTTCGCGTGAAAACCTACACTGATGAACTTACACCAGTAGACTCTATTACTGAAGTGCACAGAGCAGCCAACTGGTACGAGCGTGAAATCTGGGATATGTTTGGAGTCTACTTTGCCAATCATCCCGATCTTCGTAGAATTCTTACGGACTACGGGTTTGAAGGACATCCATTTCGAAGGGACTTCCCGCTATCTGGTTACGTCGAGGTATACAGCTCTTGCCATTATGAGCAGAATGTTAATTATTCATTAAAATTGAAACCGGTTGATTTGAATATATTTTAGGTGCGATACGATGATGAAGTTAAGCGTGTGGTTATTGAGCCTGTGGAACTTACTCAAGAGTTCAGAAAGTTTGATTTATCTAGTCCATGGGAGCAATTTCCAAATTTCAGAGATGCACCGCCAGCAATCGAAGATGTTCCTTTAGATAAGCCGAAAGAAGTTCCTCCCAAGTAATCCAACTTAGCTCGCCAGTAAGAATAGTAACGTAGCTTGATGAAAGCAATATACATTAATACGATGCATTCGGTTAATGTGAAATAGTGTAAATAAATAAATACAAATTTATTTAAACTGGTATAATAATGCATTTCAAATTGAAAATTAATGTGGTTTAAACACTTGATTTTGATTATGATATATACTACATAGTGGTACTAACACATCACTTTGGAAAAATCACACGTAAAGGCAAAGTCGTAAATGCAACGGTTGAACTGGAAACTTGAACAATAAGTCTTCTTTCAAACCCATGCCGTCCATCCTTCATACATTTGTGACAGGTTATCTACGCTGGTAGCTTCATCGACTAGTTTTTTGGCCTATTACCCAACACCATATTACTAATAATAATACTTTTACAAAATTATTGCCATTGTTCAATTTTAGTTTTATACTTACAGTAGCAGACGGGTTATACGTCTGAATATTCATCTCGGCAAATTTCACAAGTATTTCAACTTTGTTCATGTCTATGACTTGAATGTTGGAATCTTGTAATTTCAGCATATCTTTACTCCAGCCATGTGCAGTTGTGGCCAAAGTTTCGTGTAACTCTTTCAATATTTTTTCCGTTTCATCTAACAAAAGTAATTAAACACATAAAATATGGTTAAAACGTTTTCTCGTAAGATTTCATTATTAGACAGTAATAGTTAACAAACCTAATGCTTTAAGAAATGAGTTGCAACTCATTGACTGTACTTCGATCCCTGTTTCCAAACTTGTTTGAAATAGACGTGTCCACTGGTTTTGAACAATGTCTGCTATTTTATCATAAGGACTACATGACCGCGAAACGGATGTAATGAACTGGAGGACTGTGTTTAGGTTTACCAGCATCCTACGCCAGCGGTTCATCTTTCTGCTTATTTTTCTACTAGAATCATTATCGTCTAGTATGCTTACAATTTCGTTTCTGGAAAAAGACAAAGAATGAAACTTGAAAGCATTGACCACTAGCCGAGTAATAATATGATAGTTTTTCTAATAAATATTATTAGCGAACCTGATTGCCTGGAACAATGAAACGTACTGGCTAGAGCGACACATGAACAGCCTAACGGCAGAATCCAGCTCAGATAGTAAAATTTGTGTAAGATCGACTGGAGAATCTTCATCGTACATGTGCGAGAAGGCAATATTTTTAATCAGATGAACTGCAGTTTCTCTGTATTCCTGAAATGAAGCCAGTGTGTCCTGCATAACTACGTAGAATGCGCCCTAATAAAAACCGAAAACCATTTAGAACTTGCTTAGGGGTAAGCCGATTACATGATCTATCCTTATGATGGACTCACTGATGGACCAGGATATTGTAACACACTCTGCAAATTCTGAGTTAATCTAAATGGAACTTTTTCTGGCACTCGTAATGATGCCCCTCTTCCAAATATAATTGTGAAATCCACGTGGATAAATTTTCCCCGTGTCACATTTACAAGCATGTTATCCAGATGCCTGTCACCAATCCCAAGCAAATATCCTATAGCAGAACCGATGGCACAGTCCCTGGTAAAAGTTTGCACAGAGTCAAGCCATTGGGATGGGGTGCTTGCAGAGAGCAGCAGTTCTCTAAGAATGCAAATGAAATGAAAATTCATGAAATCTCAGGTTGTAAAGCAGATAAGACACTGAATCAAAATGCTGGGACAAAGGACAGTTTACCTGGTAATGAGATCGGAAGAAGTTTCACCAGACAAACTTTCAAATACCTCTCGTAGAGCAGTTAAGCTAGAACGGTCTTCATATCCAAGACTGTTCATTCTCCGCCAAAACATTTCCGAAGTTTTTTCCATGCATTTATTTCGCTGAAGGTGCTTTTTGTACAGAGTGAATAATGGAACTGCATCGGGGACTATTTGAATCAGACCTCCTCGTTTACCCAAAGGCGTTACAGAGTATGTCCTTGTGGTTCGATTAAAGAATGATTGTGCTACTTTCAAAAATTGCATGACACCACAATCAATGTTGAGATTTTCTGTCCCTTTCACCAGGTAATCGTAAAATTTTCCGTTTGTAGCAAGTATCCGAATTCTCTTGGGTTTGGTTTTCGTTGGTAAAGCATGTACCATGGGATGAACATTACAGATTTTAAGATGAGCAGGCTGTCCGGGTAAGCAAACGGAAAAAGAAGAATTTTCATAAAACTCCGGATTGGTCAATTTTGTGGAAAACATCTGCAGTGGAAGTTTGTTGTTCATGAGAACTCCAAATCTTTCGGAATACTTCATTAACGAATGTATTGCTGAAGTAATATCTTCCAGTGTAGTACTAGATGACATTGACTCAAGATGCTTTTGGATATCGTTTTTATGGCGGTTGAGAAAGTTTACATCGACAGGGTTGTCACTTCCATGTGTATTAGTAAGAAGTTCCTCGAGGTAAGTAATTATCTGAGACAAGAAAAATACAAAAAAAAATATAGTAGAGCTCATTTCATAATAATAAGAACCTGTCATTTAACAAACTTACAGGCTTCACGTAAGCTTGAATTTTCTCCGTGGAAAGGGAACGTGTGCATTCCTTTCTCAAGTAAGTCAGTCTACGACCCCAGTCTACAGCAATGCGCTCCAATGACCATACCCACATATCTTCCATGGAGCTTGCCAATCGAAGAAGCTCGTGTGCAAATTCAGATATGGATGAGTCAATGGATATGTCTGATCTAAACTGATAATGAAACAAGGAGGTGTTAACAGTCAAACTTTCTCCTTCATTTTGTTTCTCCAACTGACTGAGATTGCTAAGCAAGACGCTCGAACTTAACGGCTCTTCACTGGTGTCCACATACGAATAAGGAGAAAGATCAAATAAATTTCTTCTGTGTGGGATGACTTTATTTACACTTTTTCTGGAATCATGACTGGTTAGAAAAAGGGACACTTGATCAGGAAATTTTTGAATCAAGTAAGAGCGCATTTCTGGGATTTGCGAAAGCTCGGCCAACAGGATCAACCAGTCCGAATTTGTGATAGTTTGGTGGAAATCAAAAGAAAAACCTTCTCGGAACAACTGCAACAATCTTGTCATCACTATCAATCTTGTACTGTACGTGGTAAAGTTCGATGTCAAGGACGTTGTCGTAGCCTCTGTCTGAGGGTGGCTTAATTGCATATATTTTACATAACATTCTACTGCTGTATATTTCATGCATTCTGCATCTGCAGTTGGTGCATTATTAGAATTGCGCTTTCCGTTAATATTATATGCAAAATCTCCGTAAGCCAACCAACTTTTGGAACACTCAGGAAATGATTGTAGAGCAACTTGATGTAAAGATTTGATTGTTTCCAGTCGGTCACAGTGACTTAAAGATTCTGCGCTAAACATTGTGAAAAACTCATCCGACTCCATGATCCTAGCTGCAAGGCTCGAAGTTATTTTGCTGGCCAAATTAGTGTTTATGGATCCAGTTATCATCTCGTTCAAAATATTATAAAGAATTGCCGATTTCTTGTAATCCATTTTCTTGGCATAAAAATCGGCACAAACTTTCAACGTTGTAATAGGTATTGAGGTGAGTTGCAAGCTACTCAAATCTTCGTCCGATAATATGCAGTTTACATTCACATCTTTTTTAGTAAGCCATTGCTTTGTATATTCCAAATTTCCAACTTCAATCATCTTTTCCATCTTGATTGTCTCCAGATTTTCCAGTTTACTGTTCAACTCATCGTTCGAATATGCTGAAGTCGAAGTCCCTTTCAGTAAAATGAACAGCTTGTGCAAGTCTGGAAGCTTTACATTGTCAAACATTTGTGGATCACCGACAACTGCAAAATCCGTCTTTCTCTTATTGCATAGCTGCAAATCTAATAAGTTTCTCAACGTTGTGTTTTGTATCAACTGGGTTATTATGCCATCTCCGTTAAGTGTCTTTGAGTCCTGTGGCTCTGACCACCTTTGTAAGACAGCTAAACTGTCCTGCAACATTCCTGTTGAACACTTATTTATCTCATCCTGTAGACCGTTTCCCGGGTCGTCGTGTGACTCTAAAAGCTGTAATGCTTCCTCGTATCTTCCTTCCAAATAGTAGTAACCGGCCAGGTTTCCCATTCCTTTTAATCCGTCTTGGTCTACAATTAAAGAAATAGATTAATTAAAACCGAATACAAAAACAAAAAGGAATTTCAAAACCCAAATTATTAGCTTACCGTTTGTACGAAATAGTACATATTCCATTTTCTGAGAATCTCCCATCAATGCAGCATTGAAATAAGCCAACGGATATTCTTTGGATAAAATGCACGTATCGATTATTTCAGAACGTATTCTCTTTAGCCATTCCAAAAACGGTGATTTATTCATTGAGTAGAACTGTTTAACAAGCTGTTGACAAAAAAATTAATGTTTACGTGTCTATTTCATGAAGCATTAATTTAGCAATTTAGAATAGGTATATTATAAAAATACTAATTTCACATACCTCTGTAATGACAGTTTCGTCAAGAGCACTTCCATGTGTCCATAACTGAAACTTTTTCTCTAATTCAAAAACAAAATGAAGCTTCCAAGCTGGGACGAGTGTTTTAGAACTTCGACTTCGCTTAAAAACTAGCAATAACTGAGCAAAAAAGTCTTGGGGTTTCCCCAAGGGAGTTTTCAACTTGAGTCGTATCAAATGATCTGCCGCTGTTGATAAGACATTATTGTTGTTGGATGATTTTGGTATGCAAGTGAAACTTGGAAGCTGTGTCGCATTCCCCAACAATAACTCATGCAAAAACAAGTTAAACTCTGTTGAGGTGAAAGTAAACTTTGTTCCTTCATTCACTACGTCACTTGATATACTAGTTTCCATACAGTCTTCGGTAAAAATGACATCTGGAATGACCAGGACACTACACATCTGGTAAATTAAAAGTTTAAACCGAGTTTTGACTCTTTCTGGCAGCTTCTCATTCAAAAGAATAAGGATCACTCGCTCTTGAATCACCGCAGCCAATGTACTCTATTTAGATATTAAAAAGAAGACTTTATATTGGGTATAAAGTATTGGACAAGATAACTTCAATAGCATTAGTCCACTTTACCAACTGCATATAACCAGGGTCCTCGGCAAACCATTCCAAAATTTTTGCGGCATGTATCAAAAGTGATGAACTTGTTGTAATGGCCAGAATTAGCTGATGGTAAAACTCTGGTTTCAGTTCGTATAACAAAGATGAGTACGAATTGGTGCTTTGTAAAAACTCAAATATCCAGTCTGTTAGCCATTTGTTCTCCGGTTCAGAAAGGCATTTGAGCTTCATCAGCCAGAAATCCATTAGAGCAGGTAGGAATCTAATAGTTGATCACATAAATAGTCGTCAGTTTGACAAGAAAAGGGACGGAATTATTTTCGTCAATTAAATCTGGTGAACGTTATTACTTTGACCCCGGTGAGTCAGCATTGAACGATCCTGTAGATGCAATACTTGAGACAAAGTGAGAATGCATTGAGCAATGGGTCCTTAACAATTCCAACGCGCAAAACTGAGTTCGATGATGCACATTCATTTTAGTGATATCAACGAGTAACTCAAACATGGCCGGTTGAAGAGCCCACAAACTAAGAATAGAGCTACTTTTGTTACAAACTGGAAACAAAATAAATCAGATTAGATCTCAACATAACATGACTATAAGCGCAAAGGTTTTCCAGTTTATGCCGTACTTATATCTGTTAATCCAGCAAGAACGAATAAACAAGGTGCATCATCTTCTATACTTTCCACCGATTTTTCATTTCGGGAAGGAAGATGAGCTGTGAGCCAAGCGTACACGTTCTGAAGCAAAGAAACGTTACGAGTCCGCAAGAGCGCTATGATAAGGTTCAATGCGTAATGCTGATCGTGAGGTGGAAGCACATCTTTCATATCGTCTATCAAATTTAGTAGCGCTTCACAAATTTCCGTAATATCTTCTGGAAGTTGTGTTTGCGATACTGCAATTTCTACCCAAACGGTAACAGACTCCAGAAATCCAGTCAAGAAGACTTTTGGCCACTTTATGTAACTTGAGTTGGTTGTCCCCAACTTTAACTGCGCCTATTAAAACCAAAAAAGGTCATATGTTAAGCATTAAGACTACAAATATTCACAACTGCATTAGTAGATTTTTTGTACCCGAAAATATTTGGTAACAGCCGGACTCAAAACACCTCCAGAGTAAAATAGGGACTGATTTACAGTTGATAGAAGGTCGTAACGATACTTTCGATCCATGCTTTGATGAGGTTCACACATGCGTATAAATTGAAGTGTAGACGTCACCAACTTGTCACAAAATTCAGTAATTACTAGTTTATCCAATGGACATTCGAGAGACAACAGAGTGGTAAACGCTCTGAAAAAATAAATTTAGCAGATGAAATTCTGGGTACTAGGACTGTAAAAAATCATAAAAACATGAACAAACCTCATGAGTTGCAGAGCTTTTTGAAATTCGTCGGAATCGGAACACGACGTGGGTTGCACTTTCTTAATAGCTTGCTCCAAGTCTTCAAGAATTTGGCTCATAAGTGTTATGAGGAATCGTAGATCCTTCAAGAATTGCTCTTTTGAGTTCTCTAAAAGCTCAGCACAACCAATAAACTGTCCATTTGATTGTCGAACATCCACCATCCAACCAACTACCAAGTCGATAAAATCTTGAAAGTGTGGATTTCTCCACGTTGAAGCTGTAGAGGTTGTTCCACAAACGAAAATCGTTCCTAGGACTAGAAAGACTCGAGAGTTGCTAATATCCTCTAACACATCATACACGCATCTTACAAAGACCGTTGTGTCATCAGGATCAATTAAGTTAATTAACTGTTGAAAACAACAAATTTTTAAGTAGTTAACATGTTCACAAGCTACTAGAGTTTATGAGTGTAAAAATGAATCGCAAAACGTACATGAAGTGATACATTTTGCATCACATATGCCGACGTAGAAATGTGAGTTGAAGAACCTCGCGATGTTCGTAAGATAGTATCCACCAGCCACTGAAAAAATTTGCATCCCTGATTATCCATCGCTCTGCATATTTTTCTTAAAAGCTGGGCATATCTCTTTACTCCGTTTGCTTCCCATGGAAGACCTGAATCAATTTCAAAATAGCAATGATTAGTTTTCTTCATATCTATATATCTGGAAAGATTGACATGTTGCAACTTACCGGAAAGACCCTTAAAAACCTCCTGAAACGAAGGGGCTAAGCACTGAAAACAACGACTAACATATCTCCGATTTTCCGTTTCGTTTAAGGCTGCTTCAATTTGACCACAAATAGTGTAAAAGGATTCCTCCGTATCCACTCTGGCCAACAATCTAGCTAGCCTAGAAATACGAACCTCGTCACCACGTCCCTTGGAGTCTGCTCCACCACCCCGTTCATCATCAAGTGCTGACAACGTGGGATCCTTATCCCTCTTTTTAATTCGGATATCCTGCTGTGACCCACTGGACACCCCCGATTGAAATCTCCTTCCAGGCCGGCCCGACATTTTGTTACAATTTCCCAGCAGCTGCTCCAAACACGTGGATGGTCACAAAGTCAACTGCAAGTGAAAAGCACAATTTAAAATGTTACCAAAAAAGTTTGATCTTCAATTGAATTTTTAAGTGCAGCTCTACACAATACCAATTTTAACTGCACTTACTTTCAATAACAATTGGCACTTAGACTAAATTCCGGCTAACTGGACCACTTTACAGTCCATTTATGAAGACTTCTAGCTATACCGGGCATTCTCGCCTGGGTATCAAGTTTCCACCAACCAGTTTTAATCATGTTCCGGGTTGATGGCAGGTTCCACTATTTCTCCCACCTCTTCCAAGCTGTGTAACACAAACTAATGCAGCATTTTACCCTTTAAGCTGGCTAAACAACGTCTGTGGACAAGAAACTTCCAAATAATTTGCAAATTGTCACCTGAACTAAGCTTTCCACGTTCTAAGATCAAGTTAAGGTGTGAAACAACCATGTGCACTTTCCCTACTTTTTTGTTTTGGTAAAAGTCACAAGCTGGTAAAAAAACCTCAAGAGTGAAAGTATGACAGCTTCTGGCTAAACACATGGCACGTCGCACTTGGCACCTGTGTCGGCTGGCCACTTTCACACTCACTTCAAGTTACCATGCATTATGCATGCAGGATGCAACAAAGATAAAGATGCTTGAGGAAGGACGCGGTCTTGCATGAGTTGGGAGCAATGGACAACTTCAAGTTTGAATGCAATAATAATATAATTTATAAATGATAATTGGATGAATTAGTAGTACGATCTACCAAATCGGGCACAAAATCAGACAGGCTATTTTTGGAAGTAATTTTATTGTAATAGTTTCCTCTTACGTATAGGTTTTGAATCAAACTACACAATAAATATCCGCATCATCTATTAAATTACTGATTTTCAGAGTAAGAATGACAATAAAACGCATCATAACTGACTTTTCTGAGAGTACATAATGATCTTTTTTTTAACACAATTATATAAAGTAACATAATAAGTTCAGCAAATATATCATGGTTTTTACTTGTACACAGTTTTTAGGATTAGGATTGGGATTATGGTCATTGCAGAGCGTCAATTATGTTTGGTAAAATGAAATGCAACAACAACCGCATAATGAAATCAAGAATAATTTAACTAGTTAAGTTAATCGTATAACGCCTAAAGAAACTTAGTATACACACAACATTTTAAAGTTTTACAGAAGGAGAATAAAGCTCCCTTAAACTCTAGAATTAAAATAAACCCTAAATATTATAACGTTTTAGCTAACATTTTTATCACAATTCTTGATGTTCGTGTCCAGGCTTCTCATTATGCTTCACTGGGTCGGAGGTACTGCTGGGGGAAGTACCTTGCCACTTTGCTTGGACCTTTGCAATAAACTCACGAAGCTCTGTGTCGTAGTCTTTCCATTCCGGCACGATTCTTTGCGCAGCTTCCAATTTTGGTTCTTTTGTTTGAGGATTGTTACACTGAAAGATTAATAATCATCACGTTATGGATTTGTATGTAACAGTAAATAATTAGACAACATTACATTTTTTGCTTACCAAATCGATGGTTTTGGCGTCCTTCTTTGATGCGTCATCACACCAAGTTTCACACCACAACCATTCTTGGGGAAGGCTTTTAATGCCTACTTGATAAATCATGTTGTTTGGCAAATCCTAGAGTTAAAAATATCAGTAGATCAGTAGTACAATTGTAAAAAAATAATTTTAAAAGGTTGAAGCATTCTGTGAGAAAACATACTTGATCCAAATTGGACAAGGAATTGGGATCTTGACTTAGTGCTTGATACTGACCACGTAGCCTATCTCCCGCAGCTACTCGTCTAAATCTTACGAGATCCACTACATATCTGGTAGGATTTCAAAAAAAATCAATCAAAAATCAAAACTACAAAGGTGTACAGTTGGCAAGTACAGTATGCATTCAAAAACTTACAAAGCAGAAATGTGATACTTTCTTTTTCCCAAATGCGACCTCCAGTAACCTTGTTTCCAAAATCTAAAGCCCTCCATCTCAGTACGTGAGTCACAGAAAGGTGTATAGCCGTATGGATTACCTAAAAGTGATTGCAAGTAGTATTTCTTTGCTACAATTTTTTCTAATTTAGATAAACCATTTTGAACATACCTTCCAAGTCCAACTCAAACAGTTCTTTCAAATCAGCCCTTACAATTTGGTCAGCATCAACAAAAACAATCTTCTTTAATGACAGAGGGAACAGGACATCCAAAAATAGGATTTTGTATCCCCAAATAATTCTCTGCTTCTCTCGTTGTGGATTGAGCCACCTTGGCCAATGATACTGGACTAATTCATATTCGAATCCATATTCCTTCGATAATTCAGGAAGGAGATCCTTGATTGTTGGACTCAAATAATTTTTCAAGAACCAAAACTTTACTTTGGACCTGCAAGTAAAATATGATATCATAGCATATATCAAACTATTTAATCCACAAAACTTTCATACAAAATATTTCAATGAAACTTACTGAGTGTTTTTCAAAACACTGAGCATCATAATTCTGAGCAAACGTTCATATAAGTGACCAGAAGCGACGGAAAAGACGTTGATAACTTGTTCTTCCACCTCAGGTTTTTTCGCACCAAAACCAAACCAGCTACCTATATAACAAAAATTAAAAGAGGTTCCATAATATTAAATTTAAAGTTACGTTGTAGTTAGTAGGCTATTATTCGCCGAATTTGTGTTATTACTTGAATTTTCTTCTTCCGTATCAAGCAAGGATACCGCTTCCTTCCCTGGGTTCTTTTTAACTTTAACCTTTATTACAACAGATTGGAAGGAATGTACTACAATCGGTTTATTGTGATAATTCTCTAGTGAGAAAATATCGCGCGATGGTCCTTCACGAAGTCCCAGAGTCCAAACTCCCGGTTCCGCCTTCAATTGGAAGTAGCCCAAGTTTGCCATTACAATGGTTTCAGCCTGTTTCTGAGCTGCAAGCGGGTCAATTAGATTAAGATTAGAAAATGAAAAATGCTTACATTTACATAACAGAAGACATGCTTTACCTGAATTTTCTGGTGTTAGTGTAAACTGAAGTCCTCTGGGTGGCGTTCCTGACTTCAACTCCAAACAATGTCCTTCAACTAGAATGTACTCCAGCTCGTACTCACTTTCAATAGATGTACCTAGATCGTTCAACCTAATGTTGTCAAGATCATGAACACAACGCTTCACCTCTACCATCCAATTGTCGGGAGCGATCATGTTCTGAGTGAATAAGGGCTCTCGTGGAATATTTTCAAAGACAATGTCTTCTTGTGCACGTTGACCAGCAACAAAGCGGAAATATGATTTGAGTGGTAGTTCAGAATTCTTTGTTGGCGTGTTAAACACAATCTGCAGTTTGGTCCATTGCCCAACCGCCAACTTCATTGCTGACATTATCGCAGCCATTTTGTGACCACTTCGAGAAGCAGGATCGACTACAGCTACCAGATCCACGTAAAACACGTCATCTTTATCAAGTTTAGTATCAATCAAGATTGGTTTCTGGAATTCAGGTACTGTGAAACGCTTAGAGCTTTTGGATTTTGAATGGGGATTTCCTAAAGCAGCGCAAACTCTCATGACGGCATCAGGATCCTTATCGTCTCCATCTAAGATTTGATTTAAAAAGGTAAAACGGTCATAATATAATGTAAAAATTTTAATGCATTTCATAAATATAAATGCACTAGAATTTACCAAAGTATTTTGCACAGCTATCATAACTGAATTTTTCAACCAAGGCCCAATCTCCCACCTCGAACGTATCTTCATCATCAAGAGGTCCAATAATCCTTCCATTAACTACCAGCCCTTTTCCTCCGACCGGAACTCCAGCAAGCCTCATAAATGTTGCTGACACTTCGCCCAAGTCCCCGGTCAGCTTTTCTTCTGGTGTTCTTTCGTCCGAATATTCTTCCAATACCTTCTTGGCCTTGGAAATATCATTATCGGCGAATGCAGCCTTAAGCATATCTTTAAATGAAGAGGATCCGCGGTCAGTGGGAATAAATGCGATTCGAGCATGATTGGATGACTCTGACAGAAAATCGAGTGCTGTTCTCAGAAACTTGTGCCCTTCCGGAGTGGTAACATCGGCAAACGCCCAAATTGTAACAGTTACAGGAGTTCTCCGTTTGCTGGATGGAGTGAGATAATCCACCGAGGAAGCAAGCCTTGCATAAATGTTTTTCAAGGGTTTGCCTGGTTCCCATTTTTCAGTTCCAAATGCTGCAAACTTTGAGTTGCTTACGTCCAGAATTTTGTCGTTCAATCTTATTTTTAAACAGAAAACAGTTTTGTTATTTTGCGTTTTACAGAAACCGAATTTCATTTTGAATTGAAATAAGTAGGATAAACATATTACCTTTGCAGAACATTGGGCTTGTTCATCAAATACTCAAAGATATCAGTATCGTCCTTTACCCTTCCATTATAAGCGTCTATTTGCACGCTTTGAGCTTCTCGAAGCAACTGATTTAGAACAACCTCCTCAAAATCATCAACGGAGTCCCATTTTAGGGGAATACCATTCAAGAATGCTCCGGGAGTGGGCCGTCCAGTCTTTTTTACAAACTCACATGCAAGTTCTGCTCCAAAATCGAATTCTTCCCCAACCAAGGCATATCTCTTCTTCAAGAGCTTGATTTCACCGGTGGAAAGAGCCTAATCAATACCAACATGGTTGAGTACCATCCAAACATTTTTGAAAATAAGCTATTCCAAGATAAAAATTAAAATACCTCTACAATATCATTGAAGGCTCTCCTTGTTTTGCCTTCAGACAGAGCATAATTCATAATTCGTCTAATTAAAGCTGTGGTACTGAGTTCATCTGATGAATCAGCAGAATTTTTGTCTTTGGGAGCGCAGAATACAAGTCCGATTCTGACGGGTGATTTGTGAGCCATGAATGATTGTGCCATCTTAAGCAAGCCTAGATAGAAGTGATAATATGATAGCGTTTTACAAAAGAACCGGGACATAAATGTATTTTGTATTATCAAATCAATAATACCTGTTGTTGTTTCTGCATCTTCAGGGTTAACTGTAATCAGCAAGTTGAATACATTGCGACGAACTGGACGCAACATCACCCCTCCCATTCTAAAAAATAATTGGGTGAGATCATCAGGCCAATCCTCATATTCTTCATCGTTTTCCAAGTCATTTATCCAAAATACTGAAGAATCCCTCATGCTAAAGAAGATGGAGTTAGAAATTTAAATAAGATTTTAAAATCAATTACTTGTAAATTTATGGTTGAAAATTACGACGAGAAAACAAATAAAATAAAAGAAACAAGTAAATTAATTCTTACTCCAATGCAAAGTCAGGTTCAGAGGAAGCTTTTGCTCCCAATGATAAAATTGTGTTGATTCTATCACGTTTAATACTTGGGTCATCAGAATAAATGGCACGCAGCAGTTCCATCAAGTCCATTTCAAGCCTGACACTATCGATAAAGCTAAACAAGTCAAGTGAGTCTGGATCCATGTACGCTCCCTGGAGAAAGAAAGCTCCTTCTCCTTCATCCAAGTTAAACTGGGAAGCCAAAAGTCGTTGATTGTAGGCAACCGATCTCTTGAAATCATTTGGTAGCTTTATCGCACTCAACGACGCTGCTCTTGATGGGAAATTTCCCGATACATCTGCAAGGCCGTCAAGAACATTTTCCTGAAGTGTGGCAAAATAACAAGCTTGAAGTCCGAGTTCTTGGACTTGCCATGCCTTCAACGCTTCAAATTCAGACTTGCGACCCTTTGTAGAGGCTAAATGATTCTGGAGTTTCTCTAAATCCTCCTTCTTATCGGGGTGTTGCTTTTGCAGGGTATCAAACATAAAGCCACCGACTTCTTCTCCTTGTTCTACAATGACAAATTATCCCAATATTCATTAATTTTTTAATGCACGAACAACAAGTGGTGAAATCATCTCATGAATAGGAAAACTACCAGGTTTATTTATGCTGGAATCATCCTGCGCCTTATACTCTTGGGACTTAAACTGGAGCTCAACACCGTATCCTGAAAGCCTTAATTTCTCTCTGCTTTGACTAGGCCTTTGCCATGGTCGGAAAATGTATCCTACTTTGTCAACCTGCCCCCTATAAACCAAAATATACTACCATGTAGCAAATTTAAAACATAAATACTGATAAAGTATTAAATAAAATAAAAATAACACTTACTTTAAGTACTGATGCAGTTCCAGAGCATTCCTGGAAGCCAAACTTCCGTACAAAATAGCGACCAGAGGTTGAGCATTGCTGAGGTTTTTCTCAGATTGTGATATCAAATTCCAAACATGCGAAGGGTACTTATGATCTACGTCTAGGATAACCAAATCTTCTTCCCCGTCCAGATTCGAAGGAGGGTTTTCCAACGCTTCACGAAGCTGTTGAACAGTGCAATAAATATAATCGCCCCCGATGTGCACAAAAGCTTCGCAACCTTCCTTCTCGGCTGCCGATGGATTCAGCAAGTCAGGTGCCATCTGCAAAAAATGCAAAATACGATAAAAACGTGGCCCTTTCTATAAAATGTTATACGCTGAACAATTAACTATAACCAACCTGCTGAAACATGAGAATCTTTGGAGAATACGCCCGCGTCCTTAAGGTCCACTCCATAATCCGCAGTTTACTAGTTGACAGCAGCTCAAAAGCCGCCACTGTCGCCAGTTCCATTTCCCCATCCTCTGCAAACCATAAATACAAAATATTAGATCACCTCCAACGAAACCTTATATGCCGGTTACTTTGTAACCTGACGTAATGAAACTATACCGGTGGATGGAGGTGGCAAATGCTGAATCTTATCCTGCAAACTATCTATATAACTCCAGTACAACTGCGCGTCCACATCCGACACAAACTCCGCCGCTTCCGCCAGCACTGACGTGGACGACCATTGTGCGAGAAGCACTGTCGAGATCTTTTGCTCATGAGCACTCACCACCAAAGGCCCCGAGAACCTTGCCACTAACACTAAAAATGTACACAACCAACTTGTCAACATTTCAAAGGTCCACTGCGAACGACTGTTGGCTTCCAGCTACCATTCCCCTATTTCCTAACGCTTCCTCTAACATACACACGCACAACCCTTTACCGTTACAACCGTGGCAATTCCATTATGCTAATTTTAATATAACAGACAGGACAGTGGACAAAAACCGGATGGACGATGATGAACAGCTCTCAAATCTCCATTTCTCCAAATACTTGTGTGCAAAAGGCCGCGTGTATCTTTACCAGATTACAACCTGGCACACTAATTTATTATCTTGAATGGCTTATTCCTGTTCGTTCGTCGCAATTTGTGCAAAGTGCCAGGTGAGGTGCCAGAGACTAATCAAGCCTCTCTCCGTATGATGATGACAATGGACAATGAAAGCAAATTTGTTGCAAATTTGAACGGGCATACGGCATCACATTCATCCTTTCGGTAAAACTGCATAGCACATCAATTTCTCGGATATATCTCGGCTTAAAGAGAGCCCATTTTTGCTGCTGTCATTCACACCACATCATAGCCACATAACTTGAATCATTCAAAATACCTCCAGCCAGACCATTGGGCTGACGAACGGGTTATCTCGTCATAAAAATGGAATCATCAGCTACACACTTTGTAGAACGTAGACCACTGACTTTTAAATAAAAACGGCTTTCATTTCCGGTTGTGGAGGTCCTACAAGATCAGTTTCCATTCAGAATTCGGAGAAATGGTCCTTTGGGGTAATGGGAGATCATCCTTGCCCAACAGATGTGTGCATGTACAGTATTTGGTGTGGGTTGCACCTGAAGCAGCAGATATCAGATCATCTGACTATTGTATGTAAGCAAAGCAGTCTGTCTGTTGAAAAAAGACGTCAAGTCAAACAGATAATCAATTTGTACAGAGTACAGAGAATCAGGAAGCCAAAGATCCCAGAAGATAAATGAACAGGGTGCTTTAAATACAGTCAGCATTTTTTTAGTGCGTTATTTTGTGATTTGTTGAAGGAGGAGCACTTGGAAATTACGCTTATTTCTGTTTTATGGAGTGGACCTTTAGGGTGTAAAGTTTTTAAGGAACTAAAGTGATTTTGGTGGGGTAGGACGGTAGGAGTGGTGGTGGGAAGAGGAAGATGTGCAAAAGGTTGCACAGGGAATAGGTAGGGCTGCAGTTGAAGATAAAGTGTTACAATGTCGCAGACGAGTAGTTTGGTGATTCCCATTGTGCTCTGGGGAAAGGATGCCCCCTCCCATCCCATTAGCTCTATAGCCATCTCACCCGATCTGAATACAATTGTGACCGGGTGTAATGACGGCCAGATTATCATTTGGGATGTGCAACATCAAGAAACCAAGTTTGGGGCAGGGCAGGCGGCGCAGGCTGCCCAGATGGATCAGGAGGAGGGAGGGGATCTTGTTAGTCCGCAGGCTTTGTTGGAAACGTCCCCGTGGGATGTAAGAAAGCTTTAGAAATGATTTATAGAGAAAGTGTGTGATAGTGAATGCTGAGCTAATTGTTGGTTGTGACCGTTTGATTTTCAGATGACGCCCAGGTGCTTTTTAATTGGTCATTCTGGGCCGATTTTAAGTCTTGCCTTTGTGCATCTTACTACTGATAACTTTGATCTCATAGTCAGCTCTACTGATAATGGGTATGCCTACTTATATGGTACTGAAGGAAACTTTGATAACACTTCTTTGGAATAAGTTTGAAAAGGTTTATAATTTCCTTTTCAGTGAATTATGCAATTGGGATGCCATAGATGGTCGATGTTTAGAAACAACCAAGTGTATAAATCCGCACACGAAGATGCAGGTATTTTAAGTGCAAGAGTGAAGAACTTTTAATGCAATTCTATTACTATGCATGGATTTAATTATCATGTCTTTCTTTATGAATTTCGTAGCCGTACACACTGGCGTTTTATCCAATGGAACCAAAACTTTTCTGCACTGGATATTATCCAGACATACACATAATTGATCCCGTTACACTTGAAACACTGCTCTGTCTGAGCTCGCATGTCAACCCAGATTGGGTATCCGCTCTCCATGTGTTACGGCCTAATAAAAAACTTGGTATGGTTGTACTTAATTTACAGTTTTTAGTAAAATTACGTTATCTGTAAAATACTCTAGTGATTTCTTTAATTTATACGTTTGCAGATGACGTGATTCTTGCCACGACCATCAGTGGAACCGTGAAGGTTTGGACAATCAATGAACAAGAGTTCCGTGAAAAAACTCCGTTGTACGAAAATGAATCTAAAACCATTCGAACAAAAAATGTTTCCACGTTGGTGTGCTGTCTATTTAATAATCGTACCGTACTGATTGTGTCAGATAAAGCCTGGCAGGTAAGTGTACTTTGACAACGCCTTACTCCGTGTACCTTGATGCCTTTATATGTAGAATATATTGTTACTTTAACATTCTTAGATCTATGATGCTGGAGATTTTTCGGTGCTGACACAGTGTCCACCAAAAAATAAGTCAGAAACTTGGGTCGGGGGAGAATTCATTTCACCTGATAAAGTTGTTGTGTTTGGATCCACCGGAAAGGCATACCTCTACAAGTTACCGAATAAGTGAGGAACACAATATTTAACGTAGTTTATCTCAAAAAGTACTTGCACGGACTAATGATTAATTTTTGCACTGTCTGATTGCAGTTGTATTGTCGATCATAAGGATTTTCATCGCATTGGGTTTAAAGATGAACCATTTAATTACTGCGTTTTTAACGTACCCAACTCGAAGAATTTAGTCGCACCACCATGTTTCAGCGTCATTCCACTTGGTCTGGAGCCACCTTCGGCAAGAAAGCCATCAAAATTTGTACTGATCCGAGGTGATCATGAGTCAAAACTAGTCGTTTGGAATATACCGGAAGTGACAAATTCTCAGATCTCGCAGTTGAAGCAAATGGCATTTGGTGATCATATACCTGAAACGGAGGAAAACAGAAAGGCATTTAATCCGAATTTTCAACCCCCAGGTAAGATGAGTAGTAAATGGAATATTTGTATAATAATCATCCTACTTCAAATGATTTTGTTTTACACAATTTAGAAGCTCCTCCAAAGTCAGTATCTAGTCTACAACAGGCGTGGGACAATCTGAAACCATCCCCTCCCGGAATTCTAGATCAGTTTGTAAGTGTTAGATCCGTATTTTAAAGATGAGGTTTTTGTTTTTACTAGAGTTATAACGGCTATTTCTTACGATCAAGGATACTGACGAATGTCGAGGTCCTCTGCTGACATGTTCAATCTTCATCCCCCAACAAAGTCGTTTGGTTTGTGGAAGAGAGGATGGGAGCATTGTCGTAGTTCCAGCGACACATGCCATTATGCTACATCTCTTGCATGGCCGTCATCAACAATATGAAGGTAAATTTTTACTTCAAATTATCATCCTTAATCCCGTCTTAAAGATTCGAGATTAATATTGAATATTTTGCTGCTTTGTAAAGAATGGCCTTTACACCAAATTTTGTTGGGGCACAAAGGGAAAGTTAATTGTCTGGTTTACCCACATGGCGTTCACCCAAGATATGATGCAGCGTATCTTGTTTCCGGTGGTCGAGATTTTTCTGTCATATTATGGGACATTGTGAAGTGTGATTTATTGTACAGATTTTGTGTTCATGCTGGTGAGATTACTCAGATTCTGGTGCCTCCAAATGAATGCAGTGTAAGAAATGCTACTACGTATTATAATGATTTTACTTTATATCTTTTTGTAATCAGCACTGATAAACTAAATGTTTTATCGTTTCGATATAGACCCGTGTACTGCAAACCGTCTGCAGTGTGTCCAGTGACCATTCAGCTGCACTTTTGTCCCTTCGGGAGAAAAAGTGTGTTCTCCTAGCTTCAAGGCATTTATTTCCAATCATAAATATAAAATGGAGACCACTTGATGACTTCCTGATAATTGGCTGTGCTGATGGAACTGTTCATGTTTGGCAAATGGAAACGGGACATCTTGATAGAGTTCTCTATGGAATGGCTGCAGAAGATGTTTTGCTCGCTTGTGATGAGAACGGCAATTTAACAGCAACTCAAGGTGAATCAGGGCTGGCTAATCCTGCCGTGCATTTCTTTAGGGGGCTTCGATCACGAAATCTTGCTGCAATCCGTCATGCTGCCCAGGTAGAGCGATAACACAGATAATTTGGTTAATTTCATGTTCATAGAATATTTACTTTGACATATGCTTTCACAATTTAGCGAGGATTAAATCAGTTGCATCAACCAGGTCAACATGGCCCAGCAAACGATCCATTGGACCACTCTAGAACGCGCCTTCCTCCTTTAGTCGTACAAGGGTTGCGAACAAATGAAACAGACCCAGAAGCCCACGTACTATTCTTTGACGTGGAAGCGTTAATTGTCCAATTATTAGGGGATGAATACGGTGCGTTATCTCCTTGTACCCTTGAGGCGCAAGGGCTAATTGGTCAGACAGAATATTGTAAGATAGTTACATTGACACATTCAGCTAGCCCCGATGCACAGAAAAAGATTGCTGGTGAGTTAAGATAATTTTGTGCACTTAAAGCTTTTGGGTGTTTTTGCACATGCGATTGTTGACTGCACTTTGTGACCTTTGTGTGTACCTTCACTAACTCCAAACCTTATTGTTAACTTTATGTCTTGCTTGGGATCTTATGGACGTGCTTATTTTTATACCAATGATTTTACCGTAGACTTTTTTGGGAAGGTAAAAGATAGGGCCGGTGATATGGAGAAAATCCTTAAAGATAAGGATAAACACGGTATGCTACGAACTTTTATTGTACATTTTGTATGTAGTTGGTTGCTTGAAAATTATCTTATATTCTTGTAGTATGTATATATTCATGCAAATATTCTTCTCTATCTATTTATCTAAAATCTATATTTTGATGAAATGCAATTTTTCTATTTTGTGTATAATGCTTCCGGGGTCAGGCCTCTTTGCTAAGGTGAAAGAGGGGGCTGAAAAAATTCAAGCCAAAGCTGAGTCTGCATTGCTTATCAAAGCAGAAAAAGAAGCATCTAGCAGAAAGAGTATGTTATGCTGTCATCTGACAGATACATTTTGTATCGGGGCATGTATTTCTTCTTTTTTGTTCTGTTAATCTAATTTAAAATGCTACCCATTTCATTTTAATAAAGATTCAGCAGCCAGTCTCGCGGGGCTGGGAAGTGAAGGCACCTGCTCCAGTAGAAGAAACAGGAATTTGCTTTTCGAATCATCAATTCCAATGGAAATAGCACAGCTCTTGCTTTCATTGCTTCTTGGTTGGGGACTTGATCATGAGCTCGATTCGATTTGCGAAGCAAGACTAGGTTTGCTGAAACCTCTGGTTCCAATTTGTTTTGGACAAATATCCAAGGGTGGTTACATGAGTCTGATGTCTCCAACTTGGAAACCATCTGATGTTCGTTCAAAGCTCCAGGAAGCCCTCAAATTCCAATCAAGTTTATCGCAGCGTGTAAAGTGGTTCACCAGTCGTACCCATTGGGAAGTTTCATGTTCTCTGACTACAAACCATTTACTTGCAATTGTTGCACTAGCCAACACGCTGATGTCAATGCAAAATGCAACCTTCGTGGCTGAGCAAGAAAGAATCAGAAAGGCCAACAGACCGACCACAAAGGGGACTGGACAAATTCAAGTTCAGCAAGATGACGGTTATATAAGTCAGCAAGCCGCATCAAAACATGGATGGTCGCTTGTTGCAACTCTCCATTGTGTAATGCTGCATGAGAAGTTGAAGACTCCTGCTTGTTATAAGGAACCTCTTGTCGAAACGTTAGCTCTGCGATGGCAAGATCGTTGTGTGGAAGTTCGAGATGCAGCGCAAGCTCTTCTATTAGCAGAATTAACAAGGATTGGGGTTGAGGGAAGAAAGAGGCTTGTAGAAATGTGGGCTCCGTATCTTCCAAATCTCAATGTAGACCCGTTCTCTACTAACGTCAATGTTTCACAAATGGGGCAACAAGGAACCCCAGTAACTACTCCCTCTAGTCAAGGGGAACCGGCTGGGGATGATCAGGCGTCAGTTCAAGGTGCTACCACTGCAAATTCTGAGCAAGATTTTGATGAGGATGTGGACGAACCTAGTCTTAGACCGTCACCTTCAGAGCACAAACGAAAACAAACTACGGCTATTATACTTCTTGGAGTGTTAGGAGCAGAATTTGGTCAAGAAATTACTGCCAGAAGTATGGACGCAGGAAGGAACAAAGGGGTTGAAGGTTTTGGAGTTGGAAACAGCAATTTGGCACGTTTGACAAGTGAGTTTTTAAATAATCTTTAGTATTACGGAAATTTAGAAAGAGTATATTGCACTCTTAAATCATAAATAATATTTTAGGCAAGGCTTTGAGTCACTTGCTACTAAATCCACAACAAAATCAGGCAATTGGAGGCAAGGTTATAGTTGCCCCTACCGGCCCATATTCCCCACTTCGTCGAGCTGCAATCGACCTCATAGGTCGAGGATTTACAGTTTGGGAACCATTCCTGGATGTATCAAAGATACTTCTTGCTCTACTAGAGTTATGCTGTGAAGCAGATAACTTGGTTCCGAGGTGCGAGCAACGTTATCTTAATTAATACAATGAATATTCAATGTAGATTCGAATTACTTTTTACATGATGTTTTAAAATATTCAACGCAGCATGTCGTTTGGACTTCCTCTTACCCCGCAAGCGGATGCTTGTCGGACAGCCAGACATGCTCTGACTTTAATTGCCACAGCTCGCCCTGCCGCATTCATTACAACTATGGCCAAGGAAGTTGCTCGCTACAATACACTTCAGCAGAATGCACAGGCAATTCAAATCAATCTCAACAACATCATATTAAATCGTTCCAAGCCGGAGATTCTACGGGTGATTGAGTTGCTGATAGAAAAAATGCAATCGGAAATCTCAGATTTGATCGTAGAGGTAAACAAAAGACTTGTACGAAGCTTGATATGTATGATTTTAGATAAAACCATTTACCAGCAACTGTCATTTATATGAACGCATTCCAGGTAATGGACATCGTACTACATTGCGTTGACCATGGCCATCTCAAGACTAGGGGTCTTGCTGATGTTTTCCCAGTTTTATGTCGCTTTTCTCAAGTTACTCATTGCCCAACAACAAGGCGTATTGCAGTGGGTTCTAAACAGGGGCATTTGGCAATTTATGAGTTACGATCCTCCAAATGTCAGAATATTCAAGCGCATCAGAGTCCCATTACGGCTTGTGCATTTTCCCTTGATGGCAAGTATTTGGCCAGTTACTCAAGCACGGAAAATAAAATGTCATTTTGGCAGGTATGTACCAAGTAATATACATAAATTAGTAATGCGATCGATCAATATTTTGGACATAGTAGTGTAGCACGCAATGTTTGATTTATGACTTTGGTGACATTATGCACCCTATATGTAGGATACTGAATTTTATTATTATTGTTATTCCCCAATAATAGCAATCTAGCTCCGGAATGTTTGGTTTGGGCCACACACAAACGCGTTGCGTCAAAACCATAAGCACTGTTCCATTACCTGACAACTTGAGGAATACAATTCGTTCACCTCGGCTTGTGTGGACTGGAAACAAAAACGTCAGCCTTATGCTGCCTGATGGATCTGAGAATCGATATGGAGTCTAAGCATGGGACCATTTTCAGAGTCTCCTTCAAGTTCACTATTTGGACACAATAATGCTTATAGCTCGCTTGGTCGAAGTGTTTATGTAGGTAGCCGGTTTGGTGGTATACTCAAGTTTTACCAAATGTAGACATGCGGTTGGTAGATTTCAGGGATTCTAGAATTCTAGTCACACAGATCGCCACTTATTCTTAACTTTTAAATAAGTAAACATTCCAAAAAACTGCGTAAATTATAAAGGTAATTATTATTTATGAATTTGCTAAGCATGATATTATATGCAAACATTATGCAAGTAACTTTAGCCTGCGTTTGTGCATTTTAAATATTATGTATCGTGGTCTGTCGTAGTAAGAAAGTGTAATAATAGTCAATTAAAGTGATGTAGAAAAATCGATTGTGAAGTGAAAGTGTTTCGTGCAAATATAATTTAAGCATTTTTCATTTGAAACCAAGTTTTATCATTGCGCTCTGCTGCCGTATTTAGGCATAGGTATTTTGTGTAAGGAAAAATAATTATAATTAATGTAAAAGTTGCAGACATGACTATCGGATGAATTTCAAAATGTGGTAGACAAACATTCCTCTTCCTAGTGTAATCTCCACATAAAAGATTTAAAGTAAAAACGAGATTAAAATATAGAACAAAGCTGTTTTCCTTTCCATCTATACAAACATCGACAATGGTAAAGTGCATTTACGAATCCAAATTCCATAATTACTGTATGAGAAAAAGAGGAAACACATAATTTTATGACGGCATATATTCAATGGCACATTCAACCGCATAACACTTATGCATCTTTCACCAGACAGTCAGCATCTTTATTTATTCAAGTGCATTGCCGTCAACCTCAACCTTCAACCCTCATGGAATTCCCTTTTCCCGTAGACTGAGGCAAAGCTTGAATGTAAACTTTCATAGTAGTTATAAATGTTTTCATTTTTATGGATGCTAGGAAAATGTAAAATTCTCAAACATTTTTTAAAAATTAATCTTATCTTAAATATTACCGAAGGAAATTTTCATATCAGCAGGTTTTTTTCATATTTGAAAAATCATTCAACAGTTTTTTGGATTTTTTTCAGAAAATGTAGACATTTATGCAATCAAATAAAGAAGTAATTATACCGTGTTCTATTATATTTTAGCTAGACCCCATGAGCCCGCATCCTATTATTAAAGTTTTGCAAGATTCTACAATGTGATGTAGTGATCAGGTAATTATTTTATTTACCTGTTGTGACCTTTAGGTAAAAAATAAAAACATAAAAAATACGCGGACTCACATCAATCATCACGCGTAAATTATCCTGCTTGGCAAACGCCAAAAAGCATAACTACAACAGTTTTCTTCAAGGATGATAGACAAACATTTCTTTGTACGTAATTTCTTTCGCTTTCAGTCAATTAAGTACTGGTATTTTGCATGGCTTGGTGAGTTCTCCCACACAACACCATTCTCAGTTTATACAAACTATGGAAAGGGAAAGGAAGAAGGTGTTTTTTAATTTATATTGTTTTACATCGTCCATGCTCCCAACGATGCGGTGTCATCAGTAGTATCTATCTCTAGAGCAAACATTACAGTAGTTTTGGTAAAACACTTTTCTGGTAGTTGAGGCTGTCTATCTCTCACTGTCAATTTATTTAATAAAGTTTCATTACACATTCTGCTTAGGCTTGGGTGAGTAAAAATAAGCTTATTTTTGGCTCGTCTCTCCAGTTCCTTCTCAGAGAGAAAACTCATAAAAATACATAAATGCATGAATGAGAAGGCTAGTTGGATTAAACTTCTCACATTTTTTCTGCTATACGTGCCTAGTTAAAATGATTATTATGATGGGAATTTATGGTAATAAATATAAACACTTTTTAATATGAAAATGGATTAGTTTTTCTTGGCTCAAATTTATGCAGGTGAGCACGTCAGTAATGTACATACTTATGAAAATGTACTTAAACCAACGGTGCATGGACGCAAGTTTTTTGCGGAAAAGCTCGTTTTATTATTTATGTAGCATTAAACACGACAAAGTAGAGATAAAAAACTATTATATTTTCATAGGGAATTACACGATGTTCGTGTATTATGTTACATGATGATGATTGTATAACATTATCTGATGAAGGGTTACTTGTTGCTTGCTTTGTGCTACAAAGCGCATTTATACTTCAGCGTGGTAAAGGTGAAGCCCACACGATACAAAAAAAAAATCGACCAGACGGATGGACGGATATAATTTCAGTTTTTCCTACTAGGTAGGTAGAAAGATCACTAACCACTGGTCTCAGCGCAACAATGCAATAATATGTGAACTTACACCGATTGACTGCTACGGCTACACACAGACTCATTTAGGGAAAATTCATTGATTGTTGTCGGCTTCAGGGCTTGTTATACGCTATGGCTTTCCTCACTTTGCTCTGCTACTCTTATGCTGACTGACAGTCAAGTGCATGATTGGCAGCAGGGATTAATATAAAAAAGCAACAACATCACACAGCAGAAAACACAATTGTTGGGGTTGAGCCATCATCATTGTTGTATCCCTGGACCGTGTCTTTGCACACATTAGAGCAGAGTTTGTTTTTGGCGTGCATAGCGCTTAACCCAGAGGATCACAGGGCATTTTAAACCGATTGTGTGGCTGCTTCCAATTCTATTCTAGCTATCACACTCAAAATATCAAAATTGCAATTCTTTTTTATTCGTTGCATGATGAAATGATAATGATCATGCGGAGGATTTCATTTATAAACCTAAACTACCTCTTTTATATGGTCAGTAGTCAGGAGTACTGGCCACGACAGGACTGTAAAAAGTCGTCATTGTTGGCTATAATGGGCATATAGGGTTACTGCTGAAAATGTACGAATGCAAAAAAGTATCATTATATAAAATATTTTGAACATTCTCTCGCATCTTGTTTGCAGTTGAAAACTAGTGGTCGTAGAGAGCACAAGTACGGATTTTTTGTGCAGATCTGTTTTATGGAGCTACTATTACCACTAGATTCATATAGTTATATGTTGTATTAGAGCAGGTAGCAAAAACAATTGTTTTATACACTTTTGGTTGAGATTTCGCGAAAATGTGTTCAATGAAAAAGCTGTATGGAGCAACGAGTCAGTGTGAAAGTGAAGAAATTGGTGAGTGCCAAGAAGCGGACGAGCGAGCAGCAGCGGCTTAAGCTCTTCTAAGTTCTAGTTCACTTACCTTGATCGCATGTCGTTTCTCAGTTTCTTTCTCGACAACAATTCATACTCTATACATTAGAAAAAGCCGGTTGATGACGAGACGACCATAATTGAAGTAATCTTTAAATAGGCAACACCGGTGGTACAAAAAAATGGTCACAAAAAATGTTTAAAATCATTGAATAATGTAGCAAGCCTTGTCAATCTGGAATCTCAGACAGTTTCATTGGGATATATATTCATTCAGTTTATATGAGCCTTTTAATACATGTTCTACATGCAACAGTGCAATGAATGTGCATTGTTGTCTCGTTGTATGCTGATTTTGCAACAAAGTTTAAGTGCCAACGACAGCATGGAACTTTTAAATATTTTATGGTTGAATGTTGACTGTGCAAAACGAGAAGGCGATAATATTGCAAAAACAATTTTTGAAATGGGCAAGGAACGATTTTTACGATCGCTTAGATCATCTCCATAATTCATTATCACATTTTTATGATTGTGAGGCTATGCCACGTTTTGAGTGCTTCGGTGGTGCTGGAAAAATGCAACAGTGGTTGACTTTGCTTGCCTACAGTAGCAACTTTATCTTACGACGAGGGATGATAGTGGATCTTGACGGGGCAACCTGAAATGGGTTGACTTTGGTTTCAAGTGCAGTGCAGTATTAAATTTGCTTTGTCTTTTCTAAGCAATTTGTACAGGAAAAAATTATATCATACCATTAACGATGGACTAACTGTAAAGTTGTTCGGTGGGATTATCCTAAGCGAAATATTACAATGATAACCCATTATTATAATCAGGCTGTGTATGAGGTGGTTAGAGTGCCAGTAAAATGGTGGAGTCTTTTTCTACTTGTGTTATTATTCAACAGCCATTTGGCTACGGCGCAGGTTTTTGGGGAACAGGATTCACAACCTGCACCCCCGTTTTGGCTTAACGAAATAAATGATGCCAATCGAGTAACTCCCGCAAATCGTTTTAGGCCTGGGGAAGAGGCGAACCCACTTGAACGTGACAATGTTCGCCATTTTTACCATATTAACCTGATACAAGGTCAACAGTTTTACACGAATGGGTCGGGACAAATGTAAGACCATTGTTTTTACTTTTAATTTACAGAAACACTTTCATTGATTTATTCTTCCTTGTTGTCATTCTTTAAAATCAATTTTACATTTCAGTGGCTTTATGATCATTGCTCCGTCCATTATTCAACCTTCATCAATTTTTAAAGCAGTTGTCACCATAAATGATCTCAGTGATGCACCCAGGCTAGACAGCTTGCTAAATCATAAACCTTTCGTAGATGTGCGCTTAGCCTTATTCAGAAATGGAGCTGATATTCAAGGTTCCAATAAATTGATTTCTCCAGGCTCGTCAGACGTTCTTCAGATTCTTGTATATTCTCATAATTTTCATTTCATTTGGACCTTTTCCTTCTGTAGTTAGTACTTTGCTTGATGCTTGAATTTAATGAATATGTCTAGGTTCCTGATCAGTTACCTAGAGCAGAGTACAAGATTAGAATTGAAGGGAATCATCTAAAATCAACTGGAGGCACACTTTTTGCTGCCGAATCACCTCTCACTTTCTCCGAAAAGTTTTTATCTATTCTCATACAAACAAATCGTTATGTTTTCTCGGGTGGACAAAAGGGTATGTCCAAATATCAAGCTTTGCGTGTGAATTTTAAAACAAGTACTTACTATAATTGAAAATACGCGACTGCTTTCACTTTTAGTTTTGTTTCGAGTAATACTACTCAGGAGAGATTTACTTCCCTATGAAGACCCGATAGATATTTTCATTCTTGTAAGTCCAGAAAAACCTGTTTATTGTGAGAAAATTTGCATCATTTATTGACTATCGATTAAGCTCAATTTGGTAATTCTAGGATTCGCGTGGTTTAATCATGCGAAGATGGCCATCCCGTGTGAGTAATAATGGTAATGCATACAGAGTTTCTATTTACTTTATTGCCCTGCATATTTATGCTGTTTGCTTGCGCTGTTGTCATTATAATAGTGTATGTTTTCTCTAACCAAAGGGGTACTCGATATGGAATATGAGCTTCCACCGTTCACAGCACTAGGAAAATGGAAAATTCGTGTAGTAGCCAATTCTCAAGTTCAAGACAAATATATTTTGTTGGAAAAATATTTTCAGCCTTTGCATGAAGTACGTCAAAATACCTATCAAATTCATTATACATGAGCGTGAGCTAGCGCTTTAGTTCAATAACTTTGAGTCTTGTGTAATATGAGGAATGTCCTGAGCTCGCATAAAAAGTACCCAAATTTGTTTTTCAGGTGTTTGTTACAATGGACCCGTTCATTTTATCTACTGAAGAAGGCATATCTGTAACGATTGGCTCATTTTATGGCTCCGAAAAGACCGTCCGGGGTAATACTACTGTACGCATGTACGGTTCTAACTGGGGTAAAAATCCTCGGAGGAAGGATTGGCAGTTTATTACAGCTCGAGAATTTTTTCTTGTACGTAGGAAATTTTTAAAATTTTATTATTATTAGCCAATACCGATAGCAATGTTTCTTAATTTCTTTCACTTGCACATCAAATATGATGAATCATGATGAATTCTGAACAATATGTCTACAGGTCAAAACAATTTTTATGTACTCATACAGAGTTCTCTGTTTTAGCTTGTATATAAAACAAATAGTACAGCAAGATTTATCAATTGCAAAAACATGATCACCTACACCATTGCAATTAATGCATGTCATTTTACAGATAGGAGAAGAAGAGTTGACTTTTGAAATGGAAGAGATCTCGCAAGTCATGGGAGACGTCACCAACGTTGTCATTCGTGTTGAGGCTGAAGTAAAAGAATATTTCATAGATGAAACGAGATTCGGTACGAACAAAAAGAAAATTGTATTTAATATACGAATAATACCAATACTATTATGTCTCATGATTTCGGAGACATGAAAGTTGCATTCAAATGTCAAACATTGACATACTCCAGACAGTTGAGAAAAAATGGTATTCTCAAGAAGCAAAGTACAAACAATGTATTTGACCTTTTGAAGATTGACGGTTTCCTGCTTGTCTTGATATTTTAAGGTTTTGCCGAAAGTCGAATCATTAGAGAGACGATTCAAGTCAAGTTTCTCGGTAATGCACCGTCCGTATTTAAGCCGGGGCTGCCGTTTCATTTTGCTGTAATAGACTAATGATTACATAATAATAAAACATTAGTAGCATAAAGTACTTGTTTATCAGAGAGAATCTCATTTGCTTGAATGTACAGGTTGCAATCAGCACAATGGATCTAGAAAAGGTCTCAGAAGAAAGACTAAGCAACTCCCAGTTTAGAATACGATCAGAAGCATATTTGGCAACTGGTCAGAGGATTGATCTTGGGACATTAGTGCTCAAACCGTCAGAACTGGAAAAAGATGATGACGAAGAAACGGATTACTACAATCGAAATCGTATTTCAGCCGAGAATGACTACGAAGACAAGGATGGAAAAGATGTGATTTTAAAGCACCAGTTAGTACTCGCAACACACAATTATCCCCATTTTTCATTCAAGATACAATAGGATTAAGTTTGCATGCATGTAGTTTAGTATAATTGCTGTGTATGGTGTCATACATTCCGGTTTTTTAGCTTTTCTCATTGTTGAAATGAATTTAAATTATGTATCTGAAAGGGTTAAAAAATATTTGGAGGAGGCAATAGTCGAAATGGATTTGCGTTTGCCAAAGACAGCAGCCCGACTTGTTGTACGTGCCGAGTATTCGGATGAGATTGGAGCAGCAGCCGTTGGAGAACTGAATGCGGTGTCTGCCTATTCACCTTCCGCAAAGTTTCTCAAAGTTGTGCTCAAAACTGCGGATGCCATTTCTGTAGGACAATTTGTGGTCCTTCATTTATATGCAAACTTTGCCATAAACCATTTTCATTTTGTGGTAAATAATCCTTTATATGCTTTCATAAATTACAAGCTTTTAGCTTTAAGTAGCAACATGAAACCACCTTGCTTTGTAGAGATCGGTTTTTGAAAGCGTCACCAAACCCGTTATACGACTGGCATCAAGTTTTAAACTAATACTATTTGTCTTGTTGCACATTGTCAACGTATGAATACCTCTCTAATTACTCGTTTCCTAAAAAGTAATAAATTACACACCGCAGGTTGTTGCAAAAGGGATGATCATTAGTCATGGAACAGAGCATCTAAACACATATTGGAGTTTACCAAAAAGTTTTACTGTGGTCGTTGGTCCGGAAATGTCACCAGGCTTCCGAGTTTTCGTTTATTGTGACACCAGGAAAGGGGAAATTGTTTCCGACTCCATTTTCATCCCCGTTCATAACCTCTACAGACACGAAGCTCAATTAGAAATTAATCAGGCAAAAGATAGATCAAAGGATACATTAGAGTTCCGGTTTATTGGAGCCCCTGCAGCATATTTTGGTGCTTCTGTGCAGAGGTCTGTAAGGCATTTAATGCAAGCCGGAAATGAGCTAACACCCGCCTATGTTCTCAACACGCTTCACTCGCTTGAGCCATGGAATAAGTCACTTAACAGACTTGTGAGAAGACATCGCAATGGGGAAATTCCGGATGAGGTTCACTTCATGCAGTCGGCTGGATATGCGTTAGACTCTTATTCGGATTTACTACAAGGAAGTCTCATAATGTTTTCTGATGGCTTTGTACCAAGAGCTCCATTTCTCATAAGTACATCTCACGTTTTATATTTTACATACCATGGGCTTATTGAAAGTTACTATAATTTTGAATGCTTTTACTTAGGTGGTGACGATTGTCCCGAAGAAAAATGCTTAACAGTCCAGGGTTGTTTTAGATATATTGAGAAATGTGATGGTATCCGACAGTGTCAAGATTCTACTGATGAACTTGATTGTGAGTTGCAAACATGCATAAATACATAATCCCTAGTATACAGAATATGGGGTGACTTGATACGGTTCTCAAAACAAGCGTTTTCTGTTTGCTGATTGAATGACTAGGTGATTTCATTGACGAGGAAGACATTCACAACTTTAGAGTCACAAGGATAAGCCGATTTGCCGATTTTTATGACCCCAGTGATGGAGACTGGGCATGGACAAAGGAAAACATTGCACATGGTGGCGATTACATTCTTACTAGAACTACACCCGGTGTGACTGACACATGGTACCTGAATGGATTTGCAGTGAGCAAACAGTTTGGATTTGCTCTAATTGACGCACCGATTGAGGTAACGATAAGAATATTATGGCAAATCCGACCACTTTTACTCACTGCATTACTCTGAGTGGTTGTGAAAACCACATTTGTAGCATTTGATATACAACAAGTTCTCACGATAAAGAGCTTACAACATCTTTTATCATATTTTCTTTCATTTGCTCATTAAGCTCTAGTATTTTTAGCACGGTTCAATTACATGAATGGGCAACAAATTTGTAGAAGCACGTATCATTGTTATTTTTATTGTCTAAGATTACATTTTTTTGCACCACACACAGTATGAAACGCTTCGACCATTTCTAATGGTTGCCGACGCACCATCAGCAATCCGCCGTGGAGAACATGTTGGTATTATTGCCATGCTTTACAATAAAACGCCTAAGGAAATGTTGGTGATGGTCAGTCTGGCTGGTTCGGATGATTACGAGTTTGTTCATGTTGGAAAGGACGGGCTCATGAATTTTGATGATAATCATCCCCGTTTCTCCTCTGGAGAGCATCAGCATTTAGTTTGGGTATGCCTTTCTGCTGAATCACTTGATGCATAGCAGTTTTTCTGCATCTTTGTTCTCTCAAAATGATCATCCATAATGTTTAAAAATAGATGGCCCCAGAAAGTGAAGTGGAGTTGCGGCTGCCTGTGCGACCAACAATAGATCAGGGCACAATATCTGTCACAGTTACCGCCACGTCGCAAATTAGAAGCCAAACTGCCACTTTGGACATTGACGTTTTGGTACTTGACTATAACTGCCTTAAATGGTATTCTGTTGAATTTGCACTCATCTGAATTTATGGTTTCTATTTTAATTTTTATTCGAAAGGCTGATGGCGTTCAGATAGGAAAGCATACATCTTTACTTATGGACTTGAGAAATAGAGCATTTTTGCTAAAATACATGAATATTTTTGTGGAGGAGCTACCGGAAATTCCTTATGACATTATTACAAAGTATGTTCATGGGAGCCCTGCGGGTCATGTCACTGTCTCGGGTAATTTCAATTTACGTCAAGACTTTAAACCTGTAGGGCTAAATGTCAACTACGTTGTCTTTGGATGCTCTTTTTACGTCTTAGGAGATGTGATTGGACCAGTTGTCAGTCTACTTCCTGTAAGCACAGACTCCTGTTTTGGAAAGGAGGGAAAAGGCACCGCTGACCGTCTTTTTGACCTTGCTGCCAATACATGGACTCTGCACTATCTTCGCCTTACAAATCAATTGGATTCCGGTGTGGCTAAAGCCACATTCCCAGCAATGAATCGTCATTTTGCACAGGTCATGAAACGTTTCAACTCAAATGCTGGATGGTTTAAAGTGTGGAATCTCTCAAAACCTACAGTGTGGTAAGTTAATAAGCATTAGAGCTACATGAGTTAATATGTGAGCAAAGTATATAATTTAAGCTATAAAACCACCAATTTATATAATTCGTTTGCTTTCACTCACTATCATCATGCTAAACCATTGTTGTGATTTGTGATGAGAATTCGATGCAGTGTATTATGTAACATGTAGTGCTTTCATTGCATGCATTGCATTCGGTTTACTAGTGCTCTCATTATAAATGTATGTAAACATTTTTTCCGAGGGACTCTAAGCTACAATTATTTTAATTAGGCTCACTTCCTGGGCTCTTCAAGTGTTTGCACATGCCAATTTTCAAGACTGGGAAAACGACTTTTATGTGGAAGCCAGAATCTTTCACAAGGCCATAAGATGGCTTTTAAAGTATCAAAACGAAGATGGATCATTTTCTGAAACAAGATGGTACATTAACCGGCCTTTACTCAAACGGATGGGATATATGGTAAGTGAATCTTTGTCAAGATTTATTCCTTGCAAGGCTTGTTTGCATAATATACGCATGCTTAATGCTTAAAGATTTTACAATTTACATAAAGCCACTGGATATGGAAATGGTGCAAACACTGAGTAAAGTACTACTAAAATTGAGTCGTTAAAACCATGACTCGCAATGAATTCAGTGTTTACACACGTTAATGGTTTCACATAAAAATAGGAAACATTTTTAAGGCAGCCGGCAAGCTAGTATAAAAAAGAATGGCTGAGGGTTGAGTGAAATTCATGAAATGTCGAAACCAATTTCTGGATAGTGATACTTATGGTTCGTGTCTGAACAAAAATAATTGCCAGAAATGTCATTCCCGTCATGCAACGTTTCTTATCCGTGTCTCCCCTATTCAAAGTCAGATTTGTGCTATGATGATTGGTAACTGTATATAACCGCATGCACTTGCTTCTGCTATACAAAACATGATTTAGGGGTTGTTGGCTGAGAAAACAAAAGGTTTCACTCTATTCAGCGCATTCCAAAACGAAATGATATTTTTAACCTGTTGTTGCGTGGTTGAAAGAACATCAGCATGCATGTTCCATTATAATTTGACAATGTCTCTTGCGCTACCATACTTTGTGACTAATAAAAAGGGCGATAATGAGCGGCTAGACCAGAGCGCATGTGTTCTATTATTTTGTGTGATGAGTATGACTGATGGAATTGCTACGCTAGCAGTTAGCACGTTCACCCTACTTCATAAAGATAATGCTGAAACATTTTATTTGATTTTGTCTGTAATAATCTCATGCAACGAGCACAAATGGGTTTTGCCACTTTCTATAATTGGTTATGACTTTGGGTCCATATTGCTTGCACTCTATAAACCCATTTTGATTGCAGCAATACAAATGGATGAAATGACAATGAGTGACATTGGTCTATTTAATTAGTTTGTTGAATGAATACGAATAGTATTACAATTTTATTAGCAGGAGAATACTACCCTTATAATTTCATCCCTTTCATACCTAATATTAGAATATGTTTGGTTTGCAGAGAAACATGAATATGACATCCAGTAACGTAACTCTTACTGCACATTTGGTGATTACATTGAGTCAAACAATGAGCACTTTGGATGGTCCACTGCGGGTTGATGCCAGTGTTGCAAGATCAAAGGCTCTCCAGTAAGTGCTACACACAGATTCGAATTTAATACATTGTGTTTTCAGTAGCAATCATGAATTACAATGTATGCCCGTAATCTATTGTACTAATGAACATCATCAATGTACAACATGGTTTCGCAATAAATGCTGCATGCCAAGTCATTTTGGAATTTTATTTTTTCCTCTTAGCTTTCTTGAGCGTCAATTAGGAGATATGGTGGATCCCTATCATATTGCAATTACTGCATACAGTCTCACGGTAGGAGATAGTACGGAAAAAGAATTAGCCTTTAGCAAACTTCACGCTGTCAGACGAGAAAGAGGTGGGTTGTTTTTCAAAAAAGATAAAAACTTCATAAACGTTTAAACCCATGATATATTATTATGAACCAAATGAGTACATCTCCACTTTTACTATGAAAGATAAAACAATTCATTGTTTTCGGGTATGATGATTATTTTAGCTGAATTTGTCTATTGGTCACCGGGAGAAGTGCCAACGAATGGGATTGTTTATGAGAACCAACGTCCTTTCCTCGAGCCTAAGAATAATGAATACTGGGATGCTATTGCTGTGGAAGGTACCTCGTACGCGTTGCTTGTTTACTTAACAAGGGATGGCATCACGCCAATTACAGATAACATTGTCACCTGGCTTAACACCATGCGTCTCACCGATGGGGCTTTTATATCGACAGTGGTTAGCGCGATACTTCACCCTAATAATTACAAAAGCCATAAAAATGAAAACGCTTAATAGTTTTCTGTTTTTCTAAACGATAATAAAATCGTTTCTTTTATGTTTCATGCTTGTTAGGACACTGTGGTTGCCTTTCAAGCTTTGACAGAATATGCTAATAGGGCGCGAATGCGTGAAATTACAGACTTGACAGTTAACATTGAGATATCAAGTCAGCAGGAGTCTGATCCCCTGGAACCGGTCCGATTTAGCCCGGATACGGTTGCCCAAACTCATATTATTGACGTATGTACACATTTACTGATATGCTATGCAATTCATTTTCTGCAACTTATTCCATCATCGATACTTTGCGTCTTGATAGATGGAATTGGTTTGGGGTCATGTGAACATTGAAGGACGAGGAGCAGGTCAAGCTGTTGTGCAATTAGACTTATCGTATGGTATCGACTGGGAACCATTTAAGGATACCGGTCCTGTTGATCCATTTGATTTAAAAATTCAGGAACATTTTGGAGGAAGAAATAAAAGTATTCTGACAATTGAAGCTTGTTTTAGGTATTCAGGAACTTTTGCTTTTACTAGAGATCAATGGTTTTGCTTTTTTGCGACCAATTTGCATAAAAAATGTCAACCACATATTTTCTTAGATGGATATTGTTGGAAGAATCGGAAATAAGTGGAGCCACAGTTTTGGAAGTAGAGATTCCATCAGGGTATGGTCTTCTTCAGTCAGACGCCCTGCAGTTGGTGGCGTCAGGAGTTCATCCAACATTAAAAGATTCCGTGGTCAGCCCAGGAAAAACTTCGTGGTTTTTCGAATATGTAAGTTGCTTGTCATAAAAGTTAAAATGTTTCACTGTGGAATGGTCAATTAACTGCAAGTTATCGCTGTTATATGATGATATACATTATTAGGTGCAAACACGAATGTTTGGCTGCATTGTTGTTTGCTTTGTGTATTTATTTATACGAAACGGATATCTGTCTGTTTTAGATTCCCCCGTATTGGACATGCCTGAATCACACAGTGTACCGTTGGTATCCGGTAGCCAATCTCACCACGCATCGACAAGCAACAATTTACGAAGCCTACGCACCAGGTAAAGTTCATGCACAACAATCGGTTTTTGTACGTTTTCAAATGCAGACATATAATTGACAAGTCATGTATGACGAGCTCGGCACGCCCATCTTTTTGAAAGCTTTTTTCAACACAGTACCATCTTTCTGGCATCATAATAATATTATGCCTGCAAACAAAAATATACAACATGGGAAAACACTTGTCGAATACTTTTGATTTATGGTTAACATATAATATCTGGGTTTAACTTTCAGAGAGATTTATCAACACAATATACAACGACACTTCAATGAGATTGCTGGACATATGCCATGTTTGTGGATCATTCCAGTGTCCGTACTGTCCGTTTTATAATGTTGGCAGTCAGACAAGAACGTTGTCACTCGCGTTTGCTATTTTGAGCTTCGTTTCAGTCATTTTTATACAAAAAACTGGAGAATTGCGAAGCTGACACTAAATCAGACTACTTTTTTGTCTAGTAGTAGACAAAAAACAAGGTATGTATTTGTAACTTTTTTAGTCATCTCAGTTTACTGTATCTTAGTTTACTTTTATTTTTAAGATGTGTGTTCCATTACATTCACCTGTCATGAAAAGCCACAAAACATTTAATAGAGTTTATAATATAATAGAGTTTAAATGTTGGCATCAACCCCTTGAAACCGGTATTATTACATACGTTTTATATCTAGTAATCCTGTTCATCCAGTCATTTTTCAATAAGCTTAGCATTGAATCGTATTAGCACTACTACCCAAGTGAATGTTGTCAAATCATCGTGTTCGCATGCTAGATTTATTTAGGAGACTTATTCTGAAGAGGCTAGACATTTTTAGCATAGCCGAAAGGAATGAACCAGTGGAGTTTAGCTATTTTCGGGTAGCAAATGTTTAAGAAATTGAAGAGTTGGAAGTAAAAAGGAAACTTGGTTGGGGTGCCGTGAACTGGTTGTAATTTATTTTATTTTAATGCTAAGTAGCCACTGCCTTAATTTGCATATTTATTGTAGTGTAGTATTATGAAATGCTTTTCCTCGGTGAAGCATTGTCGCTTTTTTGTATAAGACCATGCATTCTTGACCATAGTATTACTGTAATCGTTGTCAAAGCCAAAATTCAAGAGTTTTTATGCCTCTTGAAACCTGTTTTAAAGAATAAAATGAAATCATTGCAAAATAAAAATAAAAACTTTTTATTTGCAAAATTATTTTTATCAGTAGTAAAAATTTACTGAATATTTTAATCATATTATATTAATAGGTTAATGCTACTGTCCTTTAATTCTTGATGCCAATTCTTACAACTTGCTAGTTAATCATTATTATAGGAAAATTTTTGGTAGGGGTAAGCTGAAACGTAAGTTTGTTTCTCTGCACTTTATTTTAAAACTTTCCAGGCAAGCCAAGCAAAAGAAGTATTATATTATAGCAAATTCATTATTTGTGAACTAGTAAAAATTGAGTTTCCTGTCCGGAAATGGTCGTCCATAATAGATCTCATTATGAGCTATCGTAATTCAATTAAAATTACAGCGCCCTCACAATTTAAGAACATTAATTTATGGTTTTTACTAATGTAGTAATTACGCCCATCAAAGTCCGACAAAATTAAAAACCCTTTAGCAATGAGTATATAGCACCTTTTAGATACGATAATGAAAACGAGATATGAAAATAGGTGTAACACTACTATTAATTTTTTTTACTACATTTCCAGGACACAAATCAGATAAGGCACTATATAGCGAATCGTCTTCCTTCCTTTGTCATACCCTTGCTTTGTTTCATTTTTTAATGTCGTGCATCAATGCATCTTACATGGGGCGGAGTATGCAAAATTGCAAATTTCATAAAAACCATTGCACTGCAATGATTGCAGATTATTTGCTCTGACCAGAACTGATTGAACTGTTGCTTGAAACATTGAAAACTATCAAAGCAATATTATTATTATCATACAAATACACGAATTGCATTATGAGGAAAATTTTCCATACTCGTTTATTTTTGCAACTAAACTATTAAACCATTAAAATGCAATTAAACGCAAGAGGCGGTTGTTGTGGGCTGGATCGATAATAAATCATGTTTATAACTGATATTTCAATTGTTTAGTTCATTACAAAGTTTGTCAATGTTTTAGTGTGAATGACATAGTGCGTTCCGTCGAGCTTGTGTATTCTATATTCGTAAAGAATTTTTCGGTATTAGTCCTAGACTTATCATCAGCAAATGTTTAAAGGGAACAATGTTTAAGTATGCTCCGTCTGCTTCAACAATAAAAATCGCCATTAAAATTTAAACCAGCAGTAAATCCCAAAACGGCTATAAAGATAAATGTTTTCATAGATGCCATAAAAATGAATTCAATAATACCAAAAGATTGAGTCGCATAAAAGAAAAGTGTAATTTTGCAATATAACAGCAATTTCTCTTTATTTTGTCACTTTGCTTTCACCGGATATAAGACCGTCATTGGAATTAACAGTAACACGTACATGACAATGATAAATTATCATGTCATCAAAAATAGTCTTAAAGCTATGAAATAATCATGTATAATAGCAGTCAACAATTTGTTTAAGTCGTGTTATATGACTATGATTGAGTAAGTAAATGTCATGATAAACATATAGCGAAACGTTAAAAAATGTAGCAACGACTAATGAGATTCTACGACATCTACTGCGTTTGTATGCGTCGCCTCCTTACAATGTTGTGAGTGGGGTAGGGACGCAGGGACACAAGTACTGAAGCCAAGCATAATCGTACAGGAGCTGCTGGGCCACCAGCTATCGAAACCAGCATCGTACAAACAGCCGCGTTGTTGGAACTACTTGGACCGCTTCTTTCATTCGTGTACTCCACAGCAATTGGGCGCAGGCATATACAACCCTTTCGACACACTTTTCTGCATTGAGTGTAAGCCTCGTAAAGATGACTGTTAGGGTCAGGCTCTAAAATGACGGTTGTAACGGCGAAAGGTCGTTTTGCCATACTCAGCATTTCGTCTACGTGCCTTTGTCTGGCTCGACGAATATCAATCTAGACCGAACAAGTAATAAGTAATTATCATGCAAAATGCAAACATTTTAGATCATTGTAATCATACTAACTACTAGTATATTTATCAACCTGAAGTCTTACCGTTTGCTTGAATTTGTACAACACCCCACATAAACTTAAAAATATAAAGAATGACGAGAAGAACACCGAGAAAAACACAAAAAGATCAATGTGTTGTTGATCTTGCCTGTTGGATACAAGGTCCAAATTGGAAATTAGAACTTTAAAAACTGGTACGTTTGTTAGGGTGCAAAAATATAATTTGCAAATGAATGATATACCTAAAGAATATGCTACCATACGACTTATCGCCTACTCCTTCGAGAATTAAATAGAATCGGGTTAATCTGAGATCATGATGGTCCTGAAAAATTTAGAAACATGTCAAATTCACTTCTTATAATGCCCCATATGATTTATGTAATGCAGAGAAGAGAAAACTTACCTGAGGTAACGTTACTACTAGACGATTTCTGAGATTCTTTACCAAAAGAACACCCTTTTGATCAGTTAAAGTGTGATAGCTTGCAAATCCAGCTGCTTCTAATTGCACTAGCTTATAACCCATTCCAGGTACTGCGGTGGTCAGGGGCTGACTTGTGGGACCTAATTCAGTCAAGTTCTCAATAGACAACATTTCTAAAGTTTGTGATTCGTCAGATGCCCCTTCATCCTGTGTAACAAACGAACTTCTGGAAGACGGAGCACTCCGACCTCCTATATCACTTCTCAACCCTGCCAAACCGTACTTGGTATCGAATTCAATCTGTCCACAAAAATGAAAAGAAATTTGATTGAGTTACGCTTTGCATTTGACAACGATGCTCATTAATAATTATTGCAATCAATTTCATGTGTGAATGTACCCTGTGTAAGTTGCTTTGATTATCAAAATGAACTAGGAAAGTATCTTCCTTAGAAGCCAAGTATACATTAATTGCTCCAATTGTGACATCCAGCCATATCCTGATATTCACGTTCATAAACTTTGGCTGAATAGCAAAGAAAGACGTGCGCCCTAAAAATGACCAAGGAAAGAATTACGTAAGTAAAAGAAGAGTACATCACTTGTTCTACCTTTTGAATATATGCAAATTGAAAGACTAAAGCGAGTAACAAACCTGATAGTAACGGCTCAGGACTTAGCGAGCAGGATTCTTGAAAAGAGTAAATAAAATTCACGTTATGTTCATGATAACTTGGAGCAGACTTAATAATATGAATCAGATATGACTTCACTCTTACTTGTTTCAGGACTAAAGCATGTTTCAAGGTCTACATTTAGCTGTTTGTAACACTGATGACCAGAAGTAGGCGTTCCCAAGTAGTGATCCTTGCATTTGGCACATTGCATTTTCCAGCACTGATGATGTGTGCTCTGAAGAATCAAGTAAAAGTAGAACATTGCATTATGCATCATGATACGTTATTATCAAGTCGAACTAGTCAAGTACCGTCATTACCTGTTTGATTGTGCTCTGCGAGCAATCCTCACTTTCTGTATTGTTTCCACATTGACATTTCAGACCAGTGGCAGGGTCGCATGTATCTGAATGCCCGTTGCATTCACACTTACGACAAGGCTGTTTCAACTCTTTATCAGCTCTGAAATGACCTAAAAATGAAAAGATCCGGAAATAATATAAAAACGATCATCTTTGAAATTGAATATAGAGCGTATTTTGTATTTAGCACAAACCTGCGAAACAATCATTACAAGTATCCCCAGTCGTATTGTTACTACACCCGCAACAGAACGCCAAATTTACCGGTCCTGACTCTATACCGCTATCGACAATTTCCTGTCGAAGCCTATCTGAGTCGAAGTTAGATGTGATTGTGCCATTGCACCATTTGTTGTAATTCTCGTTGGAAAGACAAATTGAACTGTGTCCATTGCAATAGTCAAGACAGGAAATGCATGCACCATTGTTTGTCGGATTGCCAACGTAAAAAGCCCTGCATTTTGCACAATGCGGGCCCTGAGTATTGTTTCGGCATAAGGTGCAGTTATCCAAATCATCTTCCAGACAATTGGAGTGACCATTACAATTACATTTCCTATTGCAATTTTTCCCCACGTATCCAAAATGACATTCGCATTGGTTTGGAGCAACACAAGTGCCATTTACACAACCCGGAGAGCAGATAGGAATACACCCTGTTTCCGTCCGTTCATAGCCCTGCTTGCACTGGCACCTATATCCATTATCTAAATCTATGCATTCTTCACTAACGGGATCACAGTCGTGATGAAAATTGGTGCACTCATTTTCTTTTGGACAAACGTGGTACGACCAATTAAAACCAGGTCCACAAGAAAATCCTTCTCCTACCACTTTCTCCGCAGCAACGCATACTCCCTCTCCGTTTTTATTTTCGGCTGAGCACCATCCACACAAAGGATTTTCCAGACATGCTGAACAAGACCGGAGAATTCCACAATCCAGTGGACATATCGCAGCATCGGATTGTAAGATTGCTCCACAGACACCTCCAAAGCAAACCAGTGGAGTGTATGCCGGTGAAACGCACTTGTTTAGCGCAACACTCCATCTGCATGAGGAAAAGCCTCCCTCGTTTCCTGCAGATTTCACACATTCTTGACATGTGGTGTGCTCAGAGCAGGGAGCTGTACATGGAGCCGGAGGGGATGAAAGCACGCTTAGGGAAGTACTATTCAATATGAATTTGGGTACACAGCTCCAGTCATATTGGGGAGCAAACCGAACTTCGATACCGCGAATGGCGTTGCGAATAATTTGTCTGGACCAGATGCATCCTGAGGCACCGCACTTCTCACAGTGCGACGCACTACAATCCGAACAGTAAGAAGAATCTGACACGGTTCTTTGCTTTTGTCCTTTTTGATTTTCAGCGTCGCAGGTCTTTGTTGCAGAAATGCATCTGCCCAAGTTGAAGTTGGTGGTACACCAATAACAGCCCTGTGAGATGTTTGGGTAACTGGGCCACATTGCCAGGCATTCTCCACAGGTTTTCAAGCGCTCACATTTTTGCTCTTGGAAGCTGAGACTGGAACAGGCTTTCCCCGGCCAGAAGCGAATGTTTGTTGCTCCTTGTGAACATTTTGTTGGCATTTCTAGCTCTGACCTGTAGCACTGTTCCTTTTGTGCGTTATCAGAGGAACACACAGAGCAATACATGGCTACCTTACATCTTTCACTGGTATTATGAATAGAACATTGAATGTCTTCCGGTAGGGAAATTTGATAAATGGACTCAGTTGCAGAACCTTTACGAAGTCCACCCATGGTCAAAACTTGATGTCCGTAAATGGCCGAGGCTCCTGCTACCCGATTCAGTTCCTCTTGACTTGGTATTTCATCCAGTAATTGCCAAGAGTTGCAGTTGTAAACGTATGCAATCATTGAAAAATTTCTAGTATTTCCCGATCCTCCCACAATTAGCATGTACGAATCGGTAGAGACTGCAGAATGAAAAACTTTTCTAGGTGGAAAAATTAATGGGTTCGGCCAAAAATGATTTTCTCCGGGTGGAAGAACTGACCACCTTTTCGTGGACCAGTGAAGAGCAAATAGCCGAGGTGAAACGGATACCTGATGAGATTCGTACAGCATACCTCCAAAGACATACACAGTGTCTGTTTGTGAATGATAGACGGCAGAATGACCATAAACACCAACAGGACCGGAACCAATAGTGTCAACGGGAGTCCAACATTCGCTTCCTCCAAGAACGTAGATAGTATCCGAGAAACCTTCCGCTGCATTGAAGCCACCAATCATAATGACAATGTAGCTTTCTCCTTCCGGTCTTACGGTGAGAGTGTGCCCAGCCAATTGAGGACCATCGGAAGGTCCCTCACAAAATTTGGTCCAGCGAGAAGAGCGTGTATCAAACTTCCAAGTGTCAGACAGGAATGTTAGATTTGCAGTAATTCCACCATGGATCAGAATAGTGGAAGGTGGGGTCAGCGTCCCGCTGTGAAAGTAACGCGCGGCTGGCACAGCTTCTTCACTTTGGACAACGGTTATAGTAAGGGGCACCCACATGCCCGACTCCCTGTCATAATGTCGAATATCGTTAAGTGGTCCATGGGATAAAGAATATCCTGCAAACACCCACATATTCTTGGATTCCAGATGCAAACTGTGTCCAAATCTGCTTAGAACGGAACGACCATCATATAACTTTGAAACTTTTATCGGTGAGTCGTTTATTACTGAGTGGGGGAGGCTGAATGCTCGTTTTCTGAGTAGGCGGAAGGACGCGTTAAACGAAAGTTTAACCATTCCCATTTGCGCAAACTGGAAAAGTATAGCAGCACTCCTTCCTGGAACTGTTACAATAACATTCTTGCGAATATCCAGGGTATCATAGTCATCGGAGCACACTGTCGCTATTAAAGGAGCATGATGTCTTGAACCTGCCCATGAGCTGTAGATTTGCAAGCCATTCCTTGAACATGGAATAACGTACTCCTTCCCAACTTCAATAATCAATTCATCGTGCATTGGTTCCCCTGCAGTTATGCTTTCTACTCTGTCGTCCATTACGTCATTTGTCTCTTCTTCCGGAGCACTTGCTTCAATCAGCCACAAGCAATGTTTTATCACTGGCATACTTTGCGGCAGTTCCCCTTCCACGTAAGAGTGCTTACGAGGTGACTTTGCAAAATACGTGTTAAACTTTTCCGGAAGAAAGCCAAAATAGCCCTCAGAACCGTTTAAAACGACTCGCCCTCCACATCTCTTATAGCAAGGTTGCCCATCCCGTGGGTCACCGTAATAACCAGCAGCACAGCGTTCGCAGTGTTCTCCTTCTGTATTGTGCAAACAGTAACAGGTGCCCGTGTTTTTATCACACAATCCTTTGGATTCGTCGCCGTGTTCGTTACAGTCACACGGTTTGCAGCCTACATCCGGCAAAGTTGCGTTTCCATACGTGGAGTCCAAGCACACGTCACAATGGTCTCCAGTAGTAAAATTTAGGCATTCGTCGCATCCACCACTTTCACAATACGAATGATAGTGACAACCACAGTCTGTTGAACAATCTACACCAGACCACCCAATATCGCACTCACAGAGATAGTCCGATGAGCAGAATCCATTTTTGCAGGGATGCATACAAGTTTTTTCACAACTTTTTCCATCTCCAGTATAACCCCTGAAGAAAAGTGTAAAAAGAAGTAATTAGAAAATGAAAAATCTCCCCATTGCATAAAGTTGGTATGAACTTTCTTTACCTATTGCAAATGCACTTGTATGAACCTGGAGTGTTGAGGCAGGCTAAATTTTTCAAAAAACAATAGAAGTTAAAAACAATAGAAATAGAAGTTATGGAATTGTTGGATATTTTATAAAATTTTCGTTTCTTGAACGTGTCCGAAATTTTGCAATGATTAGTGCTTTGCTTTTCTCTTTCTTTGTATGAAGAAATACTAGTTTTTCAATGAAACCGAAAATGGTTCGCTTCATGAAATGTTCAATCATATCATAAAACGCTCTTGTAAAATATTTTGTTAGCTCACTTGCATTAGGATGATCACAGTCATGCAGGTTTAATGCACATTCATCAACATCAGGACAAATGCTGTACGTCCAAGTTTTATTGTTGAAACTCTCTGAGCTAAGCATTTGCAATTGGTCATCATCCACAAAGTGAAAGTCAGCACTTTCAACCGATTTTATTTCAGGCCCGTTGGGCAAGTTATAAGGACCAGAAAAGTCTCCTTCGGTACATGATCCTCCTTGATCGTCATATATCCAACCACATCCCTAATCGACAAACATGAATGATTAAAATTGAGGTTTATGATTTCCATTTGAATTTCAAAATGTGGTTGACCACTCACCATTTGTTCCACGCAAGGTTCACATTTCATTTGATTTTCACACCTGGAACATTGTTCCGGTTTATCTGCCCATTGATAACATTTCCCAAACTGATAGAGACTTGTGTACATGGAAAACACAAAGCATTCTTGTTGTTGCTCACACCACACACATCCTGGAGAGTTTAAGCATGAGCTGCAATTTGACCGTAAATGACATTCCATTGGACATTGTTCTACAGACTTGACCGTATTATTTTCTCGTCTGCCCTTTCGGTTGCAAGTTGAATCCAAATCATCCCACTCGCAATCCACACCTCCAACCGAGTTCCGAACGCATTCTTCGCAAAATCTTTTATCTGCACAAAGTGGACAATCGTCTGGACTAAGTATTATGGGATACACGTTAATCTCCTTTGCAACTTTGGTTGTGCGGTTTATGCATTTTGAAGTTTCCATTTTCCACGCGCAGAGGACATTGACTAGACAGGCCAAGCATGACGTGTGCGTTGAACAGTCTTCTGCTTTTTCATACGGTCTTAAGTGTTCCTTCTTTAGATTTCTTAAACTGGAACTAAGTGTTGGCTTATGCTGAATAATAACTCTGAAAAAATTTTCCAAAATGGAAGAGTTAATTAATATTTATTTTACAGAAAGTTAGAAATGCATTCATGAAACTCATTCCCATAATTACCTCCCAGTCTTTTCTTGTTTTACATCCAATCCAAAGCTCTTTGCAGAAATATAAAGTTGAAGTCTGAGATCTGGCAACAGCAACACGGGTTTCCCCGAGTTGAAGGTAAGGTTGTAGCAGTGATGATGATCAGTCCAGTTAAAAGATGCGTTGTAAGTTTCCTCTGAGCTGGATAGGGTAAGGTTGACCTCTGCCTGATATGTGCAAATTTCTAGCTTATTTCCTTTGATTCCCTGTTGAGAATAGCCCTCTAGAAAACCTCTCAACTCGGAAACCACTTCACGGTTGTTTCCATTTCCGCTGGAGGAGTCTCTGGGAGACAGTATTAGTACAGAAGAATTTGTGATCCTGGCATTGTCAGGTGTGCTAAAATCTATCGGATAACGATACTCAATCTGAGTGAGACCCAATCGATATGTTTTGTCAAAGCAATCGCTAAACTGGTACTTTAGCGATTTGTTAGCGGAGGATTTGGGATTGCAAACGTCACGCATTTCATCCTTCTTCCAACATTGTTCCGTGTAATCGCACCAAGCGCAATTCATCTCGGAAAGGGTACATGACATGCAACTGGTAAGAGACGAACATATTCCTGGACACTGAAGCGAATGCAAATTGCTAGTACAATTGTTGGAAACAGAAGTTTTCTCAAAGCATCTCTTCAATGATGGACACCATCCGCATTTTGGGTCAGAAGCGCATTGCCATTGCCACTGCTCATAGTCCGCACATGAATCAGTTGTACGATTACTAAATGGCAATGATACGCGCTTTAGCTGCTGGTTCAAGTATCCCCGATAACCACCCACCAGAACAAATTCATCCTTCCAGACAAAAGATTGGTGGGCAAATATTCCCTCATCCAGTCTCATACTCGCCTTTTGAGGCAGGAATATGTGGCATTCCAAACTGTATACGAGGACAACAGCAGCATAGCACGTTTCATCCCGATTGTGGACGTGGCTATAACCACCCAAAATTGCTAGATAATGGCCAACAATGTGGGCAGTGTGGAAAGCCCTTTCTGGGGTTAATCCATTGGCGTAGGGAATTCCTCCATTTCGTCGGTTTTCTATTTTTAGCCACATATTACTTTCAATAAGGTATAAATAAATGCTGCCAGAAAGCTTCGAGAACCTGCCCATCTCAGCAGCTCCAACACCTCCGTACAGAACCAGAGCGTTTCTAGTTGACCAAAAGGTCATGGTGTGGCCCAACAAGGCTCTATCTTCCGGTTTGCCGCAGCACGATGAAATGATAAGCTCCCATTCTGAGGGCTGATCTTCTTTAAAGCGGTACAAGCTATGAGAAAACCCGCCCCATCTTGTACCACCTCCATAAACGTACATGTAAGTATTGGCCTTTGTGATTGTATGATAAGCAAGTGCGGGCAGTCTTCCGTTGCTGGGAATTACTGACCACTGTTTTTCCCGCACATTAAAATACAAAAGCTCATCAGTAATTCCTGCGCCTTGCAAATAGCCTCCGTAAATTAGAAAACCGTTAGCGTAGGCTATTCCAGCGTGACCGTACCGCCCAGTCGGCCAAAACGCTTCGGCTTCAAAAGGCTGTACAATCTGCGTTGCATTGTTGCTATCCATATCCACTACCCAGAGATCATCTAAGACATCATTCAAGTCGTATCCTCCAAAAATGTAGAGTGCATTACCCAACTGAATTGCCGAATGGCCAACTCGTGCCAACGGGCTTTTGTAGTTGGCTGATATTAAATTTTGTGTTGGAAAAGCCTGCGTTTCCTTTTCACGATCAACTGAACTGGTGGTTGAAGTTGTACTTACGGTGACAGGACTTGATGAAGCAGCAACAACGTTTTGACAAGCAAAACCCGAACGAGATTCATGGCATTTGCAAATATGCTCGTTTTGAATTTGCACACATTCACCAGCTCCAGAGCAGTTCAGAGGACATAGGGATATCGTGTATTCAGCTTTAAAACCCTCTAGCGTGTAGTTTGGGTCAGAGAAGAGAAGCAGTAGCATCTGAAATGGAAGCATTTATCATACAGTTGTGACCTTCCTCTGGCCATTATCAGATACGCTCATTTTTAGCTGTTTTCTCACGTACATAACCCGACTGAGCAAGTAAAGTTACTTGAGGTTTAGAATTTCCACTGAAAGACGCAAGTAGCCTTCCCTGGCCCTTTTGATACGAACTTCCATCAAATACAAATAAGTAGTCGTATGAGCACTCCGTTTTGACTTCATCCACACGTAAGCTGATCCAATGACCCTTGGGAGCTGGAATGGAAATGTAAAAAATAGATTTGCAGGACATACTGTGAACAAATTATTTTGTGCTCATCTTGTCATACCTTCAATGAGCCATTCGCAAGTGGTTTCTTGAGTATAATTTCCAGGTCCATCTGCGAGAACTCCATAAGTAGAATTTGTAAAATGATGCCGTGACCTATTGCACGGAATCATGAGATCATTGTAATCATTGGCTTCCTCCGTCGTCGCCGCTGGAACTAGAAGCCTCCACAGCGGTGGTGGGCTTGACGTTGAGCTGGTGGCAGACGTACCCCCAGAAGCGATAATAATCACTGAGATAATCACGACTTGCCATGATATCAAGGAATGGATCAAATGCCGTAGCTCTACCACTTTCTCCCACATTGTGGTAGCAATCCTCACTCTCTCGTCTTAAAATTGTATCATAATTTCGAATGCAAGTTATCTATAATTACTGGAAAATTGAGATCCTTTTGTTCGATTGTTGTGAGCCAACAATGACATAAGACTGGAAATAGGTACAAAACTTTGGTCGGAGACCACTACAACTTGTTGACGCATTTGTCATCATCGTGTTCAAATGATGAATACCTGGAAATGAGAAAATTATCTGTGTTAACTATCTTGTAAAGTACATGAAATTATGTTTGTAGTGCCAAAAAGTGGCTTTCTACGTAGTTCACTGGAAAAAATGCATTGTCAGCATTAATCATAGTCTTGTCAAAGTTCTCTTAAGAATACAGGTCAAGCATAATATTCTACGCATTTCCAGTTTCGTTCGTAGTACTATTAGCTTTGCATGCTTAAAATTGCTGATCATCAAAGAGCTTCTTTCATTTTTGACATAATGCAAACCTAGTGTAAATAGTGTCAAACGTGTAAGCGGTGTGTGTTGTTTGACCAGTCAAGAAGATAAGCTCAAGTCAATGGGATCATTCTTTGACTGCTCTTTGACAGGTTTCCGTTCTTGTTTGTTCACCACTTTATATAGTGCACATGGTATGCTTAAATAATATGCGTTTTATTTGTAAAACTTACTTCACTCCAGTGAATGACCTAATGCACAAATGACTTCATAAACTAATCCACAAATAAGCGTGTAGGGTGTTTACTTCTTGAAATTGCCATTTTTACTTATTTGCACAATATTTGAACTTGAACACTTTGCACAGCTAAAAAACGTGAAGCTGTGAAAGAATTTTATTTCATACGTATATGATGTATTGTAGATAAAGCAACATTTGACTTCCAATTGAACTTGTTTTAAAGTATCATAATACTTCGTCTTTCCTCCAATTTTGGCACTTGTACATCTCTCATCACCACATTTACGTCATGGTCTTTGCTCTCCAGCAAAGATGTATTAAAGCACAGGAAAAGTAAAAAGAGAGGAAAGAAGTAGAGAGATCATAAACAGATACTATGGAACAGAAAATTTCTTCTTATTGCCCGTGCTCTTGTTCGACATAAAAATATGTACATAGATGCATAAAAATGAGGAACCTGTGTTTTCCTTTTTTGGATGAGGACATCCTCCAAAAAGAGCTGCACATTGGTGAGCTCCACAACATCTTCAAGAGCTTTGCTACGGTTGCATACACTCGCTACTACCCATTTCTTTCATAAAATAACTCACTTTTGCATTACTCACAGATTTCTTGTTTTGTTTTTGGGCTTATAATAATATGTCGCTGCTTCCACGCATCCTGTCCAGCATTGCCAGTCAAAATTTACATTTGAGCATGAGGAATCCAAGAACCAACCACCAAGACCAGAAAACTACACACCGAATACTGAGTAGGTATACTGCATAGTCAATAGTAGCAATCATGGTATGCTCCCGCATGTGATACGATTTCAAACAAGGCATAAAGCTCTAAAGCAGCCTTTGTACAATATCATTATTTGTATGCTTTAAATAAAAGGGTTTTATTTGCCCACATGTCTGCTATTCTCTTTACTGTATGTATACAATGTGTACAAAAGTAGGTAATTAAATGTGTGCTAGCCACTTTATGCATCCCGAAGATTTTCACCTGTAAAAAAGCAAAGATGTAATATACTTACATTTCCAGCTTAGTGTTGGATAAAAACCCAAGTTTGACAGATTGACATAATCGGGTTTAAAGATACAGTCAGTATGTTCACAAGAGCTTTACACATGTGCCACAAAAGCCAACACTTTCAAAGGTTCCCAATGAGAACTTCTCAATAGAAACTTTTGTATTTTTGCATCGTATCCATGTCATGCGTTTTCCAAAATCTTTTGAAAATATTGAAAATTGCTCAAAACCTGTGATACATTTACTTCCAAAGAACAAGTAAAATTGTATGCATATTCCACTGTGATAAGATAAGCAAACATGAGTCAAGAAACGGATCGTAATTATGCCAATCCATGGTACGGGAAGGATAATGAGCTGGATAAACTGGTAAGAGAACAAAGATGACTGATGGTCATTTCGTGGTCAAGTTTTCAAACACTTCATCAATTAGTTTTATTTCTCATGTTGCATTGTTTGTGCACTTTTGCAGGCTGGGCCAGAATTCCAAACCTCCTTAAAGTCCTCAGCCAATACCCTGTTGCAAACGTTGGAACGGGGTATCAAGTCTCAGACAGATTCTGACTACTCAATATATACAGGCACAACAGGCCTATACTATTTTTATTGGTACAGAAATAAGGTTTCCAAAAAACCAATACCCACCGAGGTAAGCTTTAATATGTAAACTATTTGACCTCTATTTCGTTTTGTCTCTTAATGTATATAATATTTTTTTATTCATCAGAGAATTCAAAATTTGCTGGGTATTTGCAAAAATGGTCTTAAAGGAAAACGGTTTTCATTCATATGTGGTGATGCAGGACCGCTAGTTATGGCTATTGTGACGGATTCCCCTTTGGTTGACAAGAAAGTTAAACAGCAATGTTTGAAAAAGTAAATGCGCTCCATGAATAAATATATGATTTTAAACTTGTCAGAATAATATGAGTCTCATAATCATAATGATTTTTCATTTGCAGACTGCTGGAGCTGAGGAAAATTGTACTTGCAAGGGATCCAGAAACTGCCAACGAAATCTTGTATGGAAGGGCGGGCTACCTATGGGCATTATTATTTCTAAATATTCACGCAGACACGGACGATCTCAAAGTTGAAGGAACATTTATCTCACAAATTGTTGCCAGTATTATAGATGCAGGACTTGGAAGGTACAAGGACCGCTTGTTTTACGAATGGCATGAAAAGGAATATATTGGTGCAGCTCATGGATACATAGGAATTTTGTACACGTTACTCAAGGTCTGAACTATTTTTGCTGAGCTTCCAGCTTGTCATTCACTAAACATGATTAATTATACGCTCAAATCTCTTCAAGTACCTATGCATCTTTTTCCAGTTTGTTTACTTTTGCTTAACTCCTTTTCTCTAGGCAAAAGAGTACTGGGCCCCTGGTCATGAAGCTTTAATCCGACAAACTCTGTCATGGCTTGTCACGCATCAACGTTTTCCCTCGGGAAACTTCAAGTCATCAGTAGGATCTAAGGATGACAGGCTGATTCATTGGTGTCACGGTGCCCCTGGAGCTGTTTTTCTTTTCTTGGAAGCAGCTACCGTGAGTCCATGTCATTTTCTCGATAAAAGATTACCAGGAAAGATTATCAAATAATCATGGAAGGGAATTTATCCCATCGCTTATTTTCTTTTTTCACGGTCCGTTTTTCCACACCATGAAATATCCTTTAATCCCGCACTTCTTTTTCAGGTATTTGGATCTCAAGAGTTTTTGAACATTGCAGCAGAGTGTGGTGACTCTGTATGGAACAGAGGATTGTTGAAAAAAGGGTATTCAATCTGCCATGGAGTTTCGGGGAACGCTTATGCGCTTATGGCTTTATATTCACACACTCAGGTATGCCAATTTACCCATATAATTAGCACTTCCCATAAACATACAATGTTCCATAATGCATTTACGTACATTTTTCTCCTATCAATTATCCATATATCCTGTACCTGCCAAGTAATATCCCTTTTCTTACAAAGTTTGTTGATTCCTCGTAATCCATTACAGGAGCAATATAAAGCAATATCATTTTCCACCGTTTACATAGACTACCTATTTGTGTGCCCTTTACAGGAAGAGCGTTGGTTAAAGAGAAGCCACAGTTTTGCCGAGTATTGCTTTCACTACGGAACCAAGAACATACGTGAACCTGACCGACCCTTTTCTCTCTTTGAAGGCCTAGCTGGTGTCGTTTGCATGCTCGTGGATTTCTCAGAATCTCAACCTGGCGCTCCACCAAAATTCCCTGCATTTCAACTGTAATTTTGTCTGTTTTTGTGAATCTGTAAGACAGCAGCAGAAACATGCCACAAGGAAACCGCACCAGTTTTCATAGAATATGCACACAGCACATATATTTTGCCGTATTTCGTACAATATGCTTTAAAACTTCCTACACACGTAAAATTGTAATACCATATTGCCACATTTGGAGCTTCTGTTTTTTCCATGCGGTGTATGTGTGGCGGATGAAACAAGAGACTTTTTTCTCCATCAAATATTTATGAACTTTAGCTTATAATTCTCAATGGATTCTCGAGTTACGAGTCTCTTCTGCGAATCACCGTTCCTATTAAATCTTGGTCAATCCTGCCGCTTGTGTTTTTGTGTAGTAATAAGAATATGAAACTATATATTTATTGCAATAATGTAATATGTATGCTGATGAATGGCACAAAAATATAAAGTTACCAGCTTTTTCCAGAAACACAGAGAGAATATTTTATAATGTCGGTCACTTTTTTCTTACTTCTGTCTATGTGTGCACTTTATTTGCACAGCATCATCATAACAGCATGAGAAAATGTTTGCCTTTGGGGGCAACGTGAGATATCACATCTTAAAAGCCTATTTCGCCTCCTACTGTGTGCTCCTCCATCAATTTCATCCTTCTTCCAGCTACTCTGCTGGCCATTTTATGAAAACGGAAAAAGAATGTTCGCAGAATAATAATATCAATATTACATGAGTATTTTTGTTGGGAAAACTCGTCATGAAAAATCCAGAGAAAATAAGATTAGGTATATTTTTGCTTGCATATGTATTGGGTAAATATATTATGCCGTTTTCCAAGAGCTTTGTGTGGAACATAATCCAAAGACCAGCATAGCAGACGAGTAGCAAAAGTTGTGGAAGCGAATCAAGTAAAAAATGATACCATTTTCTACTTTGTTGTTTTTTGAGCGAACATCTTTAGAATTCAGTACCCGTGTTGTTGCTAATATTATGCCCGTACGTTGCAACTTTGTTTCACTGCGATGGTGAGTCAGTCGGCCTGGGAAAACGTTCTCCATCCATGGAATTGGTTTTTGGTATAGTATTGCATCTTCATGCATCTTAGCATGTGGAATAAGAGAAATGCCCATTCCATCATATTATTTCTCCAAAACCGTCTCTCTCCTAATTCACTTTGGTTGAACTCCTACTTCATCCCATAAAAAATGAAATTAGATATGAGGCATGTTCATCAGAGCATTAGTCTCGCTCTCGCTCAATTTTTTTTGGGGGAGCTGGTGATGATATCTAGTTTGCTGATGGTGATAACGCGTAGGTATTCAGTTGAGACAGGCAGGCAGCAGGTACTCTCAGTACGAAATAATATTGTTGTGAGCAATGGGCATGAAGAAACACTAAACTTAGAACTGATAATATATTCATTTTCATCTCATGCTACAAACATTGGCTTTGTGTTATGTAAAAGATTTGGCCTTTTCATATTATATCAAGTGCTGTAGCTGAATTTCGCAAGCAACTAGCTATATATAACATGTAATATGGCATTTTAACAGAAATACAAAATAATAATGTTTCATTCACTGAAGTAGATTGTAATTTTCTGTCTATGTATCATTTTTGTTTTATTTTGGTACTTTTGCTCTTTGTAGTTCTTTTCTTTTTTTTACTGTTTTCAAGCAATGCAATGGGATGATGATCAAAAATTTTGATACAATTTTTGGCTACCATTGTTTAGGCTTGTTCCACTAGTTCAGCAAGTAAAAATACGTGAATTTTGCATTCGTTCTTTTTCAACTATAAAAACAGCCTCGCTGTCATCAACCTAATACTCTTGCATTATTAGCATACACATGTGTTTTGGGTTTTCATTTTTCACTGTGTGTGTACTACGTGTGTGCCGTTGTCGAAGTCATATTATTTGAATGTGATGTGACTACTATAGCAGTCCAAGGTTACTTCTTTTATCCTTATGATTCTCCAATAGCACCAGGTTTTTATGGTCTTTCTGCTCTTGACTGTGTTCCCTTTGGCTCGTCGTGCTTTGTTGGCCAGAATGATCTGACTTGAAAACTATTATCTATCTCCTTTTTTCCACTATCTTCTCAACAAACATCGCTTCGCATTGTACAAACAGACACACATTTTCGATACCAATCCAGCCTAGTCCGGGCATCTAAAACAGTTTCCAGTCAGTTACCGTGTACGGTGAGTGAGTTTTCATATTATTCCAATAAAAGATATAACCTCCACTTTCCCCCGGCTGTAGACAGCAAAAACGGTTTCTCCTCTATATATGTGCTCCCCATTTTCCCATTCTTTTCTCACCACCAACCAGCCTAACTGCTACGCTATCATATTATCAACCAGCAAAGATAGACACACATAATCTCTATTCATCACGATCGCCAAATTCCTACCATCCTCCAACATCAAAAGAAAAGAATGAGAACAAAACTTGGTGGTTGGAACGAATAGGAAAGGCTTACTCCATTTTTCCTTTTCAGTTTTTTCAAAAGCGAATGATATTAGTTGCGTTCTCATATCTTTATGCGACCAAAAGCCAAAAGGAAAGCTTGTAACCGAAAAAAAGGACGAAACTATAACATTTTCTTTTTTTCTTTCTCTCTCTCCGATTCCAGTGTCCCCGTTGTTTCCCATCTTCCCATACCACACTTTTCCATCGTCTCGACTTGTTTTTTGGAAGAGCATCGCACGATCGAGCACGTTCCTTTTTGTTGGAATACTTTTGCAATGTGGTCTTGGCCTGATCTATTCCAGGAGCGGGGATGGAATTAATGTGACCTATTGTGTATATGATGGAGCGCCATTAAAGCAAAGAAAGCAGAACAACGTAAAGCAAAGCAGCAGGAGGAATGAGAAAAAAGAGATGTTCCTTTCTCCTTTGCCCCAGCAGAAGCCCATGAAAGGCACACAGCCAGAGAGAAATATGAGACAAAGTAATAAGCTGTGTGTACTCATATAAAAACGAATCCAGTGTTGTTTTCTCCACTTACGCTCATCACTCCAGCAGCAGCAGCAGCTTTCTCTTTCCAGCAGTCCATGTGTGGGGCTAAGACGAACAAGACAAGAACTGCGATGCTGCCTCAGTCTGTCCTTCTGTTAAACAAGAAGAACGGCTGCTATTATGCTTACTACCACCACCACATGTGTGAGTGTGTCTCTTAATATGTGCGAGTTTGCGGTGGAATGTGTGTGCTAATGTGTTTGTCCGTGTGAGAAGAGGAGAAGAAAAGAAACAAGGACCATTATTTCTTGTGTGTGTAAGCTCTCATGTTCCTCGTTAGTTTCTCACACAGTCTACTCAGTCTGCATTTGCATTCTGTTTACGTCAGTCTCAGAGTCTCGTCCATAAAAATTGATTTCCTTCCAAATTATTTATATATGGTGAAGGAATCCCTCCTGAGCCAGTTACTTACTTTCTGTCTTGGTGCTCCTTAATTGACAGCCATTCTTTATTCATCATTCCATTTTATTATTCCCAGCGTATAATTTTTCTTTCTCTGGAGTTTCTTCCCACTTGTTCCCAGTCCTGCTCCTCATGAGGTTCCTTAACTTTTGTTTGTAGCTCCTTCTTTTACATATAAAGTTTTTGTTACTCAAGAGAGGAAGCGTGGATTAGAGGAGATAAAATGTGGGACTGACACAAGAAGAGACATTGACTAAAGAGATTATATGTTTGTTCTTAAAAGCTTTGTTAAAAGGATATACTTTTCCCCTTGATTGCCTGCAAAGTGCAAGTTTTGTTATGACACTAGCCAATGGCAAACACTATGAATATTGTGATAACACTAGTTTCTTACATTAATTTCGGGGAAAACATCTTTTACATTAGTTGTGCATGACATCGAGAAAACAACGTGATCCTGTCCATTGGCCTATATGATTATTTTGTGAACTAGAATTAAGGCAGTTTTTGTTTTACGTTAGAAGTAGCAATTGTTATCAAATATGTATACTACTCAATGGATTTAAATAGATGATTATTATGTGGTTTAGGAGAAACATTTGTTCATAATGTAACACAACACGACATAGGTTTTCTGAAATCCGTCCACACATCTGTTGTAATTTTCTACTACTTGCCAACGTTTACAACGACGTAAATTACTATGCACATCATCAATACATATCATATTATTGCCGTCAATTAAATATGGAAAACCTATTGCCTGTGACATTTACATTCACAAATCGGTGCCAATTCTAACAAACAGTATGAAATTAGACTTTATACGTGTAATCAGCAATTCATGAAAAAGACGTTACAGCAGTAAAAAAAAAGTATTTGCGAGACTGTCAACTGTGGAGACATTGGATTAAATGTGGTGCTTCCTCATGTACTGAAAGAACGGGTCTCTCTCGGTTTTACCTTTTGGGGAAATAGCGACACATCACTACTACTACTACACTTTACTAACAAACATATCAATAGGAAGACGACGCTAGATAATACATAATTTATATACTTTTAGATCATTAAACTTGAATAGCCAGTAAAACCAGAGAAGGCCGCCTTATTTTTAATAAAACATTTTAATAATTCATTCATTTTAGTATGATGACGACAGTGAACTGTCTATTCGAAAGATAAAGTGGAGAGATAATAGATAACGTTTTATTATTTTTCCGTCAGCTTTGTGAAGTTTGGTTATGATAGACTTGGTTTAACCCTAACTTTAGTTGCCAGCACGTTCAAATCAGTTTTGGTCATTAGTCATCATCCTACATCATTTCGATTTGGACATAGGTTGTCTAATATAAAATTTCTGTGAGTGAAAGAAGGTGCTGTTCAGAACAAAGCTTTCTGTGTTCATGAATTGAGTTCAAATTCGGGTTTCAGATTCTAAGAAATATTCGTTATTGCTGCTAAAGTAATCGAGTTTTAACTAGAAACGACATATCTTTCCAAAATGTATAAATCTTGGATTCTCATAACAATATCTTGAAGTTGTTATACTTTCTGCTCTGCAAATCCAAGAGCCACCAGTACTATTTTCGCCGAAAGTTTTTATTCTGTTCCATGAGTTTCAATGGCTGACGTAAACTCAAACATTGGACTGTTCCGTTCCAAGGATAGTGCAAGTAAGTATATTCTATTCCTACATTTTCATAAATTATTAATAAAAATATGAGTCACTAATGCATAATGCACTTGCCTGTGATCATCACGACCGCTTTATCATAATGAAGGCGACCTGTTACCTGCTTCTGATGTTGGTAATTGCTTTCAAACAACAGCATGTTTGGCACATGACTATGAGTACGTTGCTATTTTCAGATAGGTACATATTTTTGGCTAGCCAAAGTATCTATTGCGTCTTTGTGTTGATGATCATACACGTAAGTCAGTGCACTAGTACAGGTAAATCGAATGATCATGAAACCACACGCATTTCATTGGAATTCATAGTGCATTCCGCTACCAAAGTAGACTTTTATGTATTTCATTCCTTTTTGCATTACGCTGCAGTTTTTGCGTGTAGTGGTGATAGGTTGCGAAACTACCATCTTCATTTTTGTATCAGATCACTTAATTGCACAGATAAAATCATGTTTCAGTCAATTCACAAAATAAATAGAAAGGTATAAACAAATTTCTGCCGTATCATTAACATCATATCACGGATTACTGAACATTTCTTTCTAGGCATGTAAATCGTTTGCTCTACATGTGTACACATTGCATAAAGTACATTGAGGCAACTTATACAGTAATTTACTCAGTTTTATTTACCAAATCAATATTCTATTCTGTTCCCCCATTCACTTTTTTCTGAAGTATTATCCAATTTGACAAAGTTGATCTTCAATTCAAGAAGGTACATATTACGTGTGAACGTGCCTCTGAATAAAACGCGAGCGTTACTATATACTATTTTTAGGCATTTTGCTTACTTACATACAATGTTTGCATGGTCGAATGAAGAGCCAGGACAGAATAGCCACAAGCCATGAAAACCTTTTATTTTACAAGTATATATGCTCTTTTGCCTTCAGTTGCAGTCTCATTGTTTACCTTAAAAAAACGAATTACTACGAATTCCTGTTTTACTGAGAGACGCATACTATAAGTACACAAAGTAACATTGAGATGTTGCCGCAGTAAAACACATAAAATGTGCAAAATGTGTGCATTAATGTTGCAGACAAGAATATAGCTTCCATTCGGTAGTGATAAAAAAATATATGGTCTACTGTTTTTCTAATAATTTTACATACCTTCGTTTTCGTTTGATACAACGTTCACAAGCAGAGCTTATTACAAGGTTCGTTGCACACAAAAAGGCTCTTTGCTACTTATACTTCAAAGATTACAATGTCTTTGAGGGGCCTTTAGTTAATAGCCTTACCTAAAATGAAAGATTCTTTTCGTGACATATTACGCCTTATCCATATCCAATATAAATGCTTTGATATTAGATATTAGTACGATACGAATATGAGTTAATGGCTTTTACAAAAGCCATCAAAAGAACACTTTTATATTAGAACTATCGTTTAAAAGGCGTGTAGCGAAAACTTGGAATTCTCGAGATATTTTGTTGTTTGATTGGCCATGCAAAGCCAAACTGTACATATATTGTTCTGATTTCATGGCATTTTTCATTATTCATTGCATTTAGCTTATATAACCTTCCACAAAATGACAAATGGCCATTGCAAATTGGATGAATACTGAGAATGGGGCATTGTGATTCCGCTTTCCTCTCGGGGACAAATAACGTCCACTTCATTTCCTTGTCTGCATACATCATTGTGACAAATCGTAATAAGTTTTGTTTGCATAATTGATGTCCTGCCTTGCCTTGATTATAACTACAAAATGAACAGAAAGTTTCTCGTCCTTTTAGTCAATTATGCCTCTCAGCAGGAACTTTCTTTCACGTTGTACGCATTAGCAGAGAGTATGCGAGTGAATGCTACTACGGGGAAAAGTCTACACATCAGCTACACAACTACCAGGAGAAACAACTTTCACTTTGTTTCTCGGTTGTAGCTGTATATGTATGCTGTACTGCAATACGAAGGAAATGCTTTTCATCAGCTAGTTCGTTGGATAGCAAGGGGATAGGATAAAGGATGAACATTTTGCCATTAATTACCATAATAAACGTAGGGAAACACTCCTTTTCTGGGTCGTTATTTTGGCGAGAACGGATTGATTGATGAACTCTGATCATCCATAATGTTGTGTTTGCGTAACAGCAATAACTCGTCTTTAGCTCGGCCCCATCAAATCAAATGAGTTACGTTAATCCCCCGCCAACTCGGAACAAAAGCCTTTCTCTTTTGTTTTCTCGCTAATACCTGTGCTTTCTCTTTTCTCTTTGCTTGTAGGATCCGTGGGAATAGCAGAATCTTCTATAGATCGCGGAGATCCTCCAAGTATTAGCTTGTTTACGGACGCCGCCAAGTACAGTTACGCTGCTCTGTGTTCATTAACTTTGAAACAGCTTTATGTCGAGGATGTTCATCACCATCAATTTGCCCAAGGGCTCATTTGCAGCGTCCGAAAACATCTGGATTTACCGGATCACACGGATGAAGTCATGTTTGCATTGTTTCGTGGAGAAGGGGTTCAAAATGAGGACGTATACGTTGACTTGGTTAAGCAGGAGGGAAACGCGTTTTCCATTCTCATTGTGAGGGATCTAGTCTACCTTGCCGTGAAAGGAGGTGAGTTATTTGACTGTTGTTCCTGAAATTGCTTAATGTAATGTTACGTTATTACCACTCTTGGGTAAGCACTCTCTCCGTTCGAGGAAAAGAACAGCCTGTCAGGAAGAAGGGGAAGAAAAATATTACATGTCTATGAAATACTGTCACGTATCACGTATCGAATGACCTTCTCCTTTCAAATATTGAATTACCTTACAAAGAGTTTGCATTCGCGTACATAGTTAATAAGTAACACATACATGCAGACTCTCACGCTTTCATGAACACTGTATTCAAAATACTGGCATATATGTGCTCTCTTGAAGGTAAAATATCCTACATTCTACAAACTATAGCATAACCGCCATTCGTCTTCCAAAGTAGTAGCTCAGCAGACAATGATAGGTTTTTATCTATCTAACTACTCATCAGTGGAGGAATGATTTATAGAATTACTAATGGAAAATGATTGTTTGCGTGCATCATCTATTACTAGTATAGTTGAGATGAATGTAGATTTTTATAGATTTTTCCTCCGATATCATATTGTTGTACTTCGGGGAAAGTGCAAATGGGAACGGTGAATAGCAAAAGCAGAAACCAAAAAGGCAGGTGCTTAGTTTATGATGATATGGAAGGGAAAGTGAAAACCTTCGTTGTGTTTCCGTGTCCTGTTTAATGTCATCCATGGGTTGTTACTTTACTTTATTCTGACCGTAGGGTAACTTTTTGTGTAGGTTTTTCTCTTTTTCTATGCTAAATAAAGTAGGCTTATATATATTATGCATTGCATTGAATCGTATTACGGACACGGGGCATAATAATGAATCAGTGGTCCTAGATAGTTGTATGATACATAGCATACATAAGTAGATACATAGTATTTTCACTTTGATGAAGAGTCGGTTTTTATATGAAGCTTTTTAAAACTAATTTTTACCAACGTGATTACTTTATTTCGAGGTAAAAATAAAAGGCCAGGCGGTATGTGAATATAACTTGTTAATGAAACCACAAGGCAAAAATTTTGAAACGTATCTGGGACCCAGATTCGGGGTGATGTGGTTGATGGTCATCAAAAAACTAATTAGGTATCTTTACTTCTATTTTATCATGCTGCACTATAAAAAGGAGTTCAATCGGGTAATGATAAATTATACCTTTCTATAATATTATGTTGTATATGTATACAGTTTGTATGTGCATGGAATCTGAAAAGATGGTTCAAAGCTATTGATGAAATCCTGTGAGCATTAGTGGGTTTTGGGCTTTCTTCCGTAAATTAATTTTGTCTTGCTTTCTTCTTATAATGAAATAGGAAAATATGATGCACGAACCAGAGCCCTAATACTTGGAGTGTCAAAATCTCTTAACATCGGCTCTACATTGGTTGAGATGATGGAAGAATCTGCGGTGAAATTTATCACTGAAGTCTGTGTTACTCCGAAATCAGAGTACGTGAGAAAAGCTACACTACTACGTAGTAATCGATGCTTGTATTCATGGAAGAAGGCATGCTTTTGTCTTGATTAGCTCAATTAAGTTATATAGACGAGCACTAATAGCTGACATTCCCATCCCGTTAATTTGATCTCACTACATGTAGTATTTGTTTTGTCTTAATAACCATCGTGTAGAGAGGAAGCCAAAGAAAGTCAGAAGCGGTTAAGGAATAGGAAGATCAAACGATATGCACTTGTAGGTCTTGCTACTCTGGGAGGGGGTGCTGTCTTGGGTCTGACTGGGGGACTAGCGGCTCCATTAATTGGTAAGAGCAAATGGAATTTCTTTCATCTTGGGTTTATCTATTGCATCCAGGTCCAGAGCTGTAGAGAACCAGAGGTATTAATTATGCTATAATATGTAACTCAAGCTATATATTTTTATACATAAAGGAGCTGGTATGGCAAGCGTGTTTGGAGGCGCTGCTGCGGTGGCTATTGGAAGCACTACAGGTATAATTGAACACTATAATCTTTCCTAGTCCTGAACCAAATTGCTTCCCGTATTGCTTTTGAAAGAAAACGAAAACTAAGTCTGGTGATGACCTCGTGTTTACTATAGGCGCTGCTGTAATTGGGTCCCTTTTTGGTGTGGCTGGAGCAGGATTGTCCGGATTTAAGATGAAACGACGAGTAGGAGAAGTTGAAGAGTTTGAGTTTAAACCACTCAATAAAGTGACATTTAAGTAAGCCATTGAAGAGGAAAATGTTATTATGCTCTATAAAAGTTTGGCTGTATACTTTTGTGTAGATATAAATGGAACATAGTATTTAGGAACTGGGAATAATATACTAAACTTAAACCTCGTCATTTGTCCTTGTTTTTAGCCGGAGAAATCTTCATGTGGCTATTGCTATATCTGGATGGCTTAGTGATGACACTGGGGAAAAGGGCTTCTGGATCCCATGGAAGAATTTAAAGATATCTCAAGAACAGTACTGCCTCATGTACGAGTCACAGTACCTACTTGAGCTAGGCCGCGCAATGGATTACCTTTTAAGTTTTGCTGTGTCTATGGCCGCTCAGGAAGCACTAAAGTTGACGATTCTTTCAGGTTTGTTGATGATGACAGTTTAACTTTCACCGCTGACACAATAATTATTGCAATAAAAATATAGGGATAAGGAAAATCTGCATGCATACTTTTTATGAAAGCTGTAATTATGAACCATTGGGAATTCCAACATAGAACCCAAGCCTTGAATTAGATTATTTTTGTATGTGTGGGATTTTAGGTTTGATAACTGCGATAGCTTGGCCTACATCCCTTCTAACTCTGGCTTCCGTGCTGGATAATCCATGGGTAATGAAACAATGCATAGTTTTTATATCCACTTATTTCTCCATCCCACCGATTATGCATCTAGTCTAGCATAGTAAGCTTCAATTTTATTGCGTCTATTCTTTCTTTGAAAGGGGGTTTGCTGCCGGAGATCAGCCCAAATCGGTAGAACTTTAGCGGATGTGCTTCTTTCCAGAGAGCACGGAAACCGTCCTGTAAGTCCAATATCTTTCTATGTATACTTTGTAGTTGCACATCAGTAAGGCATCAAATGATGGCATGTTTGCTTTCACTTTGCAAAGGTAACTCTCATCGGACTCTCACTCGGAGCTCGTGTGGTATTCTATTGTCTCATGGTATGGGCACATAAAATCTCAAGGCTGTGTGGCTCATCCCTGCCACTCAAGTGGTTTTTCTTTTCTTCTCTTTTCTGAGCTCATGCATAATTAACAAGAAATTTGCATTTTAGGAGCTTTCACAAAGGAAGGGATCTGAAGTTGAAGGAATTGTGCTAGATGCCATTATGCTGGGTACGCCTGTAACCGGCAAAGCCAGTACGTGGAGCCAGCTCGGTAGGGTAGTTTCGGGCAATATTGTCAACGGGTATTGCTCCGGCGATTGGTTGCTGAAGTTTCTTTATCGGGGCACTACAGGACATTATCGGTACATTAAGCAAATTATACAACTATAGGCTTTGACATGAAAATGAAATGCTTTGTTGCTAGAATTTGTGTGCTCGTTATGGTGTTTGTTTTTGTGGTTCTTTTCTTAATGATATGGAACTCGCAAAAGTTGCAATATTATTATTGTCGCCTTTTGTACTTATGGATTCTTTTTTTTATTTTGTCGTATGCAAATAATGTATAATAACATATAATCTTTTATTTTGCTTTTTATTCAGTGTGGCCGGCTTGGATCCAATTACATGGACCCATCCACGAATGCATAATGTGGATTTAAGCTCCATTGTTGCTGGGCATCGAGACTACGCCACAAAAATAGATGAGATTCTAGAATTTTTGGGATACGGAGTTGTGGAAATTGACGGGCCTTCTCAGTTACGAAAAACCTATTCTTCTCATAACATTCGGGAAAAAACTCCGGCTCTCATTCGGTCTTCATCTGAAGAATCCTTTTTTGTTCTTAAAACCCCCGTTCATCATCCAGATTTGATCCAGAAGAGTGGTACTTAAGTGGGTAACACGTTTGAAAATCATTTCCTTTTCATACAGCATTCCTATACGCAAAAAGCGCCGTGAACTTGGATGTATGATATTTGTACATCCTCATTTTAATGCATTTCGGGGCATTTTCAACGGCATACACGCCACGTCCTTTCATTTCGGCAGTACATGCTGAAACTACATGAACTAGAATCATTACTGAAAGAGAAACTACATAGCGGGTCAACCTTTTTATAGGCATGCATATGACATGCAAACATGCGTATGTACAGAACTAATAGTATTAAATAATTTTGTAGACAGCATATAATATATTTCGCGACCGAATGTGATAAATGCATCCTCTCCAGTAATTACAGGGCTTGATTAACTATTAATGACTCAACTCTAGACCGCAGACAAATTCAAAATTACTATCGACAAAACTTGTGTGAACACCCAACTAGGTAAGCTAAATTGACAAAATTCCTATAACTTCTCCATGATCCTTAGCTTGTAGAACAAACTGGTAGATTCGGATGAAAAATTCAATAGAGATGCATCTCTATCATCAGGGTCAAACTACAAATTCTATAAAATACAAAAAATCTTATACTTTCGAACGCTTCCTTTTTAAAGTCTCTCTCTTCCTCGGTGACCAAAGGGCACTAAAATGGTATTCATATAAAAATGATGTCGTGCGTCTTCATACTATCCTTGTCATCATTTTCATCATGTCATGAAAACTATATTCCATTTCTTGTAATGCTACTTCCACGTAGGTAAGTATGAAAATTCCAAGCAAGTCATTTTCAACTTTTATACAAATTCTCGCACGTCTACTACGATGTCACCACATAAAGTGTAGAAACTGTAATAATACCATGTCAGTATGATTATGACAGAAAAGGTACATACGAAGCTTAAACATTTTTGAGAAACAAGTAGATATTATGTAAATCTCCTAAAAACTGCAAAGTCGATGTATTCGGTCCCAATATAAACCTTGTATCGTCAACCGATGATGGCAGGAAGCATGATAAAAAACTATGTCACCCTTTTTGAATTTTGATAATACCCGGAAGAAATTTGTAGCTAAAATTGCCAAGCGAAAGTAATCTCACAAAGAAAACCATACATATTTGTATCAACGCGTGCTGTAATAAAAGCCGATAGAGCTTAGGGAAAAAATGATATTTATTATATGAATTTTATGACCCGCAATTTGTACTTGATGAATTACTTTACGATAATATTTGTATCGAAAAATACGTGAAACATTCCACAAAGAATCAAAGCATACATAAAAAGCGCTTCCAATTCACACAGTACCATGTATGTAAATGTATTGCCTAAACCAACTTGACACAAAACAAAGCGTATTATATAATGCTTCATTGTATAGAAGAAACAGTATGAAATAGTAGTAAAAGGTTAGATAAGCTATAGATACGTATATAATTACAAAATGTGAATGAACAGTTCAGTGGTAGTATATGATCATTTATACATTCAACTTGATATAAAAATGCACGATCCTCAACAAAATCGAGATTTGCTTGATGATAAAAGATGCCCATGTAATATCCTGATCACCTGCATACTTCTAGGTAAGTATTTAGATTCTCCGAAAATATGAAAGGGCATATCTCACAAAGCCACCCACTCACACCAATATAGTGCTTTACAGTTTCTATTCAGAACGACAAAAAATCACAATATATTTTTTTCTCGAACAAAGTAGCATGTGTATAAATCTTATTACTACGTTCATGATTTTTTTATAGAACGACTAAACGTTAGGAATATTAAAAGACTGTGGTCAGAACAGCTACCTATTCAAAGCACATTCGTTCAGTCAGAATTGGAAAGAGCTGGATCACGACAAGCAATGGAGAGGAAGAATTAGGTCAACAGATTACAATCTCTTTCTTTCACTTTCTCTTGAAGGTAGAAAAATTATAGATTGTGAGTTTTATATCTTTAAGAAGTTAATTTTTTATTGGGTATGGTATATGTACTTTTAGATGAGATAACAGGGCAGAGTTCTTTTTGCTTTGCATGGTGATTAGTTTTTTATACGTAGTTGAATAAAATCTTCCGTGTTCGATTAAAGTCTAAAATTATCAGTACGATCTGAAAGAAACTGCTAGGACAGGCTTAAAATGTATAGGTATCGATATTCATACAAATAGAATAAGGGTATATTCCAATATCAAAAGATATTAACTATTGTGGCCCTGAAAGGAACGAATACATATCAGTCGAAAGACGATTTTAGGTAACAGATAGTTTAAGGATGAGTTTAGATTAGTGGTCTCAAGATAGATTTATAGACTGTACTGTAGATATGAAGAAAGGAAATGGAAACTGAAGACTAAAGGATGTTTTCCTAAAGCGTTATTTGGCAGGTCAGGTATGCCTGTACTTTAGGAAAATCTAATTAAAGTATCAAATCAAATGCACTCTGCTTTAGACTCTAGTTTAAAGTTACGACAAGATTTCGATATAGGAAATCTAAAACCATTAAAATGAAAATCTATTCAAGTACCTGTATTTTTTTGCGTTCAAACTTGAAAGGTTTTGTGGGAGTGCATTGAGGTATCACCTTTATAACACTTCAACTCTGTGTTGAGTTGAAATGCTTCCAAACTGGGCATAATCGAAAACGTAATGCCTTTTTCAAAACATATCATGAATCATTATTATTGATAAATTAAGATTAGGACAAAAAATGTATAGAGAAGCCCAGTCATCAATAACTTATAAAAATGTGACCTAAAACAAATCAGAAAATCCGTATCACATACAAATTATAAGACCTGACTTTTTGTAGCGAAACTTATCGACCTGGACGCGCGTACTAACTATAGATATTGGGAAAAAATAACTTTTTATGAAAGTGCTTAATCATTCAGATTGCCCGAAACAACGCAATTTTTACTTTTTGGCAACGGTTCGACTACTATTTTGTACTAAATTGACCGATTATTGAGAGTGGCTAATTGGTGAATGTCATATGTCGGTCCAACAAAAGGTCAGTCAGTATGGATGAAAAGCAGAATACATAATATTATAATATTCAGTAAGTTTATTGAGATAACCTCTGGTTCACTAAACCCAAACAAACAAACAAAATATCCCGCAGCAGCATAAATTACTAGCGAAAGAATATGACACTATAATTAGAACGCATAAATTTAGTCACGTACAACCGTAAATGCATCCAACGATTCACTAGAATTGAGCTTACAATTTACAAACTACATTCTACAAAACATAAAATTAGAAATATAATTTAAGAAACGAAGAAAACCAAAAGCTACTGTATTCATCCTGACCTGAAGTATCATTTAAAAGTATTCACAAACTAACTTCAACAAACTAATTTGTGAGTACCAAATTCATAAATGATATAACTCAAACTACACACACTCTGTCCTAACCTTATTTAGAACGGTAAAAGTAGGATGGAATTTAATTTTATGTAGTTTCAATTTAACCATCTGCGTAAGAATAATGCTTCTAATCTAATATACTAGAAGAAGGTCAAAGATGAATTTTCACAAAGTTCATTGTTAAGTTCAAAACTAACTACAGGTGAATAGATGTGCAGCGTACTTTTACTCAAGTCATGCATTAGGGAAAAATGTAACTACCTAATCTATACAGGACTTGTACCTAATTACTATTGTAAAATACGTATACCTTCAGTTGTAGACGAAGGGAAAAATGTAATAGATCAAAGTGGGTAATTTGCAAAAATGCTTGTATTCAGAAAACTATTAGATTGATTATTTGTACGTATTAAGCATAAACTTGAATGCAATGTATGAATGTACGATTCTAGTATACCTCCTGAAACCAAGAGCCTGTATCTGTATCTCTGTAGCAGTATAGTCGTATACCAAATGAAATGTCCGCGATACGAAGTAATATTAATATTAACATTATTTAATTAACTCTTAGGTAATTTGTTAGGTAAAGTTTCAGTTTAGAAAATAGTTGGTCTTTTAACATACTACCTCTGCGCAAACAAATGTCATCCCTTCATATTTTATCTAGTGTAAAAGTGAAGACTTTATTTTCTGTTGTATATTTAGAGGTAAAATCTGTGCGTCTACAATGAAACATTTTATGTCCTTGATACAGAAGAAAGGAGAAATGTAAGGTGGTCCTTAAGAAATTAGCTACTGTCAAAAACTTTAAATTAGTAAATACCCGAAACCACAAATGAATGCCAAACATAAAATTGAAATACCTATTTTTCCTGAGAGAAGAATAAAAATGAATGTTTTACCAGCAAAACTATTTTTTATACATTTCATTGATTTATTATATGATATACAATGCATATTGTGCATAACACTTTCATGAAATGCGCTTTTGTGGCTTTCTTGACAAAATTCTGGCATGAATAGCCCTAATCAACTAGGAAAATTATTCTAGACATTTGTAAAATGTACTACATGCACTTACATCTATTGGACGGTACATGCTTACAATTTGATTTGGAGTCTTCTTCGCCAACAACAAATGTAATGTTGCTAAATTTTCGCCTTTAGCTCCCCACGATTAAACTGCATTGTCATGATCATCGTGATTCGTGGGTGATTTATTCAAACCACAACACAGTAATCCAAGGAGAAATGCTGTTATTGGATTTTCTTAGAGCTAACGTAATCTCAACTACAGAAAATAAATGAATGATATATGATGCAGGGCAATTTTGCAGTTTGAGCCAATCAGAGTATCATATCACTAATATCATTTCATATAATATACGTTTGGATCAAATTCCATAAAATGCGAATCCCATAACGAATATACAAAATACAAACGTATTTCTTCCATTTTTAAAAAGTATGTTGTATGTGTTTGCACACTCAAGACTTTAGCACTATGCACGGTGTATCAAACACCATCATAATATTAAAAAGGATTCATCTTCCTCGTGCCACTCACCTCTGTCCATACTCAATCCAATTGATCGGAGATTCTGTGATGCATATATAGTAATGAGCCAACGGATATATGATTTTGGCAAGTTGGCAAAAGTTGTCATTTTAAATGAGCATTATTGCAATTTTATGGCTATGGCGAACCATGAGCAAATTAGGTTTATTTTTATACTACTAATTTCCACAATGCAATTTTAGAAGCTGTTTTTATTTTGTAAACTGGTATTTTTTAAGCAAATGACCTACTTTCTTGCATATTATTGGTACTATTTACATTTAAAGGTTAAGAATAGGAACACATTATCTAGTCCTGTCAACATGTCAAGAATCATAAGGTCGTAAACTGTAGAGGAATCTGTCAGATAAACTGGAGAGCCCTTGGCAGACAAGTGATCTTCTTGTTTTCAATTCTTGTTTTCAAGTGTATGACTACAAATATGTTATGCAATACAGCTATCCCTTGAAAATTCTTTTACTTAACTGATCTAGGTTTTTTTTTGTCAGAGCGCGAGCATCCAAGTCTACAAATAACTTAAGCTACAAGCTAAAGCTCTAATAATGTGACATTCAACCAACCTCCCAAGGTATTTAGGTTTATCGTTTATAAGAGATTTTTCTTTGCTACAAAGCTTTGTTGTCGAGAATTATTGTTGCACTTTACATATCTTCGCTAATGAATCAAATATTAAAAGTAAAATGTAATTAACAAAGCATAAAATGAAAACAAAGCCACATTTTTATGCAATTCTATTCTATTGTACAATCCGTTTATTATTTTTTACTTTGTTTTCTACCATCATTCATAATATGGTTTACTCACACCCGTTCATTAATTTTTCTGCATAAACTCATGGGCACTGGGTACAGTAATCTTTGTGCATCTCCTTTGTCAATGTCAACTTGATATCGCGTATTTGACTCGTAGTAGCATCTTCATAAATTTAATTAAAGTGCAGAGAGAATAGGGTTTGCTACTGATAACAATGCATCTGTTCCGCTTGCTCGCTCGCATATTTCAAGACCCTTAATTAGTTCATTATTTGGCAAGGTCATCAGGTAATTCGTATCAGATGAATAAGTAGAAACAAAAACAGTAGCAGTACAGTAAATTTTGCATGCAATTTTCTTTGATGCCATTTTGTGAGGCAAAAAGATCTAACTGAACGTCATTCTTCATTAAATATACAGCTAAATCTGATTTGTTCATCTTGTTTAGCATTCCACTCACACATACAACATTTTTGGATAGACCTTTAGTTATGTTGCTCGAAGATCATATAATATGATGAGAAACAAATGAATGGGAAATGAATGGGACGATTTTGTAAACTAAATAATCGATCTACTTTCATAATAATATCAAATTACACATCTGCCTTCTATTGTCTATTACATTTTGAAGATGTTAAAGAAGAAGAGTAAAGTGACTCACCTTCACAATTTATCAGTTCTAAATTTGTTTTATTACTTTCAGCATTAGATGATCAATCTGTTGCATGAACCGTAATCGTACTAAATTTGTTATGAACAGTCTTTTAATACACTATCATTATACTCACGTGCAAAATGTGTAATATAATGTGCTACATATAAAATGATATGAAAGACAGGTCCTTTCGTGATGATGACACATTGAATTTGAAGACAAGTGAGAAAAAAAATATGATTTTTATTGAATTTTGTGTAACATTACAATCTTGCCGTGCAGACGCAATAACAAATGGAGTTGGATACAATTTCTAGCTTTTCAACTTTATACATTTTCTAGTAATAAATTATATTCCATGTTGTCGGAAGGGATTCACATTTTTACGAAAGAATTCGTCGATTAAATACTATGATTGTCTATTGGCTTGGAAAATATGGCTTAAATATGAACCTTTTTTTGAGATATTCATTAATTCTAAAATATTCATTCCGGCTTCGCTTGCCTTTGTCCATAAGTAAAAGCGATCTTGATCAGAACGGCTCAATCACGGAACTTGGATTATGCGAAACCTCATCCATTTAATACAATTAATTACTGATTGGGTAAATGGTTAAACATTCATGGTTAAATACATTTACAGGAATCGTTTAAAAAATTAGATACCTAAGTTAAACTACCAGATATGAAAATTGTTACTGTACACTTATCTATTTGCAACAAAACTGACCATTTTCTTCATTCAACCATGGTTTGTAATTTGGTATATCTTATAGGAAAAGCATGCAATTCTTGACGTAATTGTATACAAAGAAAGGTAAAATGGTTCATAATGCTGCAAGACGCATTAACAGTATTCAATCCCATTGTTGTCAGAAATAAGCTTGTACTAAACCTTTTATTCCGTAAAATTGTCATGCTGAATTCCTATGCACCCGCAAAAAGAGCCACTACCCTAAGAGCATTTCATCAGAGAAATTGTTTTCAAAGATTGGCTAGTTCTCATACATGACAAATGGACGAAGGGCTGTGTATGCGCTTTACCAATTGTTTGGTGAGGTTATGCACAACTTGACAAATAATGCATTTTGTGAATGTTCGGGATGCAGTAGTGAAGATTGCTCAGATTAGTAGACTTCTCAGTAACACAGATAAATTGTCACGATTCTGGTGTGTAATCTATTAACTATTGTACAATTCAAAATATAGCCACGGGAGTTCTCATGAATGGTCTGTAGCACAATCCAATTGCGTTTTTGTAAATTGTTCACCCACTCTACTTCATCCTTCCAATCTTTCTTCTATTTCTTCTTTGTCATTGTCTTATCTCACATTACGCCTTTATTCGCCATCGAAAGGGTAATGTTTTTTCTGTGGATTATGCCTTTTAACTTTCGTTTTCTCGTGTCTCACTTTTGATTCCCCGAAAGTTACACAATTTTTTATTCTACAATGATACATTAATTCGATTTAGTAAATCAAAAGTCTTGATTTTTTTCTTATATTCACTAAATGTTGGAAGTTGAAATAGATACAATTTGTAAATTCGAAATTACTACGCTGACCATTTTAATACAATTGCCTATACAGCTTTATTCATTTTTCATATAGCATAACATTTTCCCCATAACTTTTAAGTTTGCTAGTACTTTAAAAGCGTTCTTGCATGTATGTGCACATTATCTATTAAAATAATTATGCACCAACATCATTATTCACATTATCTGCAGATGAAGAGTACACAATTCAAGTTGTCAAAACTGAAATGACCCTTTGAAAGAGAATGGAATATTTTAATATACTAATTTTATAATTTCATACGTAATGGGGCATAAAAGATTTAATGGCCTAGTATGCAATCATCGAAATTCCATTACCAAAGCCAATTTTTTGTTGAATATTGAGTATTGTTCGCGTATTTTGGCATGCACTATTCAATTGTCCATATCTACAACCTATATAATGTGATTCACTTACCTATGTACTGCTAAACTTTTAAATCATTTTAAGGTAAAAAGTTTAAAATGTTTGCTCATCAGCAACAGAGTAATTTTCATTTAAAAATCAATAAATAATGCTAATGTTCATTGGGTTTGAGTGATTCCTATAATTTTATGCTAAATTCATTAATTGATTTGTACGCACATTCAATCCTGGCCTAAGAGTGATTGCTAAATGATTTGCAAGCTTTATAGGATGATATGAATTTGAGTATGTTGTCATTCTCTCTGAACTCAAAAACAAAGTTAACATAACATGTCATCATTTCAGGTTCAACAGGCAAACAACACATTCCTACTCCTACGTCATTGCTACATCAAGGGTGCTATAACATTTGAGCAAAATGTTGTGGCCTACCTAGTGGTATAAGTAATATGCACAAAAATATTTTAGAATAAAACCTAATTGACAGTAAGGGTATCCTTTTACCACTTTAAATTTATGACTGCATCATCCTCAATGAAAGGTATTGATTAGATTGTCTGTGCACTTGTACCCTTTACAGATTTATAGATCTAGAATTTCTTCTCGCTTGCCGTTGTTTGCTTTTTAAGCAGCAGCAGCCTGCACTCAACATCAGTCAAATCAACTCCATTCCCCGACTCTATAAAAGTTCTCTTCTTGTATTTTATGAACTAACCTGCCTACTATTATTGACTAACATCACGTTTTGCTCATCTTCTTTGCAATGTTTATGCTAAATTTTTATCTTGATCAACTTGCGGTATGATGAGTACTCTAATATGTATTTAAATTAAATTGCTAATGATATTAAAGCGTGTAATTATAACTTGCCGTACGTCTGCTGAAAGTAATTTTTCAATATTAACTGACCATAATAAGCTTCATTTAAGCAAAAGAAAGGAGGCTTGTCACCTATCACAAGGATTATAAAATGCCCATCTTGCTTGTTGCGTTATTGGGTCAATCTCCCAGCGTTGTGCTGGATTGCACAACCCTGGGATTCCATTTCCCTGTTGTTTGACCTGTCATCCTTAAGATTAGAGAAGATGATACAGCGGCACATGAGGATGAGATGCCCATATTATTGCGGTGTGTACAATGAACAATCACAAAAATCATAATAAAAAATGTGTTGTGATCAGCACCTTTTGTCACCAACCACCTTATTTTTGGTCTTGATGATGGTATCGTGTATATAGTGGTTCTTACTAATAGTCTAATAGCTCGCCACAACATGAAAACAATCAGGTTATTGATATCAACTCACGAACAGCTATTAAAATGACGGTAGAATGGTCGTCGGTGAGATATTAGAAATGTGTGAATGATTGAGTGAAAATACTGTATCGTTTAAGACGCAGCAAGGGTTCTCTCCATGTTTGAAAGCGAGTCAATTTAAACTGTCTGCCATGATGGATATTAGGCTATTGCAACAAAACATGATAGCCTTCACGGTCTTATAGTGTCGAGGCTTGCGGCATTTTAAATGACTCTTCTCTGCGTCCCTTTATACCGTGTAATAAGCAATTTTATAATTAGAGAGAGGAAATCTTTTTACGGCTTATTTTATACCGTTTTATTGTTTTATTTTAATGAATCAATGAATCTGTAAGAATAATGACCACATGAGCAGCTTTTTAAGGTTTCTAGTGACATATTAAATCTTTATCTTTATAGGGTCACTAATAATTTTTAGTGAACAAAGACAAAGTTCAAGCATAGCAATATATTATAGAATTAGCATGGATTACATACATAATACCAAATTAATATATTTCATAATTGGAAAGTGGCAACATATATTCTAATGTATTTTTTTTTACATATTTGTATAGTAAATCGTCGGAAGGTAAGTTGGCGTTTTCATGAAGTTTCGCAGGTAATTTCATACTAGGTGCATCTATAACCATTGCAAACACGACCGTGAGGACAACAATGAACTTTGTCGGAACAGCAGACGGCCTGGGGGAATGGACAGCATGCATAGGTTCCTTCAGAATCCATACAGCACGTATAAGTCCCTGGACATGTTGATCTATGATCCGGGCAATCCGTGTCCTCCGTTTTTAGCGTAGAATTGAACAAAATATTGCCGATTTCTAAACAATTATGCATAACACAAAGGATGCAATTTATGAATTTCTCTCATCAAATTTATAAGTTCTGTTGAACAAGCTTGGAATACGTTTTACCAATGTCATTTTCAACTTCATCAGAACTGGAAGTTTGAGTAAAAATGGATACAGGGAGTAGTTTCACTTGCTTAATGGTTCTGGTAGTTCGATGACATCTTCCAGCAGATAGATCACAGATTGTTTCTAGATAGATAGATCAAGTAATGAACAATTTGTAATATGTATTGAAATTTGATTGTCAATAATAGGTGACATTTTAGTTTAAAGGGTTGTATAAGAAATTGTACCTTCAGGGCAACAATGTAGTCCATCAGAACAACAAGTAGCGTTTTCGTAAGGGCAGCAACCATATCCCCCTTGCTTGTCATCACAACAGCTTTGTCCTTTCCTACATGATTTCTTGTGATCAGGACAAAGATCTGCTTGACAATTTGCCAACAAAATAGCTAATGCGACTGCTAATGACAGTATTTGAGGTAATGAAAACGAGTTCATTTTCTTTGATTTTGAAAGCTTGTACTCTATGAACTGCACACTATATAAATGAATAATTTAACTACTACAGACAAGTAACAAAAACGGGGAAGACTTTTCTCAGTTAGGATGAATCTCTCGTCTGAGTTCTGTCATCTGAAGACATTTTTTGAACCACTCACCATCCCTATTTTCATTTCAAACAGGAAAAGATCAGGGCGTGTGCATAACTATTATGTTGACTGTGTGTAAATATATCCAGTAAGTATAATCTGAAAGAACATGGTGGTTTACATGTATCTTAAAAGACTGCATTCGTTTTGTCACACTCATTTTCACTTCCAGTTGCTGAGTTTGTCCAACAGCGTAAATATGTACATAATGATGGTATTTATAGAGCTGTTGTGATCATAAGATTGCTTCTAAACATCAACTACTGGAGAATCCAGTTCCTTGTCATATAGAGAGCACATTCCATTATACCACGGTCTTTCATCTATTCTTCCTTCATCTTTACCAATATTTAGGCGGTCATGAATCATGATAATATCAAGCATGTGTATGCTTATTATCACCAAGTATTATCACCATAAAGAATTATCACCATTCTCAGCTTTTTTCAGCATCATTCAGCTAAAGCGCAACTTTATTTCTAATATTGATAAAAATCAATATTATTATGCTCCCATTTCTCGGAATATTTTATGTACTTAATACTAGCAGATTTCCGTCATTTTATTTATTGGTTTCTTGCGTTGTTGTTTCTCCCCTTTCCTCTTCCTCTTTGCGAATTGTCGTTTGAATTAATACTTATCAAATATTTGTAGAATTGCTTATAAAGGTAACATTTTAAGAGATAACTTTATCTAATAGCTCCAGTCAGACTTTTGGCTTGCTGATTAGTGTGTACTTAATTGTGCTGTGCTGTAAAAAAATTCATTTATGGAAAGTCTTTACATAAACCAACCACACCCTTGGCCTTTGAACATGATTGACTGGATAACTATTCCAGCATTGTTAAAATTTAAGAAAGAAACTACAAATGATAAAAAGAATGTCGCACACAGGATTGGTTCATTAGAAGAATGCCTGATTAAAGTAATATTTCGTAAAGTTTTGTTTTGAAAAACCGAGCAAAAAATTGCCAAATCTTTAAAAACACGAACTGCGTTGATTAACTCATGGTCAAATACTATTGAATTTTTATACTTTTTTTCTCGTAAACTGCACGAGTGGTAGCACCTACACAAATGTTCTAACGTAGAACCCACCTAATATCGGCTTTCTTAAGACTCTGCATAATTCATATGTGATGTAAACTAATAAAAACTCTCTTAGAGAAAATGATTTCCAGTGGCCCTTAAAGTTTAAATTGGAAGATTTATCAATTACCATCTTTCATTTGCAAGTGTACGGCACTACACTCTGGTTCATACTGAACTGAAACTATTAAGGAAGAATGAAAAAAATGCAAATTAGTGTAGATTTTTGTGGTAATACCGACATTCATTTTTAGATTTTTTGCAAGTTCTTTGTTAGATAAAGGAAATCCTCTTTTTAGTTCTTAGTATAAGGAGCAAAATATTATTTTGGGTATTTTTTGCTAGCACTTTCGTCGTATGATTATAGGACATGACATACAAATTGAAGCATAGCTATGCATTTTGCATCCGTAGTCTGAGCGTCTTGCAAACGAAAAATATTTAATAACAAAATGCTGTTCATTTTTGCATTCTGTATTCCGCTTCTCACCGCAACCACCATCAAACGTTAATGATAATTACAGTGATCAGTAATCACAACAATATCTTATTGTTTTAGACAACACGAGTGTTTATGAATTTAAGATGAAAACTAGTACAACTCACTGCAATATTCCTCATAAAGTTGCAAGTATTTCGCTACATATTTCAGTTCATACGAGTATATTAAAGTATGGATGCATGAAAAATGAGATAAACACAGGAAATATGCATGACAATACACCACGAAAATCCTAGTTCCAAAACACTAGTTCGAATTGCTAACGCATACTTTGATTGATTGATAGATATATTGCACAACGGCGGCGGTAATCATGCTGTACAGCTAGACGCCCAAAAAATGCTAATGCATGTATTGGCTTTGGCGTTCAGTTTCCTATTTCAAATTATTACTGCTCTACTTTCCTATCTTATAATTGCTCATGTTTGTTCTTTAATTACCACTGATTATCTAGAAACTGATTAAAAGCTGAGGGGCTGCTGTGCGATTGCAGTGAGACGAAATCCGAGAAGCAGGACACTGTAAAATCCATTCGAGATATATGAGCTGATTGGCCTTTTCTACTTTTTTAAAAACCTGAAAACAGCTAATTCTAAACAAAGGTATTATGCAACTTTCGTCATGATTCTCCTGATAAAATCAATCGTTACATCTTGCAAAAGGACAGGTAGGAAGCGTATAAACATAAATTAAAGCGAATTATTACATGTATAAAATTTGTGCAAAAAACCAATAAATGGTTGAAGTAGATAAGAAAACCAACATTATTGGAATTTCATTAAATTGAGAAACAAACAAACAATCAACAATTATAAAGGTGGCCAAATGTGCTTTTGTTTTGTTAGCCTTTAGTAAAAATAGTCAAAACCAGTGGTGGTTATTACTAGATTTTTGTAGCAAACAACCCCAGTAAAGGGTAAATCTAGCTCTTTAATTATATCAACAAATTATCATGCTTTTTTGCTGCCTAGTCAGACAGCACGTATAAGTCTACTTTATCCGCATTGAATTACCATTTTTAAACGCTTACTTGTGATAATGGTAATTTTTCTTGCACTGTGTGCAAACATTTGCAGCAACCTCGTGCACGATTTATATCTTTGTTGCATCTTCGCCACTGTTGCATCTACACGCTTCTTTAACGGCTGCAACTTTGGCCATGCATTGTTGTCAGTGAGTATTACATAAGAATAAGGAATTAGTATGACAGCTTGCATACACACGTTCTGAATTTTATTGCAGAAAGCCACATCTTCAGTTATGAGCATGTAGTATAGTGTTTCCCATTTGATAAAAATTGCTAGATTACGAGTCTTATTACTGCAAAAAGAATGACTTGATGAACTCCCAAATTCCCATTTATATGATAATCAACTCTACAATTGGCCATTCTTTTTTCCAAAAAGAACCTATTTTAAAGTAAAGAGACCATATTTGTGAAATGATTCACCTTCATTTTTTTAAAAAAAAGCTAATATACAGTTCTCTTAAAACAATCAATGAATCAAGACAATTTAAAAACAAAAGTAAATAAAAGTTTTGCCAAAAATCTGCTGTGAACGAAATGTGGGTACACATTGAAGTACATTTAATATGATGATAATAATATAAGTCAAAAGTAAGAAATTGGTAAGAAAACAATTGATAATATATATTTGTTTTAATTTATTAGTATAAGTCGAGCTTTTCATCGATGCATGTATATTTGTGCCGGTGAGTGTCCACTAAAGAATTTGTGGAACAATGAGTAGGCCCAACTCACGACTTGCCACAACGGAGGGGGTAAATGTCATACACGACACATTGTACTACGATTTTCAAACTTTTCAATCTTTCTCAATTTTCTTGGTAGCACCTTGCCATGTCCTGTCCCTCCACTCCATAATCTTATTCGGGATGATGGCTTGCATTAATTTTCATTATTACGTTTACCTGCCCATACAAACTAAAAAAGCATAGCCGTGTGTTGCTGAACAAATACTGTTTTCGACTGTTATGAAGTCATAAAATCAAATATTGAGACACGGTGCGTCACCGTTTTACCTGCTTGATGACTAAAAAAGAAAATGCATTGCAAAACACAGATCGTGTTAAGATTATGTGAGCTGAAGGTGACAAACAATAAAAATGGAGCCCAAGGTACTATGTAATTAATTAAATTGAACGCGAGTCCAGATACCTGAGAAAGAAGAACGTTTGGGCACCATTTCAATGAAAATCGGCTGGTGTAGTTTTGCCAAAATTTGCAAACAAATAATGCTTCTATTTTTAAGCCAAATATGAATCGAATGCTCTGCGGCTATACGGCGTACTTTCAAATATTGTAAGTATTTAGGGCTTGCCATTCGAGAAATCTAAAATAATGGAATCACGGATTGTTTTGTAATGATGATAATTAGTTTTAGACAGCTAATTAAAAGTGTACCTACCATTTATGCAACGTAATTACACAAACTGTCGAAAAAAGGAACGGCATTCTCTTTGTAACACCATTTAATTCAATGTATGCCGATTGCTTTGCGGAGAGGCGAAAGGACAGCATGTTACTTGTCATCATCATTGTCATCTATTGTTTTTCGTGGAAATGTCTAATGATATAAATCCGCAGAAAAATGTTCAAAAATTAGCGACAAAGCAGAAATCTTTGGTCAATACATGTTTTTATTTGTTTTAAGATGTAAAAACATGTCTTGCATACATATTGGTTATATCTTTATGTGATCTGGATAAAATTGCTTTTAAAAGATGTATTGTGAATGAATAAAAATATAATAATCAATCATTAAAGCTTTTTTATACCAGGAACTGAATTCTCTATGAATGACTCAGTTGTACTGTCTAATGTATATATACTACATTTTGGACCAAAATCTATAATAATCGAATATTTGAAATTATAACAAACCTTAAAGTACAAACGTAACAGAATTGCGTCAGAATATGAAAGAACGGAATGTTTTAAAAATTACAATATTATTATCATCCGATTTGTAACAAAACAATGTAGTAAATCATGACATTTTTATGCCTTTTGTGAGTTTTGAAGATGATTCATTTAACCTGTCTTCTGAAAATTGTATGATTAATTAAGCTAAAATTCTAAGATTTTTGCAGCAGGTTTAAGCTTTTCTAAACAATTTTGCATGCCATTTATCTGGCCAATTTCAAAACTTGATAATGATAATGGAAAAAATGAAAGACTGAAAGACCTATTGAGCAAACTAGAATTTATGATTATGGACTCCATAGCCTAGTATAATGTAGACACGGAGTGGTCGAGGACGCTTTCATGCTAAACACAAAGTATTTTGCACCCTTCAATGCAGCTCAGTCCATACTTTAGCATTTATGATTATGATTATCATGGCATGTAGAAACAATTATCGAATGCTTAATATTTAGTTACCTCGTTTCATCTTTAAATAATCATTTTTATTCACTGTTATCATTATTACACCATTTTTTACTGCTGAACACGCCTCTTTTTCTTGGCTTTGGTACAACCAGGTGTAATCATTAACGCGTCCCCATCAATTGATTCTTTTTACAAAAAAATGGTAAAAGGACTTCCAATCCCTTAAAAAAGTACACTACACCTAACGACTAAATAGTAAAAATAATGATCAGCTTAGTTCAACAGACAATTGAAATGCCGCAAGCATTAGTGCCGTTTTACTTACAACAAAATGCTGACTTTAGTAAGATAGATGAAGATGCAGTTACAACAAGAACTCTATATTATGATTAAGAAGAATCAAATGTAAAGAACTAGGTACACATTTAAGATTAATCCCATGATACCGTGATAGGTAGAAAACCCTTCTATTTTTCATATGCACTGTCATCATCTTGATAATGATCATCTTTTTATATCATTTTTTGGTTGGTTTTCGTTGGACATGAAGATGCTCTTCATGTAAAAGCTTAGACGAACACAAATCTCCCGACCGAAGGTGAAGTGATTGTGTTTGGGATATATGCTTGTCGCATGTGATTGTGATATCTTATCTTGTGCTGAATTTTTTGGTGATGACGAGCAAATCAAAGACAACTGCGACCACAAACAACTATACCCAAATTATTATTATTATTAGTCACATTACGATTATGATGATGATTACTATGTACTTGCAATATTATACAGGACGTAGGTACTACTAACAGACATTTTCTCCATACACTGTAGTATAGCTATAAAAATGAACACGGCCCGTGTTACACGGGTCACTTGTAAATAGAACCGTTACAATTTCATAAGGCTTCTTTCTTTGCTCAAAAAAGTAGTTAATGATTTAATGAATGAATGAAAACGACAATTGCCTAGAACCAAAACACGTAGTTTTTTGGACTATCTTAGAATGTACACTAAACGCTTGTTTTGACTTTTGTAAAAAGTAAACTTTGAACGGCCAATGTAGTTGGTAATGTTGGCATAAGTGTTAAGTAAACTATAAGCAGCTTGTAACATTTTGTTTGTTTGATTTCACACTGAAAAATGATGGGACGTTTTTGGTCATAAATTTCGTGCAGTATGCGTTTTTGGTAAAAAAAAAGTTGAACTTGTAGAGTGGATCTAAAAAGAATTCCAACTTTTTATGTGAATTGCTCAAGAATTTGATGTAACATCTTACAAGAATGTAAAACAATTATTAAAAGCATAATAATAACCAGTTATAGTTATTGAAGAATGCTCGCTGCTGAAGCTGGCAATGCAAAATTTGCAACTTGCTAACCATTGGAATGTTATATACTGTAGCATTTTTGAAAAGTAAATCCTGTGTGTGCACACAAGGGTTTCATATTTATGCTCTGTAAACCTAACCATGAGTAATTCACAAAGGTTTTAATGTGTCCACTAACCTATGGCCTTTAACTAATTTATAAAATTAATATTAATGATGTGGCATCATCTTCTTTTATGCGTAAGCGACTTAAAAACACGCACAGCGAGATCAGCCATAGGTGCTTGCACCTGCCAAACAAAGCAGCGTTTTGCATAACATGTGCATCAGATAACGTGAGACAGAGATTTGCTAATTTAATTCATTAAATAAATGCTTCATCTAGTACCTCTGCTGAAGTTGATATTTGTGCAAATCATGCACGATTCAAAAAGATGCTCCCAGTAAAACGTCGCGCTGATAAAACCTATTTTTGCATAATACCGAAATTGTGCAAGTGCATAGACTTCATCCAATTGGAATCTCAAGTCATGTGTAAGGTTGCCCCTAATGAACCTGTCAACTAGTTCACGCTTTACAATAAAGTCGGAAGCATGGAAAATTTGCGTGACAATCAAATAACCTAAAGATAGCGATGAATGCAACATAACATGACCTCACGTTACATAGAATGTATTTTGTTCCATTCGTATATCTTCTTGGTGCTTAATAGCAAAGAAATTAGATATAAAGCGCAGATACCTTGTTTAATCATAGGTTTGGTTTTTTGATAAATGACCTTTGCAAAGATGAAGCTTTAATTTTTTTTTGTTTGAGATCTTCAATTGGACTTTTTGAAAGTAAAAATTAAACAAGCCATGAACGGATTAAGCCGAGATAGTCCACGTAGTCAAGATTGTCACTTTTAACTTTTAAAGTTCAAAGTTAAAAATGCACCAATTATTTGGCATAATTATATGCACAAATGGAATAAATTCATCAGCATAATGTTGTGTTGTAATAAATTTGCAGAATAAATGTTTTGCCACTTGTAGAGCTACTGCCCCATGCCGCCATAATACAGTGGAATGTAAGTTAACTTATGGCTTTATGCTAATTGTTAAAATACCATCTGTCACCATGAACTGCTTATTGCTCATCCCATCCCCTGTAGAAAGATGTGTTAAAAAGAATGGTGATAACCAATCTCATTAAAATATCATGTCAGATAAGCGCAAGGTTCGAAATGTGCAATTTGCTCGATGAAGTAATGATGATCTGGCGACGATGATGGGGCACATGAAGATGCAATACTGGGATGGACCAAATCGTCTTCGATGAAGACGACAGTGACAGCTGAAAAACTTCTAACTACTGATGAGGATTCACCAAATACGTCAAGTACATGTCGAGCAACAATTACACACTGACACGTTCTATTTGCATGTCACGTCAAACTTGGAATCCAAAGTAGTTAGAACAAAGTTACATGTGTATACTGAAAAGGAGCTTAATAACAATCGTCAACCGTCATGGTCAACATATTTTTTATGCTTTCATATAACAGTTTATCTAAACAATCTAAAAACTTATTGCTCTTGTATCTCTGTCCACTTAGTCCACTATCAACCATGCAATTTTTTTTACAATTATCATTTCTCCCCTTTCTTAATGCAGCTACACTAAAAGCGGCTCGTCACAAAAATAATACTTTTTATCGGACATAATTCTTGCTAGATTTAAAAATACACGGTATAATCATAACGTAACCATTCACCATTACTTTTTAACTAATGTGCTTTCAGTTTTAGCTTAAGTACCTGTCTATACTTTGACGGAGTACTAGAAGACCAGGGATGCCAAATACATTGATGAGCTCAAACGGTCCCATTATAACGGACAACGGAGGATATATGTAATAATGTGACCACAATGATGAGCATAATGGAGATTTATGAATGTATCATCATAAAGGGCCTTTTTCATCTTTTGCATTTTTACTTTCGAAGACCTCGCTGTTCACTTTTTATTGTCATCTTGTAATTGCATACACCGTGATGCGTGCGAACAAAGAGCATTGCAATATACCATCTTCATCGAAATCTTTGTCTCGTGCCTTCCACTTAAGAAGCGGCTAGTCAGTCAACGAAGAAGAGACTGTAGGCAAAAAAGCATGAATTTTTTTATCAATAAGTTTTTATATGATTCGGAATGCGTAAAGTGATAGTAAGAAAAGTGAACAACAATGAACAAAGGCCAGTGTTTTTGCTTAAACTGATATCCGCATGTGTTTGCATGAAAAGAGAAGAAGATGCACTATCAATAGTAACTAGTAATATGCCACATTTTTTAGACTGCATTTTTATTTCATGTGAAAGAGCCTTCTTCTGAATAGCTCCTCTTCAGTTAGTTTACAAATCAAAATGATTGTATGTTCCTAATTTGAGCCCTTTTGCTCACCCATGGGTATAATGCATGTTGGTGGATTTGTGGGATAGTGCCACTCCAACCGTTTGTATACTCCTCAAAAAGCCAGTGCAACCTTTAATTGGGTCTCCATTCTCTCATGATATTGCAGCATAGCAGCGTCAAAAAGTCGACCTGCATGTCACGCGCTGTTCGACCTCCATGATTTTTAGGTAATTCCAAGTTTCTAGATTGCTACAGTTGTGACTCCTTGGGAGTGAACAAAGTTTCTATCTGATTGATAAAATCAATATTTTTGAACATTTTGGGTTTTAAGGAAGTGAAAACGATAGTAGGCAAACTAAACTATTGATTTCTTCAAAGTGTTATTATTTTGAATTAAAAGAACTCTTGTGTTTTGTGCTAAAATAAGTTTCTTTGTAAAGTGGAAATAAACGAACTGAAGGATAAATCTTTACGAGTTTAAAAAACCGGACGCCTTGCCTAGTGGGCAAACATGCTGTTGTGATTTTCTTTATTAAAAGGAAAACGACAAACTACGTGAAGGGGAGTGTTGGGGCAACTTGAGAACTACTGAACTGCAGTCCCAAGCGGACGAACAAAGGCGTTAGAATGGAAACGCCACTTTCAAGGCCATGGATGTGGCCTGTGCTCTTAATAATTTTGCTGGCATCTTCTACTGCAAGTGAGTAATTCACATTACTGCGAAGTAAAAGTGAAAGTTTTGGAAATGTATTTATTTTGTGATACATAGTGTCAATTTGCCCACAATATTTTCCCTAAAAATATTCATTTGTGTCTGCATAAATTTTCTCCCCAGGAGCTGTGGACCCTATTGACTTTTTGGAGTCGCTGAAGGACGATGAAGACCTCCAACCCAGGGATTCATCCTCAACAACAGAGTATCCCAATGGTGTTAACGTAATCCCAGGTAGCCCCATATAATGTTTTACATTTGGACTTTTATTCTCATATTCTAGGAACAACTTGTTTCGAACAAGGTCATTGCAGACAATTTTAAGATAACACTTTTTGGGTTTGCATTTACAATTTGCAGGAGAAGCCGATGTGAACTATCCGGTTTACTCGTCTATCCCAAAATCCTCCTTTTCCTGTATTGGCCGACCTGTTGGATTCTATGCGGATACCGAGCTTAGATGTCAAGTATGGCACATTTGCGACGAAGACCGTCGCCAACAAAGCTTCCTCTGCACCAACGGTACTGTGTACTCTCAAGAAAAACGCGTTTGTGACTGGTGGTACAATGTGAACTGCGATCCCAGTGAGGTCAGCAAGAACTACCTGCAAAACTACGACTTGTACAAAGGTCCACCTCCAAAATCTGAAAGTGAACAAGATCAGAACAACGATAACCAGAGCGGAAGCAACAAGGACAATAATGGAAGCAGCAATAAAAACGATTTTGACTACCAGTCCCAAAGCAAGGATTATAACAAGGACCCCTTTAGTAGCCAATTCCCTTCATCATCGAGACAAAGAGCAGAGTCGCAGCAGAAACCAAGATTTGACACAAGTAACGACCAACAATACACGAAACCCACACCTTCATACAAGGATGAGTCCAGCAACAACAATGACTTTCCCACGCCGAGGAGAAACCCACCTCCACCTCAAAGACAAACTACTACCACAACAACGACATATAGACCACCCACTACGTACTCAACAATTCCTCCACCAGCAGCTCTCCAAGCTAGCTCCTTCCCTCCCAGAACGCCACAAAACCAACAGAGGTCACATCAGCCTCAACAGCAGCAGCAGAGACAGCAACCCCAACAACAACAGAGGCAACAACAGCAACAAAGGCAGCAATCACAGCAGCAGTCAACACCTCCTCCATCAAGGACATCGCCTTCAATTAAGACAACAAATCAGAATGGCAAGCGAATTGTTGAGATTCGCGTTCCCCTTAGTCAAATTCCCCCAGAAATTCTTGCAAAGTACGGAAAGCGTATTCCAGAGCATATTCTGAAAGAGATTTTCTTAAACTTTACTCGTGGTCAGCAACAGGAACTTAAACAGGAGGCTATTAGCAGTGTAAAGCCACAAAATCCAACTGGTGCCGGAAACAATAGATCCCCGCCTCCCAATGCCCCAATTCCACAAAATAGACAGTTCAACTCATCACCTCCTCAACAACATTCAAAGAAGCCAGTTGACTTTGGTGGCAATGCTAATAATAACAAGCCTACTTCGTCATCTTCTGGAAACTCTGGAAATTCCGCTCCTCCTCCACCACCACCACCTCCCCCTCCAGCAGAGCCTCAACAAAAGTTCAGACACAGTACACCCCGGAAGGTGGATAATGTCAAGTTTGCCACTCCAACAAGAGAACAACTAGCAGAGTATGATGATGAGAGGCAGCAAGTGGGAGAAAGTCTGAATCCCATTTATTCGCTACAACAACTTTTCAGCACGCAGCATTCCAGAACATCAGCAAAAGCCAAGACTTTTGCTACAGCGAACGAGGTGCCTAGGGTGAAAGAGTCTTTTAATTATGAAGCTACAACTACCACTACATCCCCTCCTCAGCCATACCAAGAGTTTACACGTGCCCAACCTCGTAGACGTACCCAAGCACCAACGTCTACTGTGAGGACCACAACTACAACCCCAGAACCGGAACTCATTACTGATCGATATTTTCCTGTTGCAACACCTCAAGAGAAAAAGAATGCGGAGATCAAACGCATCTTTTTGGTGGCTAAGCAAGGAATAAAGGTACTTCCACCCATACCAGTGTTATCTGGCGCAGCAGAGGAATTTCCAACTGCCAGAAGGCAACCACCACCATTACCAGTGACGCAACGACCACGTCAAAAAGTGCTTAGAACTACCGCTATCCCTGACTTTAGCAGAATTCCACCACCCCCAAAAGTAAGTATTCCTGATGACTACTATGTGCAAAATGAGAGGTTTGAGGAAGCTGAAAGCAGATATCCCAGGCCCAGCATTCCTCCAACATTCACTGAGTCCCTGTTCCAAACACGTGAGATTTCCAGACCCGTCACAACAAGTGCTCCTAGAACAACAACTACTACTACTACCACAACTCCTCCACCAACGCCGTTCTATCAAGAACCTGAATTCACTAGAAGGCCAAAACCAAGCAAACCTCCACAAAACAAAAAGAAACCTTTGCCACCACCAGAAGAGAAAAATCAGGAAGACTCGTCGGATTATGACGAACCACAAGATGAGGTTAACAAAGAAGAACTAGAACTGCTCCGCCTCGCCCAAGAATACATTGAACTGACAGGTCAAGGTTTTGGAGCCAGAAATGCACCAAGAAACGCTTAGTACATTAGTAAATGGTAGTTAGATAGTATAATAGCTACTAAGAGACATCGAAGAGTTCCGTACCCTGTCAGCACATATTTTTTTGATTAGTTTTAAGACAATATCTTATACTCTGTACAACAATATTATATGAAGTGACTGAGATGATAATTTACCTACCATTTATAATAAAACATTTTTAGAAACATGTGTTGCTGGAATTACAAGAATTAATTCAAGAATGCCATATTGCATTAATAAATAAAATACTTTTTATTATTATTTCTGGACTAAATACATAAATATATAACAAAGTCGAAGCCCAGCTCAAGCTAGCCTATAAAATGGATTGTCGCAAATAACTAGTCCATAAATCAATTAAGGAGGAAAACAGCAGACACATATAAATTATAAATAACGAGCGTATAGTAATTTATTACTTTCGATTCGAAAATTGACTGACTAATTTTTAATGAATAATCACTTAAAAGGTTTTGCGGTTGAAGCGGAATTGCCAAAATAAACTCATTATGCTCACACAAAAATTTAGTTATGCTGGGGCATTTCCGGAATCAATGATGTGAAAAATGTGGTTAAAAATGTCCACGTAACATCTCTATAGTATGCAAATCGATGCTGACCGGCACCAGCTGCAGCAGCAACATTATTCTCAGCAGCCTGTGCCAAACCATTTGCTTCTTGGGACGCTGGTGGAACACCTGCGTTTGGAGCATTATTATTATTCCCTTGGGCATCAACTCCTTGATCATTCCCATTCGGTCTCGGTTCATTTCTAAAATATCAAGACAAAATTTTTATTAGAAACTTAACTTGAAAGTTTTTATTTGTAAAAAAGGACATAGTTCTAACCTGTTTGGAACACCGGCAGGATTCACGGGATTGTTGTTGTTGTTATTATTACCCTGTCGTTCATTTGCTCCGTTCTGTGCATCTTGATTTTGGAGAGGGCGTCTTTGGAAGCTATAAATTAAAAGATCACATTGATTGCAAAATAACTTGGAGAATAATCTTAGAAAATAAACTGCGTTCATGAATAAAACACTTACATAGCAATTGCAATCGTAAATATCACAACAAGCAGAAACCGAGTGAAATTTGAGTAAAAATATACGACACTCAGAATGAGAACGAGTCTACTCAACGTGTAAGCCCAATCCAGCAGATCTCTTTGGTTTTCTTCATCACCGTTCTCTCCACCTGGACCACCAATAAGTCCTCCAAGACCTCCAAAATTAGCGCCTACTCCTAATCAAGTGCAAATAAAATAGTTGAGAGCTGTATTGTGGTCGATTCCACAAAACAAAATTATTTATAATTTTGATGTAATTTTATATTTACCTGCTCTAGCTCGATCATTCTGCGGAGCCAAGTTTGGAGCAGGTTGTGGTGGTGGATTATTCACTTGCAGATTAACATTAGGAGGGAAATTTGGAATATTAACAGGAGCTCCGGGAACGCTAAAAAGATTGGGATCCCTTACACCATACGCCCTAAAGTAAAAGATTTAGTGCATTTGATGTATTAGATACTCTAAAATAATTTATCATTTGTTCTAGAAAATAGGTGTATGCATCTTACATGTTCCAATTCCGCATGTACGCTGACATTTGTTCAACGTATAACTGGTGGAGAGCAAAAAATTCAGGCGGGATGCCATTACTATTGTTAAAGTCATAAGAAGCAGACTGTCCTGGAATATTTCCATTAAGTCTAGGATCCTGCATCATTGGATTAGGTATTTGTGAAGGATACGTTGGCGCCTGCGATGATGTACCACTCGGATGACTATCACTGCACAAAAGTATAAAAAATGATTTTTAAAAATTAAGTCAACAGTCGATAACTAAACAGCAAATACTGCACAATGCTTTCAAATTATTGCACACTACATTAATGCGTAATTAATCATATTATCTAACCTTGTACTTCTTTGACCAGTACTGACGTATGCCTTTGATGTGCATGCCAGATGAATTGTGTATGGGCCGGAATGCTGGTAACTTGATTGAGATGTGATAGTTCCAGAAGCCCCATTTAATCCAAACACATCCGTCAGCACCTGAACATCATCCAGTAGGTGTCCCGCATATATTAGTCTTTGATCTGCAATGTCCTGCAATGTAATCATATAAAATGAATCAATACACCAATCCCAACTACAATGGAATCAATATTAACTGGGTAGATATCTTTCAGAAAAGCACACAGGTGATAAGATAACAAACAAAACAACTGAAATTGGTGCATAAGTTACAAATAACAGGATGGATGATGCACTTACAGGATGAAAAGAATACAACGTCCGAATCTTCTCTTTAACCTGACGAACTGACGTAGACTTGGGATCACACGTGAACTCCACATCGTCACAGGATGGGTGACTAGCCGACTTCACCCTTACAAGAACCGTTCCGTCTGAATCCACCATCTTACTCATTGCACCACTTCAAATCTTAAGCTTTTGCCTGTAAAACAAACAAACAACAATTTAGTCCCGGAAATGCATTATTAAACAGTCTGACTGAAATATACCCAGAAAAGCCACTTCAAAGAAACCATAACATAAAAATGTACCATTCCTTAGCTTGACGCAAAAACTAATTGTTCATAATTGTCTTTATATAACCACCGAGGATCTATTAAACTATTATACTCACTTTTGTTAAAGCTCTAATTGCACAGACGACCTTGACTGAACATGGGGCAATAAAAACATCAACAACTCTCTAATTTGCTCAAATAAAAGTCAAGAAAGTGCCAAAAAACAATGGTCTCGTTTATGCACACTGAAGCTAATACCACACGGGAAATCAACTCAATCACAGATAATGTTATGGATTCAACTATTCACTGAGATTTAGTTCAATGTCGTCCGTCGGCAAACGCAGCCTAGTCGGAAGTCGGGAAAGAAGATTTAGCCAGAAAAATCTTTCATGTAAACTTACTCAGCGTAGTCTGATAGATAAACTCTGCAGCAATCTAAGTCGGATGAGAAAACCGTGTATCAATCAGCCACTCTCCATTCCATACATTAAACCACTTTTTATTTAGACGTTCAGGCTTATCTGCGCTATAATATGCCGTACACACAAAACTTTGTACAAAGCAGCTTAAAAAGAATAGAAATTACACGAATACTGAGTTGCCTAATTGCGTCATTTTTATGTGCCAAATGCTAACCAACAGCCCTAACTCTACTATTGCACCCAGAGAATATTATAATTGCTTACCATAATATTTTTAATGGAGACGTAGATTTGTAGACTCTTGCTGTAGCTGTACCAAAGGCAGTTCAGCTGATTCGGTGGTGATTACACCCAAAAAACCAAAATATTATTGGTATTTGCAGGTGTAGCAGCAGTTCTGTGTTGTTGTTGCTGTCGTCAATGCAGATGTTTGACATACATTTTTGTTGTATGCAAGTAGCGGAAATGTAGGATTTCTGGAAGAATTAATACTTACAAAATAGCGTGAGAAATGACGCCGGGATAAGCACCGTCATAATCATAATCTTAACAACATTGATTGCTTTTAAAATCACAAGACGTACAGGAATGCTTTATTAATGGATCTTAATATTTATTGCAAAATTCCCAAAAAGAAGGAAATTAATAGCTAAATTAGCCACGTAATACCAATACCCCTGCTCGATGCTCATCAGTTAATCGGTTAATTATGTCCAGCTTTCAGGGTGAGGTGCGCAGATGCCAGACGGCTTCCAACACGGACTGCCAGACAAACGCAACCTGTCTCATAAGTAAGCTTTCATCATTCTTTTACGCATTCGATCCAATGCATTTGTGTACATGATAGCATTCGATCCTTTCCTTGTAAACCTTGTTCGTATCCTTTCCGTGTAAAATCTTTCTCGAGTTTCCACGTACTTTTTACACGTAGACTTATCGCCAGCTCGAATCGTGTGGCAATCCCTTCACGTGATCCACATAGCTCTCATTTTCAGCCCCCATTTCGTTATTTTTGTCGCCGCAGGATGCCAGCATCAGAACGGAAAATTCTGTGGCGGGCTACCACAATCCAGTGGTCATTCACAAGCTACCAACAATTCGAGCCTCTATTCAGTTAACATTTAAGCAGTTTGCATGTAATTTTCATTTTAAAAAGCTCTACAGTATTTCTACAAAACATGAAACGCTTCAATTAAATACATTTAACCAGAGGCTAAGCGTCAAGTGGAAGGCAGAGGAAGGGCCCGGGTGAGGGTAGGAGAAAGTGGGCCCCTTTAATGTCTGATACTTTACTTTTCTGATGCTGAGTTAGTTAATTACGGTTAAAATCCAAGTTCTAAAGATATAATGAGAAAATTTAACGAATTTCTGCGCAAATTATGCGGAATGTGTACACAAATAATGGATGGCGAGCGTAGCGAGCCCAAATTTTTTAAAATTATAAGCAAATTTTCTACAATTTTTGCTTAACTTTGCCTATTTTTGCTTCGTTTGGGGCCCTCTGAGCGCGGGGCCCGGGTCGACTTCGAACTCTGCCACCCTCGGCGCTTAGCCTCTGCATTTAACTTATTTCCACGTACATAAAATGCATTAAGTTAGCGGGTAGCCAATTGTTGGTTCTTTGTGTATTCAAGGCAAGAATGTGCTGCTTTGTACAGCCACTTCCCGCGTACCAATCTCTATTCTTCCTTCTCTGTCTACCTTAATTTCTGGCACTATTTCATGCACAAAAGCTGCTGGCGAACAAGGTGTTTGGCTCGCCGCTCTCGAGAAGCTCTTTCTTCACACATGATAATGCGAAGATGAATAGATGAACAGAATTGTATGCATGTTTTGTTGTTTTATGTGCTGGTGCTTTAGGGCTGGCTGAAGTCGGGAAAGACGAAAGGGGTGTTTACCCAAATGTCCATTGTTTACGCTCAGTTGCTGCTGCTGGAGCACATTCCTTGCAATTTGCAGTGATTTATTTTGGTGACACGTTCAAATCGTTGTGATAATTGGAAGATGTGAACCACTTTACCTATTTGGTTATCTTATCGGACATAATTAAACAGGGGATTAGTGGAAATTTGCAAGGTGTTTGGGATTGGATTGGAGGGAAACGGGATAAGGAATGTAGGAGGAGTTTGCTGTTTGAGAGGTAGTCTGGACAAAAACAAGAGAGAACCAAGAAGAGACGAGCGACCATCTGAACAAAAGGGTAAGGAAACTTATTGTTTACTTTGTGCTCTTTTATGGCAACTTCTCTGGGAGTCGTCAGCTTTTGGTAAATGTGGCTTGCGACTTGTGTCTTGGTCTTGGAAGGAGACTAGGGAAGATGGGAAGTTGAAGGGTACGAGTGCAGGGCAGTAAATGTAGTTTTGGCAGTCCCAATTTAGGACTGAAGTTGTGCAGATGTGTAGGGTTTTTGAAGTGAAGAACTGGTGAAAACAGACAGGCGTTTTTTGAAATTTAAAGGCTAATTTATTGACAATTGTTTTTGTTGGTGTGCGCAGACTTTGTTTGGAGTTTGAGTGGATAGTCAAGTTAAGATTTGGAACGTGGAGGTATCAAACATGGAGATGGAAGTGGAAACTATAGGTCAGCCGACGGAAATATCGATTACTGAAGGCGTGGCTGTTCCGGATGGTGAGGTGATCATCCTGTCATCTGAGATGCATCACTTAATTGATGAACCGGCGGCGGAGAGGGTTTTTCATGAGTTGTGTGCTGATCTTAATCTGGATGCGGTGACAAAGGAAAATGTGTGGAGAACTTTTATCAACATTAAGCAGAAGTTTACTCTTGAGGTAGGCAGGAAAGACATAAAAACCTATTTATGCAATCTTTTTTTAAAGCAATGAAATTGTTCCACATTGTCAACTTAACTGTTTGTTTTAATTTGCAGGGAGATCCGGCCCACTGGCTATGCTGTGGTATTTACGTGGCTTGTCGGCAAGCTTGCATTCCATCTGTGGGCTCACCCTCAACATTTCATGGAAATTATGTCAACTTAACGCGATTACTACGCACTTCAAGATTAAGGTATATATAATTACCTGCAATTAGTACTTTTGTATAAAACATACTTATATTTCTAACATTTACGTTTGGATTTTTTGCAGCTTGGTTGACTTTTTCGACAAGAGTAGAAAGTGGGCAGACATGACAGATTTGAATCAGGAGTTTCGCAGTAAAATTGAACGCCTAGAGCGTAACTTTGCAGTGACAACGGTCATTTTCAAGAAATTTGAACCGATTTTCAGTGGAATCTTTAAAGATTTTTCTGGAACATCTCTGGATGAGTATCGAGCTAATCGCAAAAAGTAAGTTTTGATATAAACATGAGACCGATTGACTTCCTGGAATATACCATAAATTATGTCAACTAAATGGTTCATGTCATTCCTTTTAGGTTGAGCCCAAGATCTGCTGCAGACTTATTTGAGTTCTGCTGGACACTTTTCCTCTGTGTCAAAAGCTCTCTGAGGATTAGCGATGATTTGGTAAATTCGTACCACCTTCTGCTAGCTAGCACGGATCTTGTTTTCTTCAATGTCGCACACGCAAACCGCAAAAACCTTTTGACGCCGAAATTCCAAGGTAGTTATTTGCATACTTACATCGCTTGCATAATGTAAAACGAGTTAATTCAACATTATAACAAATATGTCTCTAATTTCAGAATATGCGGACATGGCAGGCATTGTCGACTTTCGTTTGATTGGATCAGATCCAGCGTGTATAATCAATGAGCTTTGCGACTTATATGATGGGATAGGCGTTGAGGCTAAAACTATCAAGGAGTATTGGTTAAAACCAAAAATTAGGAGCATGATCGAACAAGGGGTATGAAAATCAATTTATTTATTGAATTATTTTGGAAGAGAAAGATAAAACCTAATGATTGTTACCTAACATTAAAATGTTCATTTTCCTTTCATTGTTTCTCTTACAGTTACTGAGAGGTGATCCTGATACACTCACGGGTCTTATTGACGAAGATGCGTTTGAGAGCAATTCTAGGCGTCTGGAGAAGGAATATGAAGAGTACGTGTTGACAGAAGGAGATTTTGATGAAAGAATGTACCTCTCTGCCGAACGTCAAGCTGATTTCGGGATGGATACTCAGGACGATTTTCTCAAGACGTTTGATAAGCAAACTCTTTTCAAAACGTGTCCTCCTTTGAATGAACTGCGACACATAATGCCGGCTACTCCCCTCACTGGGAAGAAGTATTTAGGAGAAAAGGATGATCCACTAGTTTCTCCTGTTAGCTCTGCCACACAAACTGTCAGCAGACTGCAGGTTGGTTTCATTGAAACTTGAAATACGGTTATGAAATTAAATTTACTAATCATTATTTGCATAACTTGTTATCAGGCACTGTTGAGTGGAAGGAAAGCTGAGGCCAGTCCAGCTTTACGTGAAATTATCGCTCAGTTTCCCAAAGATCGAGGAGATCCTCTGGCAGCTATGGAGGATAGGTTGAAGAAATTGTCAGAATTGTTCTGTGTGCGGTTTGCGTGCACAAAGGGAGAAAGGCAACCGGGCATGCATACTGAATTTGCGTATTATAGAAGTCAGCTCGCAATGACCCTGTACTACAGACTCCTGGAGTGTATTTTAACGGCAGAAAACAAACAACGTTCAGACAAATCGGAGCTAGCGGTAAGTATATTAGTTTTACTGTAAAAAAAACACACATGCTCATTAGTTTGCGTAATGAAACAATTTCTTTTCATTTTCCAGAGCGTGATGATGGACGAGTCTTTTCAGACTAGCCTTTTTGCATGTGCCTTGGAAATTGTTTTGTTTTCCTACAGCTCTCCAAAACGATTTCCCTGGATTTTGGAAGTATTCGACTTACCGGGCTATTCGTTTTTCAAAGTCATTGAGGTGGTAGTGAGGGCCGAAGAAAATTTAAGCCGAGACGTTGTTAAACATTTAAGCCAGGTGAGTTTTGCAAGATATTAGGAATTATGATAAAAATCCAGAACACTAAGTTTTATCTCAATCCAATTTGTAGGTTGAAGAAACGGTACTTGAGGAGTTAGCATGGGCTGAGAACAGTCCATTATGGACCGCTTTAAGCCAAAGAAATGAGCCAACACCTTCTTGCGAGGAAGTTTTCCTTCCTTCTCAAATGGAGAAAACTGGAGATGCGCAGAATCCTGAGAATCAACCTAAACGTTATGCTGTTATCAAAAGTATGCACCAATTTAATTGATATTAATATTTATTTTATGAAGTACAAAGTATTCAGTTTTTGGGCAATGAAATAATATTTTATCATGGTTTTATAGCTCCCCAGGGTGAAAAGTGCGTTCCTGTTGCTGTTGGTGGATCGAATCAGTCGACGTTAATCATTCAGGACAAAAACAGTTCTCAAATATTGGGTGTAGTACTTCCATCAAAGCATGGTGATAAGCCCAAACGAGGCAGCTCCACGGCTCTCTTCTTCAGAAAGTTCTATCACTTGGCGTTTGTTCGCCTGCAAGATCTATGCAAGAATCTTCAAATTGAGGAGGATGTTCTTAGAAAAATTTGGACCTGCTTTCAACAATCCATTGTGAACTTTGTTGTTGATCTCATGAAAAATCGCCATTTAGACCAAATCATCATGTGCTGTGTTTACGTTGTTTCAAAGGTAAACCAATTACAACTACCTTTACTTATTTTAACAAGTATGAATGTGCCGTTTACTTAACATTTTTATTCGAATGTAATAATAGGTTATCGGGAAAAGCCACGAGAAGACGTTCACAGAAATCATGCGGTGCTATCGGCTGCAACCACAGTCAGCTTCACGTGTGTATCGTCAAGTTTACTTGGGCAATGAACAAAAGGGCGATCTCATTAAATTTTACAACAACAACTTTATCACATGCACAAAGGACTATGTTGCTAAATTTTCTCCAAATCGAACTGTAAGTGCTATGCGCAAAACCAACTTTATTCTATTTAAACTTCACAAGTAATATATTATATTTCATGTTGTTTTTGTTTGTAAAGGATGACGGGGAAATTCCATTGTCGCCAGTTCCACATTTGAAGGCAACCCCAATGTCACCTTGCAGAAAGGTTGCCAACAAACATCAGGTATTCTTACGCCCCCTGAGGGGAGCCAAGTCTCCATCCCCTTCAAAACAGTTACGGTACAGTTTCGCTAGAAGCCCAAGTGCCAATCTGCGTGCAATAAATACGATGGTCCAGTCAGCCGAAAAGTAATTTCAAAAATTCCAATCTTCATAATAATTACTGCATTTTTGGTTTGTGCCTTATTATGATTTCTTTTATTTAAAAAATTGTAGACCGAAAATCGCAAAGAGAATTTTAGTTGGAGATGGACCGGAGACAGCGATGGAATCTGTGGTCCCGAACAAATTTGCAAAGAGGCTTCAGGAATTAGTCGACGAGCGACAGGTTATGGAGTGAATTCAAACTACTGCAAATGTTTCGATTGGACGTGGCCAATTTTGTTAGATTTACGTATTGATGGAAGTAGGCTATCATCTATTACGTAGAATAGTTTTCATTGATCTTTAAATGCTATGTTGTTGTAAGTCGTAAATGTACATAATATTTTGTTGTATGTATACCGATATATTGTCGATTTATAATATAGTTTATTTGACATTTATTATTGCAATTAAAATGTACAAACATTTCCTCAAGTTTGCTTATAGTATACGGCTTAGAACATCAATTAAAAATCAAATATTTCATAAATAAAAAATCATAGCAGATAGATATTATGCAAATGACAGTTGCAATATACATAGAAAGACTTTTAATATAAAAAAGTAAACTAAGTTGCATAAAATATATAGTATGGTAAAACGGCAGAATCAAATTAGGGTCTATATCAAACATTACATCTACTCTATCTAACTAATGAAAGCGAAGCATATAATATTATGGTTCATTATAAATATCACGCTTAATCATCTTCTTCCATCTCTTCATCTTCGCTTTCAGCTTCCGTTTTTGGATTTCTACTTGGTTCATTCTCATTCTCATCCTCATCAATTTCTTCATCCTCGTTAGCTTCCTCTTCTCTGTTCCCTTCTCCGTCATCATTGGCATTTTCACCTTCATCCCCTTCCGCATTACCGTTCTCCTCTTGTTGCTCTTCATCTTCATCCGAGAGAGACTCGTCTGCTGTTATTTTCTGCTTTTCATTTTTACGTTTGGCGGCTTTCTCTGCCATGTCCAGTTTTACACACTTCTCATGGTATTCTACCAGTTCCTTTTCCCATTCTTCAATTTTCATCTAAATAAATTCAAACAAACGTTTTTAATAAAACCCAACACTCATGAAACTACAAGCTTTATTTAAAAACATATGGCACACGTACCTTCAGTTCAGGTTTGTTTAGCTTCTTGAAAGTTTGCAAGAGTTCCTCAAATTGATCCCAAACCAAAGGATCTCCCAGTTTATCACTGTAAAGTTGTATGTTATCTTTCATGACCTTAAGAGTCCTATCATTCTGCTGGATTTGGTTCAAGCAAAATATTGTATCTTGGCATGCTCGAACTGTAATTGTTCCCTTGAATCGTTGAACAATTCTGTCAACGAGGCCACCAAGTTGTTTCTCCTTTTTGACTTTCTGAAGAAGTGTCCTAGAATTAAATAAGACAGAGCACGTGTATTGTGTTAATTAACAAATGCCATGCTTTATTGTAATTTTGTATAAAAAACTTACTTCATTATGATTTGGTAATTTGTTTGAATAATTTCTTCTCTGGCTGAAAGCCGGGACATTACATCTGGAATACAGTTCTGCAACAAGTTGTCTTTCTCAGCGACTTGGTTAATGAGATCCTTTGCCATTTCTAAATAAAAAATATTTTCTTTGTGACGTTAAGCTTTCAAAATGCGGTAATCATTGAATCATTTAAATGGACATCTGTACCTCTTAGATCGAAAGACTCATCAACCAAGCAAGCCGCAACCATGTGAAATTGATCTTTAATCTTAAGGAGATCGGAAAGGGCAAGATAACAAATGTAGTCCATGCACGCCTTTCGGACATTGACATTCCTCTCTAATAATCTGCAATAAAATAATTTGTTTTGTTTAGTAGTTCTCTTTTTCTTCGAGGTACGCAGACAAGTACTCAAAATTATTCATTTGCGTTTTTAAAATCAATTACCCCGTGGTCAGAGCATTATTCATTTTCTCCATCTGATTTGGAAACTTCACCGTCAGCCGTATAGACGCGCGTAGAATTTCCAGTTTTACCGTGAAGGTTTCGTTACTCTGCCACAACTGAATGAATATCTGCGCAAAAAATAAAAGTGCTGTCATATAAAATCCAACGGAAAATGAGTAATAGTATTAGTACAAGTAGTACTAAAACCAGTTATTTAGGAGGGATTTCTTGCCGGTGTTACAAGGCTAAAAATATTCCCCTCCATGTTAGCAGTAAAACTATTGATAAAAAATGTAACATAGACCTACAACTTACATCAAGACTACTGGAAACAGAACCTTCGCACACAAGAGCCAGCTTAGCTAATGCTTGAACTGCAGCAATCTTCAAATTGTTCGATTTGATTTCTTTGAAGGTATTGGCTGAACAGAGGAAAAAGACGTGAACTCTGAATTGACGAAAGAAGCCCTCGTCAAGTAATTTTGCAACGTAGCCCTTAATTCTGTCTTGCTCCGCATCAAACCCAATATGTCCCATTACTAAATCCATTTCAGACGCAGCATCTTGATTTGTTTGGTTCATCGAACCGTTTGTTGTAATGTTTGTTGAATTACTGGACATACTCGGCCGAGTACGTCGTCTATTCTGAGTTTTGTTCTTCTTGTTCAGTTGTTCCCGCAGAGATTTTCGAGTTTTGATTTCGTTTGAAACTATTTGCTCGTAATACGTTATGTGAGCTCCTAATAAAGCTTTGCCAAAGCTCATGTAACGAAACAGTAGCCTTTCAGATGTTTTAAACGGATTAACTTCAGCGGCTTCTTCGGTACGCGTCTCAAACACGTAACCGTGAATGTTGGGAAGGATTTTTCGCACAACTTCGTGGGGTTCGCTGCACATTCTGTATATGATTTGCGCGGACAACTCCACAACCCTGGGGTACATAATGTCCATCTTTGCATGTCCTTCTTCCTTTAATCCGTATTCAATGAGATTGATAATCTTTGCAAAGAGATCGTGCGTCGGAGGAAATTTGATGTCATCTCCAGCGCTTCTTTTGTTTGATTTGCTCTTTGATTTGTTTGTAGAAGTTGTACTGCTCTTGTCGTCGTCCCCTTGCTCAAATCTGCATCCAAGAAGAATAGCCTGCAACGTTACTTTGGCAAGCTCGTAGTTTCCGATTCCTCTTTCACCAAGACCAACCTCAATTAGTTGATTGAGATTTGATGTAATAACTTTTCTTTCAATTTGCCCAATTATTCCCAAAATATGTGCAGCGCCGCAAGATGCACTTGGCTCCCAGCCACCAGTCGACAGTGAGAAGGCGTCCCACAAAATTTTAATGGCTTCTCCATTTATCGAGCCAGTAGAATATAACTGTTTGATTGTGCTGCTCAAGCTTTCCACCAAATTATCGGGCAGTTGTTCAACCAATTCCAACAGTTTTTTCACAAAACCGTGAGGACCACTGTCACGTCCAATAAATATATCCTTAAACTCCTCTACAAACTCCTTTAATTCTTCATCTGTAAGCTGGGAAAGAGCATTAATGATTGACACAGTAACTGCTCTAGGGGGTACATAGCCACTTCTGCATATGGTTGCGAAAAAGGTAACAGCGTCCTTCTTGTCTTGGGTATTTCCCAGTTCCAACAACTTTCTGAGACTTGGTTGGCATTTGTCCAACTCATCCTTCATTTTAAAAAGAACCATAACGTGTTCCAAAAACATGCGGCAATCTTCAATCTTCGTCGGAGCTATATAATTTATTTCGTCCAATTCTAAATCATCCACGGCTTCTGGAAAAACATCTGCATGTGAAGTCTTGAAAAATCTCAAGTATACTTGCTCTGGATGTTGCTCTGGATCGTCATCCCCATCACGCCTTCGCAAAGTTGCTAAAAATTGCTGCCAAATTAATGGCCACTTTGTTATGCACATGTGCAATGTTTCACAAGCTTCCCAGTAACGCTTCTCCTTTAAAAGCTCATCGATGAATGCCAATGCAGATCCTTGATCAGCTTCCTTAATTTTGTCCTTAATATAAGGTGAAATTATAAATCCTTCACTTTTTTTCTGTAAATGGAACTCTTTGATGATGAAATAAAGAGCTTTGGCAGGTTCCTCTGCATTATCCCCTTGAATGGTGGAAATGATCTCCTCCAATTTTTGCTGCCGTTTTCGACAAAAAGCTTCGGTCGATGAAACCATGTGAGGATGATGCTCAACCATAAGAGTCACCAACTCGGCAGCATATTTTCTAGGATAATTAGTTTTATCCAAGAGTCGTTTTCTAACGGTTTGCAAGATCTTAAGTTCCTCGCCAATAGTACAAGCTCTCTCATCAATGATCCCTTTAAGTTGTTGGATTGCTTTTGATCTAACCGAAGAAGCTACGTCTTGACAGTGCAAAAGCAAAATCTCATCTAGAATTTTCTGTCTCATATTTAGCCAGTTGTTTACGTTGGGACGTTCATCTCTCATTCTTTCTTCGTCAAGATCTTGTTCGCCATTCTTCTTCTCCTCTTCTATTTGCTCCCATGTCCACTTCATGATATCTTGGGAAAGAACGACAACAGCGTTCCTCACGGTGGGAGAATCTGCTTCCAAAAACTGCACCACTACAGCAAGTGAGTGCATAAAACCTTTAGGGTGGATCTTTGCAAAATTAGTCAAAAAGGAGCTGAAGCCTTTTTCAGCACTTGAGTCTTTGTCCAGTCGGCTCATGTATGTGTCCAAAGCTTCCGTTAATACCCCCAATACCATATTTGATTGTTGATTTTCGGGGGCATTTTGAATCATACGAGCAAGTCCTTCGGCAATTATACCGGCAGTCTCTTCACTTTCCTTTAACAGCGGAATGAGACGAGTAGTAATGCCTTTCTCTTCTTGATGTTTAGACGCTAAAACTCCCAAAATATCAAAGATTTCATGTGTTTCTGGATCCATTGCACGAATACGCTTGGTTTTATTCTTGATCGCGTTGCACAAAGCCAGTGTGATGCACCGGAAGAAATTGTAACCGTCCAGATTTCCTTCCCAAATCTCATCCATCGGGGGAGCGACCACTTTTAAAATCTCGGAGACTATTCTCGGACGCCATAAATGCCAGAACTGGTACTTTAAATCATCCGACTCAGCAATTAATTGTCGTTTTCCACGCTTCCCCTTTTGACCGGTCATTTGTTGTTGCGCCATTACGGAAATGTTATGCGTCTCTGCTGCCACCGCTCGCTCTATTTCCACAAAGGACTTGTAGATCAAAAAGAACAATACAGCCGTGTATCTCCTGTAGGTTATTTTAGTGGTGCGATCCAAATTTGCTAGGGATCCTTTCACATTTCCCTGGAAGGCTGTGATCCCGTTGTAAAGTTTCTCCAAAGCCGTATGTATGAGCTTAACTCCCTCCTCGATAACATCCGTGGGACATGTGTAGTCGTTCTCTGTCTTGAATGTGTTTGAAATTGTCCCCAAATTCTTTATTAAGTGCTCCAGTCCCTCACTATCAATGTCATCAGCAATCAGTTGCAGAGTTCGCTCGTTTATGTCAATTACTGGAACAGCCACCTCCGTCAGTTCCACACCTTCTCCACGGAGGAAATTCCGTACCTCTTGCTCTTCCATGATGATAAATTTCTACAGATAAAACAAAAAATAAATTTCAACTAAATCATTTAATTTCGCGTTTGAATCAGACGTTTTATTCTAAGAAGCATTGTCCAGAACCTTTCGCTTTTTCTGGACAGTATTCATCTTAATTTATAAAAGTGGACGTTACGGATTACATGAAAGAATGTGAATGTCGATCAAGCATAATCTCAATACATATTTTTGTACATTGACATGCACTTTGTATGTATAAATCTCTGATCTCATTTTGTCAATTGTGCCAGGAGTGCCAGGGCCAGATCGTAGATTTGCAATAATAATCATGATTCCTTTAACATCTTAACTGCTAGTGCTTTGGTTACCGAGTGCTGCCGGAATGTACCGAACTACGACCATGATTCGCCAATCTAACTAAATCCCTACTGCACCAATTATAACCAGAGCAAAGCTAACCAATCTTATACACAAACATTGCCGAATTTCAACTGACTAAGTAATGCAACTTACTCTATAGTCTGCTATGATAAATAATACTGAACTTGATTACAAATACACAAGTACAATTACCGAATCAGAATCAAATCAGAACAGTACGCAACGTACAAACCCTTTTCATGCGCACATTAACATACATGTTATTAAATGTAAGTCATAACTTACTCGTTCAACTAATCAAAAGTGAACACTCCTCCCAGTCCTCTGTGCCTCTGTTCCAGTGATTCCAGTCACACTTCCAGTGAAGGTGAAGCCAACTCCACTCACTCCCAAACAAAACCTGTTCAATTAAAAAAGTGCAAAACACCTGCTTTTAGAAATTACACTACGCATTAAACAAACGCTTAAACTTCCACTGAACAAACATTTCATGCAGAAACCACTTAAAATGTTCACAAAACATTTACCAGTTTTCAACACACATACTCATAAAATAATCACAATTCCATCTTTAGTTAATTACTGATTACCTACCTTTTTGGATTTTAATTAAGGCCCTTCCTCCGAATTTTGTCCGTTACGTATTTTCTTCAGCTAATAAAGTATCAGCAGAGTATAACTCTTTAACCCACAAAATATATTATGTTCTAAAGATGCTCAAGCCACACCAAAAAACAATTTATCAGTTAATTAGTCACTTAAAGTTGACCGTTAATACTGATTAAGTTTTAACCGCCGCAGATCACTGAATCCGCGAATCCTCTGGCACTTGGCACTGGACTCGAGACCGAGGCCACAAACGAACAAAAGATCAAAACAAACACATGAGTCAACAGACAAAAATATTTTCGTGAAGAGCTTCGCGGCAAAAGGCAAGCCACCATCTCAGTGCGCCCCAGCCCTCAACGTCCACAGTCACAGAATCCGGCAGCAGCTAGGCCACGCCCCTTTGATCACTTGTGCACATGCTTGCTTTGCTGGACAGCAGATGAGCCACTCAAGTCATATGATAGTGTTTACTAACAACAACAGTTGACAGTTTTTAGTGCAAAGTGCAAAATTAGGAAAATTTAACTGTCTTTAAGCAACTCTAACGGCAAAGCTAAGAAGATGTCAATGTCCATGATCCGGGAGAAATCTGCAAGTATCCGGACGGAAACGGGAGACAAGAAAATTTCCGCAAATATTCAGCTCAGCAGTGCAAGCTCGTTAGAGTTGCTAACCAAAATGGCTGTTCAGTATTCGGTGTACTGCCAGACTGATTTATCGGTTCAGGTAAGAAGATCTCTAAACAAATTTAGAGTTAATGGTGATTCCTTCGTTTAAATTATGATTGATTATGAATTTGGGCGATTTGTGTGGTTTACAGATTTCTAGACTGGAAGAATATTTGCAAGAGAGCATAGCCAAACTGGAGGAGCAACAAAGTTTGTTTGAAATTGTATGCAAAATGCAGTGTTTTATTATGAAACCTTTTGGGCGTTTTTATGAAATTAAGATGTTTTTTTGTTGTTGGTTTTTGCAGAAGGAGATTGAATCACGGGAATGGACTCAAGTAATCTTACCTCAGCTAGTCAAGCAGGCGCAAATGATGTCAAGTACGCTAAATAAGCGAATGGACTCCCTAAATGAGCTTATTGTTTCGATTAAAATCGTGTTAGATATTTTGGATAAACAGCTTACCCAGGCGGAGCAAAAGTTGGGACTATATCCATCACCCAGCTCCTTCAGATCTGTTTTTAAATACTTTGTAAGTTTTAAAGAATTTTAGTCCTTTACGACAAGAGTTAAATGGGTTGATCAAATTAATTCAGATGTTAATTCTCTCTTTACAGATGAAAACGGAACAAACTCCTTCACAGACTTCGGATTCCCCAGAATCGGTAAGTTGGGAAAGTGTAAAGGGACAACTAATCTGTGAGGATCCCCTCAACTTGTCGACATATCTTAAATAGGTGCAAATGATCAGGTTCAGGAATAAGCCTAAACCTACTTCCATTGTGGTAGAACCCTTACTGCAAAAGACTGCTCAATAAGCAAGACATTCCGATGCATACATAGTATATATTTTAGATAGAACTTGTGCATTTCAAACACTTATATTTCACGATTTAGTCGTTGAGATTGTCTCCGATTCAGGTTATCCGGTGCTCTCCGTGTTTTCAAAAGCATGATATTAGTCGGTAGTATTTCCCTTTTTTAAAGTTATGAACAAAAGTGTAATAAGCCAACCAACAAGCCATTCGATTGAACAAAGTATGAAGTCGTTCAGAGATCTCAGGAAGTTTATATTATGACCTTGAAATCAAGTAAATTAATGTTAGGTAAATACATTTTGAGTTTTGAAACGTTGGTCATTTCTTTATTTTGTCCGGATTTTCCTACAACTAGAATAAAATTAAATGTTTTCATCGCGAGTTAAAACCTGTAAGTCCTCAAAACATTAAAATAAATAGTAAACATTTATATACGTACAACAAAACCCTAATCTAAGCTACTGAGTAAGTTAATTTCTACTAACGATTGATGTGAAATACTGACTTTTGAGTGTTTCAATAATATAATTATTATAACAATAACATTACAAATTGTATATGATAAAATACTGACATTTTTGTCGCACCCATTTCATAATACAGCTTTGCAGCAACTTAAGTACACGTAGATGCTTCCAGATTTCAGGTAAGAAATTTCACTATACTACTCTTAATCTTAATGCAAATCAACAACTTGCGGATCATTAACAAATTCGTCAAACTATGAGTTGGCACGTCGTTTTGCAGTTTGCAAAAGGGATTCGAGTTCGTCCTGTAAAAACACAATTACTAATTAATTTCCTCTTTAAAATTTAAGATTAAGAGATCTGATCATTTTACTTACCTGAGTTTCTTCACAAAGTAGAGAGCACTTTTTAATTTGTCCTTTAAAACGGGATAAATGTTGTATGGCATGCGGCAAACAAGTAACAAAGTCCGTTCTTTCGTTGCGAACCAAAGACATGTGCAGAATATAGTTGCAAAAGTAGCATTGCTCGACCTCCTCTTCAGTGGATAGCTTCTTCTTTTTTGATAGACCTTTCCCGGAACCGTTTTTATGAGGCTTGCCTCCCTGGCTCACTCCCATTGAAATAAGCTTCTTGCGGAGAGCTAATTCTTCCACGACGACTTTCTCCACTAGTGGGGCAGCCTGAAACAAACATGAATTGGTGATGATGTAATTAACACAATCATAATCTTGTCATAATGGCAAGTTATAAACTACAACAAACATTCGTACATACCAGTTTTATAACTGAAGAAGAAACTTTGTTATCTCGAACGATGCTTAAAAGCAATTTTTCAATGGGAAATACAGGTGGTTCCTTACTGTCTCGTATATCCTATAAACACAACAAGTTTGGAATAGTTAGCCTACGAGCTTCAAGCATAAAATTGATGCGATTACTAAATTATGAATTTGGTTAATTCCGACCTTGAATAATTCCATGCACGATTTCAACCACACTGGTGGAGCGAAGCATACACTTTCTGAAACCAAATATCCTCCACAAATGGCTGATGTATATGACTTAGGAAATACGACCAAGAACTCGCCAGGATTCTGTACTGTTCGCACCAGAGGAACGTCATTTTCCAGTAGCAATTCTGGAGGCACCTACAAAGGACCAAATTATATTGCATGAACAAATTCATTCAAAACATAAGATCAATGAAGATAGGTTAGTGTCGATGAATGGAGTTTACCATTGCAGAGTCCGAGGGCAGCCATAATTTTTTATTTTTGCACTGCAAGGGCATTAACTTAAGAAGTGCCTTTCTGAGTGTCTGCTCATGTGCAGCTGCCACGGAATACCTGCGTGTTTTGAAAAAGGGTTTTTAAAAAACTTTATAGATATGTTTCAAATGGAACTTTGGAACATTAATAATAGTCTGTTAAAAGATCCCGTACCATATTTTGCTGGTCCCAGAATGCAAGTACTCTACCCATGGAAGACCATGAGGATCACGATACCAGCAGTATGAAGTGAAAAGCATAGATACATGGAGTGTTGGAACGGTTGCACCTGTTGAATTCACAAGATTTCACATAAGTTTGCACATACGCGACTAGAAAGTTTTAACTGTTTGCAATTTCGGCTTACCCATGACAGGACCCATGCTTCGCAAAACGGAACCAGAATTATTTGCCAGAACCTTGAGATTCCATGGGTGCTTGGAAGATGGCTTTGGAGCAGGAAATCCCCATCCGACTCCAGCACAGTCAATACTTCCGGAATACACGCACAAATGCTTCTTGCCCTCTCTCACAATTTTCCAGTACTCATCTTCGAGTTCCTGAATGGCAGGCTCTTTTCCATTGGGGAAAATCATTCCGGCCGTGTTTCTTGCAACACGGTAGTATGAACTCAGTGGAGTTCCTTTGCCCTATATTTCAAGTGGTTCAAGAACATTATTATTGCTCAACCACTAATCTGTGTTTACTTAGGTAATAGAATTTATACCTTGATCACACAGTCATCCAGTTCATCCATGGAATCCTCGTCAGAAGTTTCGTCTTCCGATGATTCATCCGTTCGTTCTTGCAACTTTTGCTGCCTTTTCGCCCACTTTTCATCAACCTGGCTTTTCAAATTTTTTCTTTCTTCATCTGACAGAAGAGCATAAGGAAGAATATACTTCATGTAAACTGAGTCAAGCTTTGTCGCTCTGTCATGCGTCCCTTTTGGAATGTGCAAACTATCTGCCACATCAGCCCATTTCTCTTTTTCTATCACTTCATTTAGTCCTCCTAAGGATTGTACTGATTGATACAGGGAAGAGAAATCAATTTCAATCCCACCAATTACTGGAACGGAAGAAATGTCTACATCCGAACGTTTCAAGTGTTCTTTAATAGCTTCTGTTTCATGAACTGTTGGACCCCATCTTCTGAACATTTTGTGAATGTAATGATTATATGCTGTGAATCTCATATCATCATTCACATTACATTCAGGCTGTAACGAAGAAATAAGATTAATTAATCATAAAAACTAGCACATAAAATGATCACAAAATGATGTCTACTAATGAACTTACTCGGAAGCTTCGCGGTGGTACGATTCTTGCCATTCCATATTTCTCAGCCTCTGGTTGAATCTTATCGAAATATTTCAATGGATCTTCGAATTCTTGTTCGGTTGGATGATATGTAGGGGCTTCTTGCAACTTTTTACCAGGAGCAGATCTGGATTTGGATTTTTTGGTTTCTTCAGAAGTTGCCTTCTCAATTGCGTTTGCCGAACTTGAGCTGGATGGCCTACTATCGGGGGTTTTACGATGATGTGGTACTGAGGGGCTTTGGGACTTTCTACTAACTGTTGGGGAAAGAGTCACCACTTCTTGCTTAATTTGGTCTGGGTGAATTAAAGCTGGACCAGGACTTCCTTTGCCTTTGCTAGGATAAGATGATGATGACTTGCTTGAAGAGCAGGAAGGAATTGTTTCCGTAACCTCTATTCTTTCTTGCTTTAAATTCAACAATTTTTCGAATTTTGTGATTTTTGGGGATGCACTTTCACTGGGTCTTTGGGAGCATGAGTTGGATGTTTCGTTATCGCTTCGTTTATCGTTTCGTTCGCATTCCTTTGCATCTGGCTTTCTATAATTTTTAAGCGAATGTGTTAGTGCAAAGTAAAGTAGTATTTAATGGCATTATCATTATAACAAGCACTAAAATAATTATGTGGTTTTAACTTACTTTTTATGCTTTGAAGAAACTCCTACATAAGTAGCTGGGTTTGAATCCTTTCGAACCGTTAGCGGACTGGATGGAGTTGGTAACGTGGTTGGCTTGCTTTTCTTTTTTCCAGGCTTCTTCGGTTCCTCAACCTTCTCACTGGACTTCTTATTGGATGATGAAGAACTACTACTGCTTCCGGTTGGTTTCTGAGGAGGCAGCTGCGTTTTCACTGAGGATCTGTCGAATTTAGGTACAATGGAAACATTTGGAAGATTTCTAATAATCGACTCTGGGTTGTAGTTTTGCATGTACGCGGACGTGGAAGTAGAACTGGAAGACGAATGATGCGCATGTAAATCTCTTTGTTGAACGCTTGGTGCTGATGTGCTGTGTTGTGCGTGATTATGAGACGATACTCTAGCGTTCACGTGCTGCTGTTGCTGATGCACTGAACGTGGAGGCACAATGGAAACTGGCAGTGCACTTGACAGACTTGTCCGGAAAATGTCTTTTACGCCTAAAGAGGATCCTACACTAGTACAAGGAGGCTGCCCTAGGTTTGGAAGTCTAAAGGCAGAATAATGACTTCTAGCCTCGGCTGCGGCAGCAACCGCAGCAGCAGCGGCGGCTGCACCTGCTTGGGCAGCGGGTGTGGGCTGTGACCAAGGTCCTAACTGTCGCGATAATAAACTGGCTGTTGGAGGTGCACCAAGCAAGGGTACTGAACCCAGTTGATGCTGACCACCTAATCCTAGATGGCTAAAGGACAAAGTTGAATCTGTAGCACCGACAACTGGCCTTACTAGTGGAATGTCCAGATTAGTTGCAACGGTGCGAATATGTGTTTGTAACGAGGTTGCGGTCATTGTGGCACCTCCTGGTCCTAAACATAATGACGGTCCTGGAGGAAGCAGTGGATTATGAAAGTTGGGTAATGTGGGAACTGAAACGGGGATGCTGAGAGTACTTAGCGGATTGGTTAGCTCACTTGAGAAATCCACTCCAACTCCAGCATGACCCGTGGTACTGCTTCCTACAAGGTGTACACTATTGACAAGATGAGTATGGCCAAAATGGATGGGAGGTGGAGGAAAAAAGTCAGATGTGGTGGGTGGTCGTGTGGAGTAGGGAACGAAGGGAACTGAGGAACCACCAAGATTGATATGATGAGAAGTGTAAGTAAGACTGGAAGTGCGACTGGTGAGAGGTGGTAATGGGAGGGGAATAGAAAGCGGCACTGGCTCTGGTTGCGGCGGAGGATGACGATGTATGCGAGGTGGTTCTGGAACAATAGGTGGAGAAGGACTAGCTCGTCGGGTGTGATTAGCATGATTAACTGTCTTGGGATTGTTGATGACCTGGCCAATTTCTTGTATCTCATCGTCTTCTTCTTGTGCTTCACGAAGCTCTGCACGTTGCTGGTCACTAAGTGGTAATTCGATGCCAGCAGTCCTAGCAGACGTTCCCTTGGAACAAGACTCCGCATGAGCTCTTTTCTCTTCGTTTCGCTTTTCCTTAAGGCGTTTTTCTTCTTTCCGTTTTTCCTCTTTGGCTTTCTCCTCCTTCCGCCGTTCTTCCTTGAGTTTCTCCTCTTGACGACGTTTTTCCGCTGCCGCTTCCTCCTCTTCAAGATCCATATCTACTTGAATAGCTATTGAAACTTTTACAGGAGGTTCCGGTACTTCCTCATCGTCATCTTCTTCTTCCTCCTCCTCCACCTCCTCTTCGCTCTCAGCTTCTGACGCAGATGAAGCTGTGGGCGACGTACTATTTGAATGCACTGGACTTGCTGCTGTTGACACAGCTTCATTTCCAGTGTCCTCCGATTCTTTGCCTTTCAAACTTTCTTGCACGCTCTCGGCTGGACTTGCGACAACATTGTCGTCTTCAACCTCATCTTCCACTTCTTCATCCTCCTCGTCCGCATCTCTTTCTTCGTCATCTTCTTCAACATCGTCTTCGGTTTCTGCCTTCTCAACTTCATTTTCAAGTTTCACCTCATCCTCTATCCCTTCGTCAACTTCCTCTTCATCGTCTTCTTCTTCCTCAATTTCCATTGGCTCGTCCTCTTCGGTTTGAAGTTCCATTTCATCTTGTTCTTGTTTTTCCACTCCCAAGTCTGAAGCCACAGACTTGTTATCTTCGCTTTCACTCCTTGACCTTCGTCCAACGGGACTGGAGCTTAGAGATCGTTGTGATGAAGAGCTCCTAGATCCTTTGGACTCGTTAATCAACTCGGCCACCCTTTTCACCTTGGCTTTACTTCCACGTGAACTTGGAATAGACATGGGAGAAGCTGTAGAGTCCCTTTTGACGAAACCTTTTTTCACTTCTGGCTCCTCTTCAGTTTGAGAGTCGGAATGAGCCTCATCTTCATTATCATCTTCGTCTTCATCCTCCATATCCGAATTGCTTTCATTTTTGTCGCTGGCCTCGTCATCAGAGGAAGAGTAGTTTCCACTTCGCCTTCCCCGTGTCACCACCTTGGCAGATTTTCGTGCTGCACCTGCTGTATTCTTGCCACAGGTCATCATCAGAATTCGTCGCCTTTCTGCAGCGGACGTGGAGTTGCTGTCCACCGAGCCACTGCTTCGGCTGCGAAGGACTCTGGGCAACGGCTTTTCTTCTTTGTTCTTAGACTTTTTATGACGACTTTTCTCACTATCCGATGAGGTCTTGCTGGGTTTGTTGGATTCAGATTTGGAAGATTTATGGCTTTGCTGCTTTTGCGAACGTAGTCTACTGGAAGATGACAAAGACTTTTCATCTTTTTTAGAAGATGAAGACGTGGTGGTTCGTTTCAAGGATGACTTATATTGCTTTTCCAGAAACTTTGTTTCAGATGAACTGGTGTCGCCAACGGAAGATGCCCTGTCTTCTCCATCACTCTCAGCATTGCTTTCATCATCATCCGAGCTGAAGTCTTTATTCAACAACCCTAAATATATGGCCGCAGTTTCCTTTGTTTTTCTGTGAAGCCGTCCCTTGTCAAAACTATATTATGATAAAAAATGTTTATGATTAGTAATTAGAATTACTAATAACCAACTTATTTGCATACAATATTATCATTGTATTTCAACTTACCCCAGCGATTTTCTTAACGATGATCTTGTTACGTGTCGGCCCCCTGACTTATCATGTGAAGAAGATTTGTCACTTCCAGAATTTTTATTCATATTCGCTTTGGCTTTTGCACTGTTTTTCTTATATTTTGCCAGAATTTTCTTTTTCTTCGCATTGACATTCCACATTGGAAGTTCCCTTAATGGAGATTTTGTATGACGATGAGAAGCTCTTGTTCCCATTCGCCGGGATGGCGAAGAAGACTTTTTCGTTGATGAAGATGAAGAAGATTTATGCTGATTTTGATGTTCTGATTTTGGTTTTGTGACAACTTCTTTGCCACTTCGTAGTGAGCGAACTGTGGGCTCCGGCTCATTCTCGCTTTCGGAAGACGATGACGAAGATTCTGAAGAAGACTTCTTTGCTTCTGATTCTGATGATGAGTCAGATTCTAAAATATATTTTGTAGAGATTGAAAATTACCAATTACAATGGCCAAGATTTTAAATATTTTTAAATCTAACGATACCTTACCTGAACTAGATGATCGTCGGGACTCATGAGGTTTTATTGGAGAATGTGCTACACCAAGAATAATGTCAGGCGAGGGTGCATTTCTTGGCAATGGTTTCCTAAAGGAGAAATCATGAAATGAAGAAATGCTTCTCACACTTGTCTATAAAATTCATGTAATATGACAGTTTTTACTTACACTGGTGGACGAACAATAGGCTGAACCCGTTTTCTTTGAAGTGGACTCGTTTTAAGAGGACCTACCGCCGTCTTGGCTCTAGATCGTGTGAGCACCATGCTTCTTTCTTTTACTGGAAGCAAGTATAAAAATTTCAAAGTTTAAGAAAACATTCATGAAAATGAGCAAGTTGTTTTTTCTCCAAACGATCATTCTTACATTTACCTTTCTTTGTCAACATTGTAATAAGTGACTTGGCTGGTCGCACACTCGCCAGCCTTTTTTCTTGGTATTTTAGCTTCAAAGCTGTCATCGCAAATTTAGCATCCTGTTCGTTTATGCGAGACGTGCTAGGAGAAATCTGCGGCACTGCAGCAGCTTTCTTTGTCACCACTTTTCCGGATACGGGAGCTGCTTTCTTTTGTACAGATACGCCATTATCCTTCTTTTCAATGGACGCCTTTTCTTTCGAAGACGAACTAATCCCCGTAGACTGTTTCTTTGGAACACCCGAGACGGAAGATTTTGTTTTTGTGGATGACAAAGATTTAACAACTTGCTTTCCATTACGATTTGAAGTTGATGCAGATTCACTTGAGTTTCCAACTTTAACACCATTGCTAGCACTTTTAGAAGGCCCATTGGAAAGGGTTTCAGAAACGCTGCTAGCGGGCAACGCATTCTGTGTGCTATCTGTATTCGTACTTCCTACACCAGTAGAAACTGACACTACAGATTCTTTGAGACGTTTGGCTTGAATTTCTTCTAGTTGTTGAGGTTGAGAAAAATTAAAATAGTCAAGCTCAGGAGGAAGAGCAGGAGTTCCTAAAAACAAACATGAATTTGTTTCTACAATTTACCATTCACATGACCTGTTCGATTTTTAGTAATTTTGCGTACCACGGAAGCAAAGGAAAGTCAAAAAATCCTCAGTCTTTGGTCTCTTTAGCGGAGGGGAAATAGGCGTCAAAACGCGTTTCCTGAATTTGTGACCATCTTTTGTTGGTGTCACTGCTGGACTGTAACTGGCATGAACAGAAGACAGTCCGGTGTTTGTAAAGGCGGTGCTAGCTCCCTGAGCAAATTTTCTTTGCGCATGAATTCGTGGTCCGTTTGCAAGTAAGCTAGATAAAAATGGCATTATCCATAATATTTTTTTTATCATTTTCCATCATACTTCTGACCACTAGCAAAATATATGACAAAATCAAGTTACCCCGATTTCGGTGAAGGTAATGGCAGTGTATTATTCCTTGTTGTTTTAACCTTGCCCCGTCCACCTCCCACCAAAGTGGGTGTCCCCACTGGGATAGGTCTGGGGCTAGGTCGTGAGAACTTTGTACTGCTGCTGGCAGTGACATTTTTACTTTCTCCGGTCTTTTTGCTACTTTCAGTGCCTACTCCTGCACCACCCAACAACTTCTTTTTCGATTTTGGCAACGTTTTTGCCGAAGCCACAATCACCATTTTTTCCAATCTTTTTAACAAAAGTTCTAATCGATCTCGTTGCCAAATCTCTTTCGTTCCTTTCCATCATCCAGGCAATCTCACGGTTTCTTGATCTACCGTATCGAAATTGCATTTAGGAATCACATTGCTATTTTTTGCTTTTCCACTTCAGAGCCATTTCTATCTTGCAACTTTTGCAATAGCACACTTTCTTTTGTTTGTGCCTTTGGCTACTTTTTCATGACTAACCACGCTAACAGTTCCTAGAACAGCATTTCGCATGAAATAATTATTGGTGGTGAAGGAGGTGCTTGCAAGCATCAAGTGCACTTTTTTGCTCTTGCAAGGAAGGACACATGCAAAGCCACAGTTATAACAAACACTCATGAAGCTCTGCTTCCAACAATATAAGCTCCTAACTTTCCCCAGAAAGTTTTTAGAAAGAGTCATTTAAACATTTAAAGTATTACATGTTGCTAATTATTTTTTAAAGTACATCCAGTAAAATACACACGTTTAAAACTTTTTTGTTTACGATGCTTCACATGGTGCGATAAAATGCTTATCTCAAGTTGAGTATATTATGTGATATGTGCTTTATGTAAAGTTTTCGCTTATTCTATATTGCAGGAAATTAGGATTATTATGATAGGTTTAAATGTATCATGGACATGAATGATTTACCAACTTGAAAGTCAAAGTACATGAACGAGCAATACACACTGGTATGTTACAAGCTTTTGTGTGATCCTGCTTTTATGTAAATGCAAAATGCACAGGTGTGAAAAGGAATATACTGATAGTGTAAAAACTTAAGTAAAGTGTGTAAAACACTTTTTAAGCTTTCTTGTTTGTGTCTTCTATTTTTATATGTATGTACCCCGTACAAAATAACTTCTTTTTTGCTAGTAAACCTTTAACATTTTTTGTGTATACGTCCATTCGAAATAATCCAGTAAATAATATGGGGAGAGTTTCGTACTCAGCATGAATGCTGCAAGGGAAATCGCATTCTCCTGTCTCTAGCCTTTACAGATGGGGAATTGGAGTACGTGCTTCATGTGACAGAGAACGGCACCCTCATATTTTGTGAAACTCTTTTGTTTAGAAATTAGACGAGGACGGGTTTCTCAGACATGCATGTATATAGTTTTTACCCTTTATGCCCCTTCCGTCGGATCGGATATCGACTTGATCTCCTCAGTCCCGTGGTCAAGTTGTAGTATGAAAAAAGAGAAGGATTAAAATCTGTATGAGCTCCTGTTGTAACATGCAAGCAACAAAACAATGCTTTCTTTATGCAAGACAATAAGTTATATGGTTGATGTAGGTATATCTGCTGGTTTTAAAACTTATACTTCTCTGGAGAGACAAGAGGATGCTTTCTTTATATCTTTGAGTCAGTATAAAAAAGTTATATTCTGTACATTGTACCTATATGGGTTATTAGATAGGACGACGTGACCAAGCGGTGGTAGAGAAAAGCTTCATGTATAACTGCTTTCGTAGCTGCTGAATCTGGTTGCTTCATATGAAAGCATGTATTCAATTCAACCCCAACCCCTACTCAATTTTCATCAGAGGTTGCTTCTATACCATGGACTTGCTATATTGGTTGGTGTATTTTACAATATTTTTAAACGATGCTATGAAAAACGTCTTAAGAATAATTGTTGACCAATCGACTAACACGAAAGAGAAAAGAAACAAAGGGAAGCAATTAAAGAATGCAGAATGTACCAGTCTAGTAATAATCTGTGTCCAAATGGTAGCCAACTGACATCGATTTCATGTCAGGCAGTTTTGTTGAAAAGCCATTTTTCTTATACTTTTTCATGACGTAAGCAAATTATTTTTATTCAAGCGGAATTCGACTAGAAATACTGCTAGAATCCAGATGGTAGATATCTTTGTCAACAACATAAAATATATTATTATTTTCATGAGCAATTATATAGCAGTTGGCATTTGCATGCAATTATAGGGCTGGAAGTGGAGTGCAAAAGTTTGTTTGTCCAAGATCAATCTAGTATTAATGATGCGAACGTCTTTTAATGGTGCAAACATGACTCATATTACATGAAAGGTTATTTCGTTTAATATTTATATCGGTTCTATTTTGTATGCTTTTTAAAATTTTCGGAACTGGGATTTTCCTAGAGCACCTCATCAACTTAATGTGTTGCATTACATTACATACCTAATTTGGTTTTGCACTAAAATGTCATTTCATGATTCATGATTTTCGTTTCCCGTTATTTCTTTACCAGTTCAGCACTATAAGCAGTGCATTTATATTGTTCTATGATTTCAAGACTCAGGTCTGCGTGAAACAAGACGTAGCAAGTTTTGCACTTTTTAAATTATGAATATGCGTGGTTTTTATGAAATAATTGTTTTTTAATTGCAATATAATTGCGTAGCACATAATTGCTTATAAATTACAATGAAGCCAGATTCCTTCAGTTATTGCATATCTCATCGGATTCTGTCAGTTCAGTTACATAAGCATAAGGTGTATGGTGTAAGCAAGACGCAAAAGTCATCGTGAGGCTCTTAATAAGCCGCAATTCATACTTGCACAAACACAAAGGTAAATTGTGCAAAGTTACTGCATTTTACCGAAGTATAAGCTGCAATCCAGCTAATATGACGTCAACTCGACATATAACTGGAATTAGATCTAAATTAGGTATGTCATTTACTTACCGTAAAATGCCTTGTATGATTTCATCGCGCGACAATTTTCTTTGAAACAAGTAGCTGGAATGAAAGTATTTTTTATATAATTAATATAATATTATAAATCCATAAAACTGCATATATGCATGAACCTTTGTGGATTTGTACAATCTTCATCAAACAACATTTTCTTTCATCTTTGCAGAAAAAAATGCAATTTATGCCAGGAAGTGATGAATTATAAAGTGTTTTATGTTATATGTATTTTTTTAAATTCCTTGTCCACTTATTGCATTTACTTACTTTCATGCAACAAAATAATAATTAATTTACACTTAAGACATGTAAGAAATAGTCATCTATTTATCATCCAGCGAATCAAAAATTGGTTACGTCAAAGCATCACAAAGTTGTTTCAACCAGTTTCTTATTACGCATTACTTATTGTAGGCCATGTCATCTATGTAGCATTTAACATTTTACAGCTTTTCTTCATATAAAGCTTTGCAGACTAATGTGTCATGAAATATTTCCCAAACCAAACATTGTTTACTATATCATAACTCCTAGCATGCTGTTGAGTATTTGACACACACTACACACCCTCATGCTTTATTAATATGAAGCGATATCATGATGACAGTGTCGATTGGATGTCATCTGAAACAGATCTGGTGACTGATGATGACATTTCATTAAACTCCTTTTTACAAACTGAAATCCCACCTGAACTGCTTCAATGTTGTTTTCTTTGTTGGATCAAGCTCAGAAAGGAAGCAAAGAAAACAAATCCTCCTCCTCTCATTCCTCTGACGCCGGTGTATTAGTGGAGTTTCATGTTGTAGCATGCAAGCGTTCTCCTAAAAGAATTATCATCATCATAATCATAATACATTTCTAATTTTTAAGGAAACATAACAGCACTTTATGGTTTTAAAATTCCATGAAAATTGTTAGGTAGAAAGTGAAAAGATTCATTTATTACATTCTAAAAACCTCAGACAGAGTAGTAAAACATTTTAAAAGGGGGAAAAACTGCAATATTACATAGGTATTCAATATTATGTGATAGGATAGTAGTGAATTGAATTAATTCTGGGAAAACCAAATTATAATATCAGTATGCAAGCATCTAAATACATCGGTTTCTAGTATTTTTGTATTGTTCATTCTGGAGTATCATGACTGACAAATGGATACCTATCTTTTCGAAGAAATATAAAATTTAATGACATAAATTCACTATGTGCTGCCAATTTGTGATTGGCGAAATCGAATTAAATATTTTCTTTGCATGGTATATGCTTGCAAAGTACTAATGTAATACCTGATACCCAGAATAATAAGTCTGGCTGTCATATTTCTAAAACAATAAATTGATATCTAGCAAAAGGTTAATTGTAAATTCTACATGATAAATAACTAACCTTCTTTTTTACTGTGGGTGTAATGTAAGTAATGATAAAAATAACAAGAGTAAAAAGAAAGAGTACGTTTGTGGAATAATGACCTTTTTGCATCGTTATATGTACACATGTAGTAGCGTCAATTGTTTGCAGCTGCCGACGCGACGTAAAAACTACTTCTTACCAGATTTAATTGGTTTGAATTGGTAAACTGCGTAGTACTTAACGATTTATGCTAAAACCAAACATAAAACGCTTGACTAGGTAATATTTATAGCTGGACCTGTATCCCTTTGGGAAGGTCAATAGCTGACCACCTCACTATTCAGACAAAATTATGCGGTTTCCTTCATTCTTCTCAGACAGCAGTACACTGATTCAGTAGTCGCTAGTCGCTAGGTCTTTTAGAAACCTGACCGTGTCAGCATATTATTGTACTAGACTGACAGACTTTATGGGCACGTGTTGTGCTGCATCAATGTCACATAAAATTTGATATCATAAGATACTTTGGACCATGATGCATAAAAGTCTCCAGCAACGTTCAGTTGTAATTGGCAAAAATATAACAAAAAGAAGAGAGTAGTACTAGGCACACCCTACCCCTTACCCATAGCATGTTGCTGTTACAGCAATGCTGATGTCTGTATGACATTGACATGACATGAACAATGAGTCATTGAATTATAGTAAATTATAGCAGCAGCTGCTGAAGATAGTAAATTATTTAATTAAAAACTAGTAAACATAACCATAAATTTAAAAATTCACGGAAAATCATGTGCCATCACTGATGACAAACATTCCTATTTGGGTGTTTGTGCAATGCATTGTGCCAGTGTGCGCATCAAGGATTCATTCCAGCTTAATTTTCTTTTAAATACAACTTGTAATTCAAAACCTCTTTATTGCCTTTTGCTTCCTGTCACGGGAAAGACCAAAAGCTTTTGGAAAATTAGTACATCTTGAACCTTGCAGCAAAGAGGGCTTTCTTTAGAAAACAAAAGAGACGCGTGCGCGTGACCAGCAGGCGGCTTTTATGGTAAGAATTTTGTCATGCATTTCTGTAAATTGTGGCCAGTAAAACGTTTCCAAATTATCGCGTAAAAGGTTTGTTCACAATAATCAGTTTGCTTTATCATTCATTAACATCACAAGATCATTTTGGTTGATTTTGTTTGTAAATAGTAACTTACCACTTACCAGACATAGTAAGTACAAACCAACTTATCAAAATCTTCGAAACATGAAAGTAATTTTTTTAAAAACATGATGAAATCAAGAGTGCATTTCATTCTTTCATTTCTCAAGATGTATAGAATTGTATAGAATCCTATTTAGATTTTGCATCAATGATTTTCGTATTGCCACAGGGAAATATTTTGAACTGTACAGATAATACCGTGATCAATGACCTACATGAAATGGTCAGCTTGCAAATAAGAAAATGAAAGGAATGTAGGATTTTTCCATGAGTTTTCCATTTTATAGTTTTCATCGCTTCTATTTTGCGGATCCCCAAATTATTCCATCAAGCATTGCATCAACATCCCCCGCATACTACATACAAGCAAACTTGAACATGCAAGTAAATATTATGATTTTTGGTGATAATTCAGGAGCAAACTAAGTAGAGAACTTTGTTCATTCCAATCAACAAACTTTTGTCCATGTTCCGTTTAGTACTTACACTATCCATAATATTAGTTATTGAGGAACTTGGTTAGTAAGTAATTTAAAACAATTTATCTATGCTACCATGAAAAAGGTGCATGCAGGCAAACATTGATTGCATACACCTAATGTTTGGCGTTGGGAAAAGTAACAGAGACTCTTTGTTGAATACTATGTATTACCTTATCTTTATATATTATTGCTACTTACTTAGCTGACAAGACAATTGACACTGTCAAACAGCAAGTTCAATAAAGTTATATATATGTACTAAAAGGTAACTCTCGTTGCCTTTCTATTTAAAATGACAAGCAAATAGGAATACTTACTGATCAACTCAAGTATGAAGTAAGCACATGAAATTTGTGTTTGTTCTTTAAAGTCAAATTATATAAAATATATTCATTTATCATATTAAGCAAGCATACACCATGCTCATGATCTAATAAGAGAAAACTCTACAAGTAGACCATTCATTACACATTATTGTAGTGTATGCTATGTTTTAAACTAAACAGTAACATATTATTTTTCCATAAGTGATTGCTTTATGCATATGAGTAGCCCACATACATGTTATCGTAAAGTCCATTTCTTATTCACGATGAACAAACTTTGCAGAAGTCATACAGACGAATTAACTACTAATCAGAGCTGACTGACTTGTCATGAACCTGTTGTACCCCAAGCTATAAGCGTTCAGTTATCTGTAGGAAACAGAAGAGGTGACAACTTGCTTCACTCAAGCTGGCTCGGCTCTGCACACTTCACCACACAGTCTATCGGAAACGGCAATAATTTAAGAACTAAAATTATTAATTAAAAAAACTGTTTTAAAAGTGTATTTATGTTTTAACCTTTTTAATCGACCAAATCTCAGTGTAATTAAATCGTTCAAAAGTTTCTGAAAATTGGAATCTTCCTAAATTTAAAGGTAATAGAATAAAATATTCGACAATGTCATACTAGATAAAAACAAGATAGTTTTCTATTTCAATCAGTAACATAAATTAGAGAGTTCCAGGAATTCTGTTAAAACTATTTCTATTCTACTTTGTCTGATTTGAAGCAGGATTTTATATCTTGCACAAAACTGCTATATTGTTTTATGCATTTTTCTAAAAAAATTATTCAAGTTTTTTTTTTCAAATTCAAATAAGTATACCGGCATAAGTACTTATGTATGAAATTATTTGGAAAGGTATACAGCATAGCTCTGACCGGTAAAAGTTTTTGAGAAACAGGTTGTTGTTCACAATACTGGTTGATTCATGCAAAGTTGCTTTTTTGTCCTCTGTTATGTCAAGCGTCTAGTGGCACAAAGACATGTGAGGATTCGAGGAATGGTATCGGGGTGGTATGTTGCATGCGGTAGGCAATTTTTTCATGAAAAGACTAGTTTTGGCTGCGCTAATCTCAACCTCAACTCTCAACCTAGTATAAATTGAGTAAGACTTTGCATAGTCCAGTAAATGAATTCTTTTTAAAAGAGATAACCTGTAAATGATACTCTTCTTATTCATTGGCTACCATCAGCCATACGAAAGATAAAGCTTTTTATACTCAAGTCAAGTACTGACTTTTCCAAGTCAAGTAAAAAGGCTACAATAGGTCAGCAATGATTCAGGGCAATCAGCTTTGACTCTGTCTGGTATTTCATATGCTGATGTACATAAATTCGGCTGCTCATTGGAGAGCAGATTGCCTTGATACTATAAAAATGCTGTCTACAGATAAAAAAGACATTAAATGAAATGCATGGGTGCTCACTGCTGGTCATCTTGTGACAAGATTCTTGTCAGTAGCTGAAATGTGCGCATATAAGTCCTGGCTAGTTGCGGAAGTAAGAAAAAACTTTGTTTTCTGGAACTTTCTCTTCCGGAAAACTTTTCACAGGAGTTATCTGATGATATATGTCTATATAGTCGCTTGTCACTATAAGCTTATGATAAGTCATTACAAGCTAATGGACTGAGGCAAAGTGTATAATATATCTATTAGTGTAAGAGCCTTAAAAATGCAAATTGTTTTAACAATATAGTGACATCATTTATAGCAGCATCATTTGTTTTACAGGTAGCGATCATTTCTAAATGGCCTTATTGGTTAGTTATGTTATTATTCTGTTGTTACTCGAACAGCGATGAATCATTTAAAATTAATATCTTCAGCATGCATCTTAATATAATATTTATGTAGCTTTGCACACAGTTGAAATTCGCATTCTCAATCAACTTTACTCTCGACGGTTGCAGTTACACGAAATTACAGTGTAATCAGTTAACCTCAAACAGCTTGCGATCTCTCAAAACATGTTTATAGCACAAAATACCATTCAACGTCCTGTTGGGTTCATAAACAGGCAATAACCAGTGTGCAAGGATAGGATAATATGGCATACTGCGCAGTGCTGTATTATTATTGTAGTATTATGACCTCTTATATTCATGATACTAACCGAATTAGAGTGAAAAATACTGAGTGTGATTTGATTAAAACTAGTCTGGAGCAGATGGGTACACTTGAAGCGCGCAATATTTATAGCCAGTTTATATGAATGGAATTAGTATGCGTTAATGACCTTTTTGTTCTGCGTAATCAGCTCTGTGTTTTATTATCATAGGTAAAATCATTTAAAGGTCTTTATTAATTCTCAGTTGAAAAAATGGAAATGCCACCGGCGGACTCGAGTGGAAGTACAAAAATATCCAACATGTTGGATTTAGTATTTGACAAAAATCGGATGCGGGTCATGTCTTCTCGTCCCGACATAAAACAAATAGCGATGGATATGATTCAAGACTATGTAAGCTATGCGCGTTCTACATGTTGCGTTGCAGGCAAACGTTGGCAGTCCTTCCTAAAGTTTATACATTTTTTTGCAAAACAATAGAATCTGGAGGAACCCTTCTTCATCTGCGACATTGGCAAAATCATTGACAAACATGCCGAATGGATTGCCAACTTACCCCGTGTTCGTCCCTTTTATGGTAAATGACATTTATTTAAAAGCAATCCCTGTTAATATTGATTTTTTGAAGAGTTTCAATTTCAATAGTTTCTTGAGTTTCAAAACTCGTTGTTTTTCATTTTCCTATATAGCCGTAAAATGCAACGATTCGCCTTTGGTTTTGGAAACATTGGCTGGACTTGGAACTGGATTTGATTGCGCCTCCAAGGTTAAAGAATGCTTTAATCCTGACAATCACAAGCAGAAATTAATGTAGGTCTGTAGTACAGAGCTCATTTTGTACTACCATTGTTTCATACAGGTGGAGATGCAAAAGGTTAGGGATCTTGGAGTTTCTCCAAGGGACATCATTTTCGCCAATCCAGCCAAGCCTAAAAGTCATATTCGGACTGCGGCCGATCTTGGGATTCGAACTGTGACTTTTGATAGTGAGACGGAACTTTACAAGTTGAAGAGATACCTTCCCGGGGCAAGGTGAGACTACGAATTTCCATTGAGCAAGCTTCACCTTTCCACTGTAGTTATTAAATCAAATTAATTAAATGCAACATTTATCAGGTTGGTTATTCGACTTCGATGCGATGCTGAGAATGCCCAATGTCCATTGGGAATGAAATTTGGCGTTACCGTGCACGAAGCAACCCAGTTGCTGAACGTTGCGAAAAAATTGGATCTTGACGTTGTCGGAGTTAGCTTTCATGTGGGGTCCGGATGCAGGGATCCTCCAGTTTTCCTCCGTGCGATTGCATCTGCAAGGTTGCTATTTGAATATGCTGCGGACGAACTAGGATATGACTTCAGTCTGTTGGATATTGGTGGTGGATTTCCAGGAAACACTGGGACATCTATTGAAGAGGTTTGCATAAGGAAATTGAGTACTTTGTAATGTCCAGGTTCTTTAGATGAATTTCTTATAAAAATTATATGTATCCAGATTGCCGGTGTGGTCAATACTGCCTTAGATCGGTTCTTTCCTGAGGGTTGTGGAGTGGAGATTATTGCAGAGCCGGGCCGTTATTACGTTGCTTCTGCTTTCACCCTCATCACTCAAATTCATTCCATCCGTGAGGTCAAGGGTGATGAGGAAACTCGTTACATGTACTACATCAATGACGGGATATACGGTAGCTTTAACTGCCTCATGTATGACCATCATGTTGTCCATCCGGACACATTGAACTTGCAAGTATGTATATCAACTGCAAAGCTGTCTGCTCTTTGTTTTCCAAAGTTGTTTTTCCAATTTCCCGTATAACCTTTTGCTTTATACCTACTTTTCAGAAGCCTGATTGTATGAAGTATGAGTGTTCCATTTGGGGACCAACTTGTGATGGTTTGGATCAAGTGTGCTCCAGTGAATTTCTCCCCAAAATGAAAGTTGGAGAGTGGCTTGCCTTTAATGATATGGGAGCTTATACACTTGTCGCTGGAGGTACCTTCAATGGATTTCCTCTACCCAAGTTGCACACTGTAACATCACCGGAAGCCTGGTATACTATGCCTTTCCAATCTTACTAAGCTGCCTTAACTGCAGTGCTGTTCTTTCATGAAAAATTCTGTAGTTTTCTCAAAGACGTAACTTTATGGTTTTATGATACAGGAACATACTAAAGGCATTCATGAAAACTCAGGCGTTTGTAATGGATGATGTTCCGGTTTTCCTCAAAGCTGGAGTAGGCTACAATCGAGATGCAGTTGGATGGGGCCGTGTCGAAATGGTAAAATTTATAATTGTACCAAATATTTAATTTTCAATAAATTCATAAATCCTTTTTGATTCTAACTTAAAATTCCATCTATTTAACAGGTCGTCGTCGGCGTCACTTCTGATGAAGCCGAGTCCGACGGCCAATTAAGTAATGTAGCCTCGTCCGTTCCCAGTGATGATGATTCTCAGAGCGACTCTTTCTCTGCATGATACCATCATCATTGGTCACATGTCAACTGAAAACATCTTTCATCAGTCGTAGCAAAATGTTTTCCAAAACATTTTAGTTCTGTGCACTCACAGTAGTTCTATTACTATGATTAGCTTCTGCTTTCCAAGTAGTGACAACGATATATTATTCTTTCTTATTTCATATTATTGTGCAAACACAGTCTTTACAAATATCGATAATATTTAGAAAACAACATTTTATCATATTAACCATATACTGCTGTCCTATAGATATAACTTTCTTTGAATACTTTTCAACTAGACTTAATACCAGTACATATCGGTATTTTGTGAAGCAATCTTTTAAAAACATTAACATCAATAAAGATTCCAACTAGCAACTAGCATTCAACATAGGTCTTGTGGGGATAGTATAGGGGGTTATACCATATAACATTTTCAATTTTGCTTATATAATTTAAAATTTGATTCAATTGCAGTAACTAATTTCGTCGTACCAATGGGTGATTACTGCGATCTACAACTTTACTACTATTGTACTTCTTTACATTCTTAGCAAGAATAAAGACTTTACGTGTCCATCTCTTTTCTTACCAATTTCTTCCATTTTTTTCATCATTAACGTAAAAACTAAAATGCGCATTTTCTGGGTAAAATGATTAACGGAAAAGTGGTAGGCAAACGGGATAAAATGCTTTTTGTGCGGACAGGGGAGGATAATAAAATATCCTAGAACATATTGTAAAAACCATAAATTAACTTCCTTTCAAACACAACGGACAGATATAGGTAGCCCAGCAAGAGATGAAAATCCAAGTCCAAGAATCCAAAAGTACCAAGCTAAGGGTAAAAAATTGTTTAGGAGGAAATGCATATAGGCAACGCGCATTTATATCTATCAATGTAGCATTTTTATAGCTTGAAAAATAAAATAGTAAACTTTGGGGAAGCTATAACAAAAAATATAAGGCTCGGTATAGTCCGTCTGTGCAATCTATAGCCAACAGACAGCTAAAAAAAGTGGACGCTACAAGCCAAGTTAGCCAAGCTTTAGAACATTTTTTGTGTTCACCCCCATCATCCCTGTACCGCATCCCTTTTTAGTTTTTCTTCCCCCACAGGCAAAAGCAAGTCGCATATTTCTACTATCCTGTCCAGATATAGTCGAACAGTAGGGGAGGAAATCAACGACATTGTTCATCTCTCTCGCAACTCTCCAGTTTTTTCAACAATGCATGAATGCTACAAGAGAAACCAAAAAGCTTTAACGTTGACGATTTTTCGTTTTCCTTTCTACCAGGAAACTTTATAGCAGTTTAGGACAGGCACTTGGGTCTAAGTATTACTAGCCTACATACTACATACTCATTTAATTTCTCACAGCACCCTGCAAGCGTATTTTATTAACAATGCAGACAACTCGGAAAAAGTAACATGATATTTCTCCCGTTCATCCTATCCATCCCTTCTTCCCTGGTAAATGCTTTGCTTAGAGACAAAGCTACTACTCCGCTACTAAAAGATATTGTAGCTCATCATCATATTTGGTCCTATACGCTATAGTAGGCTATCACGCACCTTGTTTAACATTGCCCACGTTTGAACAACTATTCCTGGATTGGATAGACGGATAGAGTTTGAAGTTGGCAGGACATGGAGTAGTGCGTGTAGTGTGTGTGTCTGTTTATTACCAGAAAATAAACAAAAGACCAACAATGTACTTCATCCTGGCTCATGGTATATTGTTGCGTATGCTATAAAAATGAATATAATAATATGCGGTTCATCATCGTCATTTTAAAAGGGTACTTTTTTCACAATCGGGTTTTGAGGGAAGTTTGGTAGTAGGGGAGCCCTTGGTAATGAAATGTAAAACTTGGGATGTTGCTGCTATGCACTAAATGTCCAAGGACAGGATAGGCAGGCAATAATGAAGGGTGACGGAGACGGATGATGATGAAGCTCTAGCAACATTTCTCAGAAACCAGAAACGCTTTTCCTCCAGTCAGAAGCATCAAACCATACCACGCATCTTACACAAAAAAAGCATTGAAATTATTATAGCAATATATAAGCCATCAAAGTAAAACTATATATAAAAAGCATTGGATGCTGCTGTTGTTGGTACCTCTTTCACATTCCCTATAAAATAGGTTGATTTTTTTATATAATGCTTTCTGGGAATAATCATAGGGGACAAGAACAAAAGAGATCTGGTTTTATATCAGATCCCAGCAAAGAATATAAAAAAGTTGAAAATGTGATTTAGAAATTGGAAAAAGATATATTTATTGGAAGTGGGGTAATTAGTCTTTGGACATGTTAATTTTCCAGAGATTTTTATAGTGTATCTATGTGGTATAGAGGAAAAGACGTTTTATGAGTTCCTTTTGTATGCATTTTATACATGAAGTAAAGGACTTGTATTAGCCACTTACTCTTAATGTGCACAGCGTCAATTTGCATGTAAAAAGTTTTCACTGTGTTCTTTGTGCCATTTCGCTGTGATCTGATCTCATTAACGCATGCACACAATGAGTTAAATTACTTTAATGGGATCCTAAAATACAAATTAGGATTTTCGCAACAAACTTTTATTGAATCAAAAGGTGATAATATACTGTGTCGAAACAAAAAGTTGGCTAGTAAGAAATATTAACCTTGCTTTTGTCTTACAAAATGTTTTACTGAAAAATTCGCAGCTTATGAGATTTTAAGACGCTATATAGACATAAATATAAAAAGGGCCCGTGTCGCGTTTTAATTTTCTGTACGTGGACAGATCTCTCTAGTATTATGTGAGAGACCTGCCTCATTTGGCGGAAGTTACCTGTAAAGCTGGTTAAATTAACCGAAATCTTTAGCATGCCATCTTGTATTACAAGGCAAAGTGCTGCGGCAGCAGCTGCACCTGCCGTTGACAGTGGTGCAGGAACAGGAATTGCCAACATGACCACTGGCACTACCACGAGTGGACCTATGTTGGGGATGCCATCGGCTCCCTTGAATGGGAACATGGGTTCCATGCAAAACACACCTCCGCAACCGCAACCCAGTCCCTCCATTAACAATAATCCGATGATGAGCAATCCAGAGGCAGCGCAACAGTTTTGCCTTCGTTGGAACAGTTATCCGGCCACGGTGGCGGCTCAGTTGGGGTTGTTAAGAGCGGCCGAAGATTTTGTGGATGTAACACTGGCTTGTGATGGGAGGCAGCTAAGGGCTCACAAGGTGGTTCTTTCCGCTTGCAGCCCTTATTTCATGCAGCTTCTTAAGGTACTGAAAATATTTATGACTTTCAGAGCACAAGAAGACCCTTTTGTTTTCAGGTAGTTTAAACGTAATTTTGGGGAACTTGAACTTTTTTTCAGAGTACACCGTGCAAACATCCGGTGATCTTTCTCAAAGATGTGGGCTTCCGTCAGTTGGTGGCCTTACTGGAGTTCATGTACGCAGGAGAAGTGAATGTATCTCAGGCCGAGTTGCCGGCGTTGTTGCGAACTGCGGAAGCGCTCCAAGTACGCGGTTTGGCTGACACCACTCCCAATAACAACAACAATAATAACTTTCCGTCTCCCCCCAAGCCGGTAATTTTTGCAAATTTATTTTTTGATAAAGTACAATAAAATGTAGTTTTTTGCCATGATTTAATGAACGGTTCGGATAAAATTTTCCAGGGGTTCCCGCAAAACTTTGGTACAAATGCCGGTATGGATCAGAATCCCTTGGCCAGTCCTTCAGGCTCGCAAAATCAAGGGGAAACAATAGATGCAACCGCTGGAACTATGTTCGCCGCTCAAAATGTTTCAAACTCAGCTTGTGACGCTTCATCAAACGCCTGCTCAAACAGCTCGACTACTGGAAAACGCTCTCAAAACCAAACTGTTGGAAAAGAAGAAGAGTCGGATTCGAACGATTCACAAGAATTTGACGTAGGTTTATACACAGCGTTCATATAATACTTGCGTTCACTCTAATTGCAATGTAGTTTTTAAAATTATCTGTTTTCTGTACTAGATGGGATGCATGGATGATGCTGCAAAACAGGATGAATACTTCAATGAAAACGGATCGATATCGCAACAATTTGACGAAACAGGTAGGAAAGCCAAAATAAAAAACAAGGTTAATGAAAAGATATTTCTTTGTATTTTATGTAAACTAACTTCACATTGTTATCGCTATTGTTAGGCGAAGACTTGGGACAAACCTTTGGGGACACTGGTTCCTTCGACTTGAGTCAAGGTGATCTCGCTAACGAACTGCTCACTGGTGAAAATCATACTGATGAAGACGAGGAAGTGGATGACGATGAAAATAGCCTTGATTGTAGCAAAGACATGAGTGGCTTTTCGAACGATGGATCTTTTGGACAAAATCTTGATCTTGGAACTCCTAATGGTGATGCAACTGGAAATGCTGCTGGATCCTCCTTGTCCTTGCTTGAACCAGGAAATGCAATGTTGAAATCTGGAAGTGGAATGCCAAATCTACCACCCATTCCTGGATTAGGTGGTGGCCGTGGAAGAAACAGGATGGCTAGGAATATGTTTCCATTGCAAGGCACGTATCACGGAGCTCAACAATGCCCTTACTGCAACAAGCATTTGAGCAATGTTGGAAACTGGCGAAAACATGTCCTTACAATGCATTTTGCTCGAGAAAAGTTATTCAAGTGCGAAATGTGCCCAAGCTCATTTAGAACCACGGAGTATCTCCAGAAGCATTATGTTCGCGTCCACAACTTTCCACAGAAGATGACCAGGAAAAAGATTCCTGAAAAGTCGTGAGTACCTACATATAAAGGAGCACCGCAAAGAAGCAAATTGACAGCTTTACTTTCAGGCTCTTTGGCAGCTTTTTGGTAAAATGATATTGAACCAAAAGTTATAATATTCATCTTACTTAACCTCCAGTTCTTATTACATAGAGTTTTTATTTCTATAAAATATGATTTCCCGGTTATTCGACCTGCGTGTGTAGTAATGTATCTCAAGAAGACTGTAACATTAAACTGGATCTAGCAAATTTTTAGTTCAGGGCTCATACACTGTTATGCGTCTGAAAACCATTTTATAAGTATGTGCCATTTTGTTCATTATAAACTCTACTGCTTCATTTTCCTCTAAGTCTTAGCCAGTTTGTAGAAATTTCTCACTTTTATGCAAGACTGAAGCACAACGATTTTATCTTTGCACTTCTCTTCAAGTTCATTTTCCCTTGTTTTCATCGTTTTACCAAATTTAACCGTCTTCTTTTAAGCCATATAGCCTATTATAAACTCATCATAGCTTATAATGAAAAATGACTGTGAAAATACTCTACAATGAAGTTCCGAAATCTATTGAAATTGATTAGGTGATTGAGCTGCAATTATTGACGAATTTAAATTCAAGACACAAGATTATTACATTAACATTATTTCAAAACAAACTCTGTATATTAATAGCATAGACGTAATCTGTCTATTTGTCTATAGGCACAACTATTTTCACAAAAAATCATAACAGATTCACATATTCACATTACCGAGATTGATAATAATTGACGTTTGTAGAACAAGAGAAGCATAATAATATGTACAAAAAAGGTTGTTTCATTTCCCATTTTATATAAATACGGAAATACAACATTTATAAACTTAATATTAAACTAGGCTACCTAACTCAATTCAGCAACATGACACATAAAGTCATTGTTGTGATAAGATCTTCCTATTTCCTATGATCATCATCAACAACATCATCAGTAATTATATTTTGTAAGATATCCTTCTTCTGCGCGAAAGATTTTATAACTAATTGTACAGTTATATAAGTCAACCAGTGTTTTGTGTATGTAATAATGTCTGTTATATCAAATAGTATTTGAAACTATATAATATATTGTTGCGCTTTTTTGTGATACTCCACACACAAAATTGACATACCTGGTCTGATGACGTAATCATCGTCTCAAAATTTCATGGAAATTAATTGTGGTAAAACTTATAAGTAAAAACTGAACTCAAGGAACTTTTCCGTCTCTTCCGGTCTTCACCTTTATGAAAACTGTTGTGTTTCAACTTGTTTTTGTAACTACTACTCAACAATAGAGTAAAAAGATGAATACGTTTATATAATAATATTTAACTATAGGTATAAACAATATTGATATTATAATATCCAACGACTTCCCATGATGCGCTTTCTCCTTTTTTACACATTTTTTGTTACAGAAAACCTTACAAAATATTGAAAAATATAACACATTTTAATATAAACTATATTATACATTATATATATAAATCTTCTATTCTTAACTGTTAAACTGTGTCCAGAATGTTTTATAAAGAAATGTTTATATATAGTAATTATACTGTTTTGTACATGAATTTTTTAAATAAAAGCGAAATAACATAAAACATTTTACAAATATCATTCTTGGCACCTGACATTATTTCATTAGCATATAAAAAGTTATATTTACAATGCACATTTAACGCACAATGTCAATTCATAGCTAGTTATCATGCCAAAAATTGTTCATTTGACAGGAAGAATTCACCGAAATTCTTTAAACTTTCACCATCGTCGGCTTTTAGCGTAGCTCTTGAATGTACATCCTGCCTGCATCCGTGCATTGCTCTTCACTCAGCATCTGTGCAATTTGTCTGTATGCAGTGTAGAGTGTACTGCAAGTTTTCACACGCTTTCTCACTTCCTGTTAGTAAATGTTTTAGTGATTTTTACCTGAGTTTTAAGTGACAAAGGGTGCTGGATTGGCAATTGTAGTAATTATGGGGACCTTTATATCCATCTAGAACCACCAGCATACTCAAAGGCTACAAGGGAAAGTCGGGGTTTTGGTTTGAAAGTGGTAGCAAGAAAGGCAAGTTTGCTAAGTTGCTCTGTGTAAATTTGTGAAAGTAGTTTTAAAGTAGCAAAATGTCGGACGCTTGGGCTGAAATTCAGGCGTTAAAATCCAAACGGGAATCCCGGAGGATTCGACTTGAGGAAAGGAAAAAGGAGCGACAGGATATACTCAATCGGGGATTGGTGGTGGGGGAAACTTCGGCCGGGTCTAGCCCTACGTCAAGCCCTCGGGTTAAAGTGGAAGGCGGTGCAGGTAAAGAAATTACAATACTGTAATGGTATGTTTTTATAATTCTGCAAGTTGGCCTTAAAATTGTGTTTTAATTTCAATTTTCAAGGTTCAGTAGACACTAAACATGCTGTAGGAGTAACAGTTGGAGGTACAGATTCTTTGCCAACTACCCCGTTGAGTGCAACGCCAGTAGAGGCGATCAAATTTCAGAGTCCAGAGAAAGTTAAAACGGAAGCAGGTCAAGGTATAATGATGCAGGAATTGTCATTTAGTATCTTTAATGTATCGTTTGTGCTTAGACATACAAATTTCTTTCCTTGTACAGAAACGGAACATTTTACCGATGGCTCCTTTGAGGATTACGTACTGCAAACCTTGTCAGATGTGGCGTTGCGCTTACCTATGGATTCGACACAACTAGTGGTTGCGGTGAACAGGGCTTTATCAGGCATGCCGGTCACCCATCTGCAAGTTATCAATCTCCTGCAAAAGTTTGCAGTGCAGCAACTTATCAGGTTAGTGATGCGTTTAACTTGTAGCCACTTTGCATCTTTACTTATTGGAGACCGCTAACGATAATCGTATGGTTTCAAATCCAGTATTGAAGAAAAACTTTCTGACGGTGGATCTTACATTGAAATTATTACTGCCGACCATACCAAACTACTAGCTATGGTTCCTTCGAAGCGGAAGCGAATTAAAGGTGGAATCAAAGGTATAAATACTTTAGCGTAACTGGTTGTATTATGACATGAGTTAAACCAATAATTATGTTCTCACAGATGAGGAAGCTAACTCAGACGGCTCTGGGGATGGGGCACCAGAAGAAAAGAAAAGGAAAGATGATGATGAAAATGATGTTTTGGTGAGTTTTCGATTGTTTTATGCTATGACGTTGTCAACGGTCTCAGATATTTTTAGCCGTTTTCCTTACGATGATGTTGTGGTACTTTTTGGAAACAGAGTTTGCTTTCTCTTGCGTCTACAAGGGAGAAAGAAAACAAGCGTATTGGTGAAGAAATATTGGAACTTCTCAGCAGGCCTAGTGTCAAAGAGAAGACTTTGGCGGAGCGTTTCCGATCTCAAGGGGGTTCCACGGTTAAGGAATTTTGTCCTCACGGTACAAAAATTGAGTGCAGCAAAGTGATAACCTCCACCCAGTGTACTAAACTGCATTTCCGAAAAATTATTCAGTCGCATACGGATGAATCTTTGGGAGATTGCTCATTTCTAAACACCTGCTTCCACATGGAGACTTGCAAGTACGTTCACTATGAAGTGGACTCGGAAGATAAAGCGTCTGGGGCTTCCAGTGATAGACTACCACTTATGCCACCCAATGGAGTATCCTCATCCTTGGAAGCTCAAACTGCACCAAAGACAGTTTTAAACGAAGCTCAATGGATCCAGTGTGATTTGCGGTTTTTTGACATGACAATATTAGGAAAGTTTAGTGTAATCATGGCAGATCCGCCATGGGATATTCACATGGAACTACCTTATGGAACATTGTCAGATGATGAAATGAGACAACTAAATATTCCTGCGCTGCAAGATGAGGGTCTTATTTTTCTGTGGGTAACTGGAAGGTATGATGTCCTATTAACGACGGTATACCATGACCAGCATAATCATTTCTAAACATTTCTGATGGAATGTGTGTCTTTAAATTTTGTTTTTAGGGCCATGGAGCTGGGAAGAGAGTGTTTAGAACTGTGGGGGTATGAAAGAGTGGATGAACTTATATGGGTGAAAACAAACCAGTTGCAGAGGATCATAAGAACTGGCAGAACTGGTAAATAGTCAAGTTTTTCTTCACATATCATGACGTTTTTATCCTCAGGGCTCAGGGCAGGTGGTTCATAAACTTGATTGTAATTGTCTTTACAGGGCACTGGTTAAATCATGGTAAGGAACATTGTCTGGTTGGAATGAAAGGAAACCCTCCCGTAAATAGGGGTTTGGATTGTGACGTAATTGTTGCTGAAGTTCGAGCTACAAGTCACAAACCCGACGAAATTTATGGAATCATCGAACGATTAAGCCCAGGCACAAGAAAAATTGAACTCTTTGGCCGACCCCACAACATACAGCCAAACTGGATCACGTTAGGAAACCAATTAGGTGGAACCCATCTTGTTGAGGATGATATACGAAAGCGTGTGGAGACTAGGTACCCAGATGGAAACTTTGGCGAAAAGCCAGCTAAATAAGGATACAATGTCGAGTTTTGAACTTTAACTTATTGACTTTGGTTTACCATCGCATTTATCTCTCAATTTATTTAGTAGGTAATTTTATTTATTTTTCTGGAATGTATTTGTGCATTTGGCGACTTATTTGTATTTTGTCTTACATATCAGGTAGATTTATCGCTATACTTAGATTATAACTTGGAGCACATATTAATTCCACGTTGAAACTTTTTAATTGTAATTTATAAAAACAGTTTTTATTTTAATCATGGCATATGACTTAAGAAAACGTAACAATAAAAGACCAACAATATTAGTTACTCTCACCTGTATTTAAAATGCTTGTTTTGTTTCGCATGAATTCTCATATAAAATGAATTAAATAAAACAATACGCCATCCAAGCTGCAACAGATATTTCCGTTATATTAAAAGTCTTCTTGACAAGTTTGTATTTCTTCATATTAAAAAGTCCATAAAAATCATAAGTACACTACATAATTAAACTGGTCTATATAAAAGCGTTCTTAAGAAAGGAAAAATTATATGTAACAAAGCATTTCTTTTAAATTATAAGATCCTGATCCTAAATTAATTAAGTACAGTTTAAGCACTTTTACGTCCCTCATCCCGTTCAATTGTTTGTCATTATTTTGCTTGTGGCACGTGTCATACTATACTACTTACTATACTATTGCTGCAATATTCTCTTTTTAGAATGATTTTTGGGGATAAACGAAAGTTCACAAGTAAAGTAAATTCATATATGAACGAGTTTTCTATTTAGTGTATGAAAGATTTTTGTTTCAGATCTGGTTCAGAGAACTCAAAACTGAAGGAAATTGAGTTACACTAATACTAATTTGGTAGTAGAGGTACATGAGATAATTAGGAAGAGATAAAAAATGGCATCTAGAAGGAGGTCCATCACATTTAACATTGTACGCTGCGTAACCCAAAAGTACGATTTCCACAGTTCCAATTTTACAAAAGATGAAAGAGTTTACAGATTAATTTACAATTAAGGTTTTACCGAATGGGCTATCTTTACAGGTACAAAAATGGTCTCATTTTCAATTAACCTTTTTAAAAATACTACTTAAATCTCCATTCCCCTCATCGAAAATAACACCAAGTTTAATATATGGGGTGAAGTAAGAAAACAGATAAAGCTTATAATACTCATTTTCACTTGATATATACTTTCACTATGTGTCTGTCATTTGCTTCAAATCAGGTTTAGATATTTGTCCACAGAAATCTATTGGTACACGTAGTTTTACTATTGAATTGGTGCAACAGTTTTTTAGACCCCTCTAATTGTATGCATTTGGGATTAATTAGATTATTTCAGTATATCGCTTGGATAGTAATCGTCCTTGTTAAATATTTGCGTACACGACTAATTATATAGCTATAAACAGCCTACATGAAACATGATAAAAATTACTTTAATTATTGCTGTACATAACAAGCATTTTTTTTACAAATAACAACAAACAAAAATATTTTCAACAATAGGCTCGTTTCCAGCATTCCTTTTATCACTATAATTTATTAATAATTCAAGTACTCTACCGAAGGGTTTGGAAGATTGATGAAAATCACGTTTACTTTTAAAAAGGCTGTTAAATATTATGATGATTGTTTTCTTGTAATACACTTCAGGTTATTAATTAGCCCACCATGATGAAAATGACTATTCTATATCGTATATGGTTTTACTTTTATATAGCAGCTATATATAAGCTTTTATAGGTTATCATTCATTTTATAAGCAGTTTACCGTTTTAATTTGATTTTCAGTAGTAGTAACTGCTTTTGTGTTTAGTACCTTGCCTTGAATGCCTTATTAGATAAATGTTTTAGCATAACCTATACCTTACCTATTTATATATTTTAGTTTGGAACTAAGCCTTATGGTGATGTATGGTAAACTGCGACACGAAAATTAACACGACCCAACATTTCGTATAAATTAGGTGAATGTACTGTCACTTTCGTGGCTACCTTTTATACCCTCCTAATTTGGTTGGAATTGGAAAAGTCGAACAAAATAACAATTGTGCTGCTGTCTCTCCTCCTGCTACAGATGCAGTTCGTCACTGTTCGAAGTTGGGTTAGATGACACCGTGTTATCCTCAAGTTGGATGCCTGTCAAATCTCGGATTTCATCCACATCGTACCTATACGTGCAAAAAATATGCATGAATTTATGTCACATAATGCATTTGTTAGCAGGTTTGTCATTGGAAAATTTTCATACCTATCGTCATCAGAACCGGATTGCTGAGAGCCAGCAGATAAATGTGAGCCTGCCGAAATTTGCGACGTTCTTGTGAGAGAACCTCGTCTTGGTGTTAAGTACTGATAATTGGCTGGTCTGACGGTGATGATTAGATTAGAACTGTTGGCTATCATCATGTCCGTAACTTGATCTAAAGATTTCCCTGCTACCTCGATCCCGTTTACCTCCAGCACTTCGTCATTGATCCCTAATAAACCTGTAGATTCTGCGAGACCTCCGGGAACCAGCCTGTGGAAATGTAAGCATTTCATGAAAATTTGTCACATTCATGATAATTTTTCATGCAAATAGAAAGGCGCAAACCTGGAGATGAATATTCCAGGAACTTTCTCTAGACCATGAGGCGTAACACGAATTGAGGTTCCATCTCTTATATAAAATCCCAATGGCTTATCAGAATTTTGATGTTTAAGCAGCTTAACTCTCCGACAAGTTTCAGGAACAATGTCCACATCAATGATAGCAGACACTTGTCGGAAATCCTGAGGATTGGATATCGTAAGTGGATGATGGGTAGATTTTTGTCTAGGTGTGAGTAGCGAGGAAATTAGCGTTCGAGATTTATTCGTGGATCCGTTCAAGTCTACTTGGGAGTCTCCTTTTCTCTGCAGAAATACTCTTAGCAGTGGCCGCGCGTTTTGTAAGGCAAGAAGAAGGTTATCATCGTTATTGATCGGTAGTAAATCACCGTCTTTCGGATCTGTGTAGCTTATCAGGAATGGAATGTCTTCCATGTGGTGTAACTTTTCGATCAGAGTTTTAAACTCATCGAACTTTGGTTTTGAGGCACGCTCAAGGGAAAATCTCCGGAACTCGGCTTCAAACTTAAATTTTAAAGTAAAAAATGAAAAATGTAGTAAATTTGGTTGATGATAAGCATATTAGTCCTGAAAGTGTTTTATGTAACTTATATTTATTTATACCTTTGTTTTAATCTCCACATGGCTGGAAAGCCGAGTGGTTGGAAGTTTACTACTTTTTGACATTCTTTGGCATATCCTTTTCAGTCACTCCTTCTCAAGAAAGTATTTCACCCAAGAAGTGAAATGGGAATGTAGCACTTATGCAACCCAAACTTTGAACTTTTGGTCAGCAGCAGCACATAAGATTTTAATGAGCTTGATAACTTAATAGTTTACTGGCATGAGTAATAGTTTCGAGAGCGTTCATTTCAAAAACTTTATGTAAGTTTTAGCCACTTTTCTTGGTCACGTCTACGTCACACATAGTAGACTTTTTCATTTTCTATTAGAGTCGCGTTTATGGAATGTATTATTGCTGCATTAATTTAATTTATGACTTTTGTTCAAGTTCACTGGTCACTGACTACGTATATGTAATAATATGTTATCTAATGTTAACATAACCTTTATCTGGACAATGCACAAAACTGTAGTCGTGCTTAACACAATTAGAAAAGAGCAACTTTTCAAATCATTTGCAAGAATGCGGAATGATCTTTCTTGGCAATTATAAATAGGTAATATTAGGTGTAAAGGAATTTGCAACTTGTCTATACACACGCATAATGTGTAGTGTATTACGTAGAGATGTCGATAAGGCTAATTATTTAAACAAACTTAAATCATTTTTAATGATCCACTAGACGAGATTATCCACTTTCTACTTTTTAAGTAATCTTAATACTATCACAAAAACATACAGCGAGCCAGTGTCAAGATAAACTTTTCAAGTGTATTATTTATTGTTATGTGTATGGCAAGCTGCAACTGTTTACTAGCAAAAGGTAATTAAATTGTTAAGCCTTTGGTTTTTCGCCAAAAACTTGAGGTTTTACATCCACAACGAGATGAGTAATTTAGAAAGCATCATAATGATCATAATATATTATAACAAACGATTCTACGTTATGAACATGAAATGATCGCAGTAATAGCAGCAGCAGCAGGTAGTATTGTATTTTTTGAAAAAATTTGTATTATTAATACTTTTTGGGAGATATGCATGAGTACTACACGGTGAGACAGACAAGAAGACAAAATGCTATTATGGTAATACGGCTATTACTATTACATTAACACACTGTGTCGCTTATGGTAGATAGTCAGATAGTGAATTTATTTCGCTGCAGTAAAAAAAATCTTTTTAATATTATTGTTGTATGCGTACTTAAACTTGTAGCAGTTGAAGTGATGATGATGGTAGTGTGTGGTTGATAGGTAATTTCCTGTGGGAATGGTCGGCTCGGCTCTTACGGCTACATCATTATTTATCACGCTGATCATTTTAATGCAAGTGTGTATACAGCCACCACTATAGAGATTGCGGAGGATTTAGGTGTAAAAAGCTCTGAAAGATGATGTGCATGACTTTTTATGCTTTACAGAAAATATGATACACCTTCACCTTACTGTGCTACTACTATACAAAGGGAATAATAAAAAATACACAGGAGAGAATTTATATACACCTTTTCCTACATTAAAAATTATGTACGCCTCTATCTACTTGATAGGGAATCCGCTTGGTACGGTGACTATCCTTAAAATTCTTCCCAGCTTGCTCTGTGCTATGATATTATAGAGTCAAGAAATGTTCTCATGATGATCATATCCTGAAAATGACTGAACGAGGCATTCTTGTCAAGGCAGACAGGGCACAAGTGCAACCTGTCTATTGTCTGTTACAAATTGTATTTTCATGCATACTACCTGCTCTGTACCAACATGTATAATGCATACCATAATAATATTTAGCATTATTGCTGCCTTTTTTTGTAGAAAAGATAGAATAGGGACGAGAACGTTGCTAGATTTTGAGTTTTTAGAATTTGTATGCTATACAATGAGAGATGGATCATAGCACATATAACCGTTGTGAGGGATGAAGGTGAATTTAGATGGTTGGGGGAAGATGAGCTAATGGTTTTGTTTGGAAGCTTGTGATTACAAAAACGTCTCTTTGCTTGCTGAGCAAACGGTGATGATGAAGCTTGGAGTTTGGAGAAGGACGATGATATCACGGCAATCGTGATGATGATGAAAACAACATAATAAGAAAAAAATGATGTACAAATGTGGAGAACAAGAACAATTGGATTTTTGGATTGCCTTGCATTTGCTCCACGTAACATGAGAACTTGTGAATAATGTAAATGTAAAGTTAGGACAGAAACACGACAGGCGATCATCATCATTAGCGCTGGTCCTCTTATTCGGTAGCCTGCTGGCAGCAAACAAAAAAATATTAAAAGATGATCATGTGCTGCTGGAAAATTTCGTGTAGGTAATAATAAGCAAAATGTCATTAAAGGTAGGGAATTAGGCATAACGCAATGCTTCCAACAACAAAAAACACACGAGAAACTTACCAAGCACCTGTGTGAGGTATAAATGTAACTCATGAAAATCCATTATCGAGTGGACAAATATGGATTTAAATGCGGCTGCTATATAAATTTGAGGACACATTTTTATCTAAAAGATATTTCGTGCGTATTCGTTTTTCTCTCTCAAATACGCAATAACCCAATTCATTTCTCTGACTGAAAATCTACTGAAATGCATACTGAATGATTTCTTATCTCTTGAACTAAATTTGTATTGTATTTCCAGATTTAGAACATTTGCATAAACGCTTCTATGAAAATTTGGTACAAAAGATTGCATTTATGATTTTATAATTTGTTCTTACATGTACTAGCCAACTATTTTCCTTGACACGAGATATTTTTTCTATTCGTTGTTTTTAGATTTGTTTGAGTAAAACCAGACAGCAAAATGACATGGCATGCATGCCCTATTAAATGTTCGGTAATCTGTTTTCATTTTGCAAAATCAATAAAGGAACAAAACGATCCGGGTGGTGAACAAACAGGCAAATCGATTCATTACATAAAAGCAGAGAAAGTGGAAGAGGAAAGGATATTATGAAAAGGGAAGTTAAAAAAACATCATTTTGCCCATATTGTTTTCAGAGTGGTGGTGGTGATGGAGTAGAGTCTCGGATAGCAGAACAGCAGTCTCTCTGACTCTAACAAGTTGTGATTGTGACAAGCACATAATGTTGCACACAAGCTTATAATGTAAAGCTCTACAATACTAATTTCTTCCCAAGACAGTTTCAATTTCCCTTCAGGATGTTGAAAAGAGCCCTGTTTTTATCCAGTCCAGCAGGAGTAGTACGTGTGCAGATGTGAGACGTTACAATGAAAATGAATGAACCTGAGAATTGAGCTGGATGGAAAGATATTATTTTTTGGGGGAATAATGTACGTTATCCCATTCTCCAGCTCTAATATTTCAACGGAATGTTTTTCTAGTTTGGCTAGCTAAACTACCTAATTGAGCTATGCCACACATACGAATCCATTACACAGTTTTACTGCTCTCCAGTATCCAATGTAAATGTAATGTGCGCACATAATGTATTTAGTTTATGTACATGCTTGTTAAAATAATAGTAAAAGACAAATGGAAACAGAACACTGTTCCAACATTCCACATTTCATCAACATTTCTGCTATAGCTATATACTATACTACGTCGTTGCATGCCCAGACCAAAGTACAAATTTATCCTGCTACTTTTACATCATATCATAATCATCATTCTCAAAGTCAGTTTGTTACAAATACACACGACGAAAATATCATTTTATTCTTTTGCCAATGCCATCAAGCTTTCAAGTTAAAATGAAATGAATGTCAGTATACATGCATAAAAGTGATATTAGGACTAGGACACATAACACACACTTGTCTTGCTGGACTGGACGAATGGTAGGATGACAGAAAGGCAAAACTATAATACAAGCTCAGATAAAGTCACATAACATTTCAGTATTACTTTCATTTTATTGAGTCACACAATCACACTTATACTCATCATGTTCTACTGTCAACTTCTCCGTTTTCTCTTTCTCACACCAATTTCATCATAAAACCCATTATCCGTCCCTGTCAGACTTTTTGCTTCCAAAACTGCCACCGTGTTCCTTTCAAACAAGGCCTTTAAAAACCTGTAAAAAAGTGAATTGTGTGAAAGTTCTAAACGGACTAGCATCGTCATTTACATACTTCCCATAAATAAACCATACCCACAACATCTTGCCCAAATTTCTCCTCATCACCATCAAATTTCTTCCAATCTGGCACAACAGTGCCCAGCCAAATTTATATACCTACACAGGTTTATTACTCAAAACCCCAAAGAAAACTGCCTGAAAATGCCCACATCCTCTACATCCCTGCCAGGAAACAAATAAATATAATCGTGCTTCGCCAGCCTCAGTAAAAATCCGGACGAGAAGAAAAGGGCATTGTGAAAACGCTGGGGAAAACAGTTTCTTCATCCATTTTTATAAAAAAGGTAGCATTATTATTACCCAAGTCTTAAAAACTTATAATATTACCCACACATCTACAAAAAGAGAAAGCAACATAAAGTTTTTCTTTCTCTCTCGTGTGACGTGACTCTTTCCTCTTTCTGAGTCATTCCCGAGAAAGTCCTCCTCCGCAAAAAGCAAAATAAAAATCCTTTGATGCTCATTGTGCTCTGCCGTTGAAAGAAGAAAAAGGACAGCACTAAGCACACAAGTTCTTAGAAAACAAGGCAAAAGGCAACTCTAAAAAAACTCTCTACGGAGAGCAGAGTAGCACTAGTGCACAAGTTTTGTATAGAGTACTCAGAAAACTTTAAATACGCCACATAACGCTTCACTTTCTTCTGTAAGTAAAATGTAACATGTAGGTAATAGGTAGGCAGGCAAGCCAGAGATAGAAAAATATTAAAGAGTGTATTACAGCTTATTGTAAAATAGTAGCCTCTTTCTTAGCCAACCACCAAGTTACCAAGTATGTAGTATGCCATACGAATATAACATTTTTTTGCGAAGGAGAACAACTCTCTTGAAAATGATCACATTATCATCTCATCTCGCTACAAATGCTACAAGCCCCTTTAGTAAGCAGAGCGCAGGCATAGATAGGACACAGTTCAAAAGCGAGAACAAATGTTAGCACACACGCAAGCACGGAGTGTGAAAAATACTGAAGACGCATATAAAACTCACACAGGCCATTATTTTCCAAGTGACAAAGCGTAAAAACAAACAGCTGACGCAGTAACTGAAACTACAGCCAAGGCCCTAGCTCCCTGTTTTCAGTTAATTTATAATTGTTTCAATACTTTCCAGTTAGCTAAAGTTCCTCTGAAGAAAGGAATTCCGTACAGAATTGAACACGTGAGAACGAAACAGGAAAGTAATATACTTGACTGTACTACTCTTTGCTGGTGCTTGTGTGTGCAAACGTGTGGAAAAATTAATTAGTTTGATGGAAAAGTGCTAATTGGAACAAAGGAAAATATTGTAATTTGATGATAAACTTTGTTCAAAAGTATAATTCAGGTGAGAAAATATGTTGTTCTGGGAAAGGATGTGGAGTTTTTAGAGGAAACATTCTGTTGAGGAGTGGGGTTAATTGGAATTTTTTGGTGTGGAATGAGCTGAAAAATTGTTTTGATGAAGAAAAAAGAGAATTTTTTAGGGTATTGCGCAGTATTTTTTATGCTGCTGCTTTGTTTTGGTGGTGACGCTTGTATGAATCACGTCAGCAAGTGTGACTTGGTCATTGGCACCACTGAATATGAGATACAAATTGAAGAAACAAATATTTTTGGAAAATTTTTCCAGTGATTATGTTTCTGGATATATGGAAATGGCAGAATGTTAGCAGCTAGCTACAAAATGCAAAAAAGATTTGCTGACCATTTTTGCACATTCATAATACAAACCGTAATTGAGAATTTAGAATGGTTTAATTTATTACATGATTTAAATTAAAAAGATTACTTTGGTGGAACGAGTTTGGAAAATGATGATAATATCCCATACAAAAAACATTTTCCACGGAAGAGTAACTTTCTAAAAAATGGTTAGGGTTATTGTGGTGAATACTTTCTTCCAAACTGACTGTAGGCATATCTGTATATTTTTAAGGCATTAATAGGTTAATCCAAGTTTCAGTACAAAAAATAAAAATTGATTCCACTAGATAACTGTCTACAAACCATTATAAATATACTGTGCTATACTAGAAAAGGGACAAGAAAAAAAAGGACGATGAAGTAGTTTGTGTCCCCTGTCCCCTACTGTTATTCATAATTTTCTGGGACCTGTTCTCTACGAGACATTTGTCTGCTTTTGGACATTTATCTATGCAAAAAAATACTATATTATATTTCTGGGATGCACAGATTTTTACCAGTAATAAGATTGTTAAAAATATCATTTATTTATATGAGCCCAAAATTATAAAAAAATGATTCTACCAGGCATGCATCTATTATAAGGAATTTGACAAAAATTCATCAAAAATCTCTTTCTTGTAAATAAAACTTTTGAAACTATCTGAGATTTTACAAATATGTTTTCACTATTCTGAGCCAAGGTCTTTGTATCATCATGGTAGGTTGAGGTGGTTTTGCTGAATGGTACATAATATGGTTGAGCCATTTTCAGTTTTCCAGTGACTCCCGTTTAAAGTCAGACATCATAGAGGCTTCTTTTCATGAAAATGAGGTGATGTTGATTGACGTGGTTACTTTCACTTCACGGATATCTCTACACAGCTCATCTGTGCTAATAAGTTGGGTACTCGGGTACTGAAACACTAGTGTGCAAAAACTAATATTTGAAACCTGTCTGGATCTGACTTTCATCATCGTTTATCACACTTTTTCTCCTTTAGCAAGTTTGAAGAACTTAAAGTTAATTTCGTTGTTATTGGGTTGTGGTTTTCAGATCTGACTATTTGTATACAAATTGTCCAACTTATTTAAAACCTAAGCAGCGTATACAGAGAAAGCTTCAAAATTGCGCAGGTCAAAATGTCGTACGCCTACCTTTTCAAGTACATCATCATTGGAGACACAGGTCAGCTTAATTACCGTTTTCCGTTAGAGATGTATTGCAATGCAGTACGCAACATAACACCAGAAAATATAACAACTTGATTAATTTCATTCTAGGCGTGGGAAAGTCTTGTCTTTTACTTCAGTTTACGGATAAGCGATTTCAACCTGTGCATGATTTAACAATTGGTAAGTCCAGTCATTCTGTCATCTTTCTCCGTTCATGCACAATTTAAGTAAATGTGATATAAAAAGTTTAGTTCATCTTGTGATGGATAAGAAATGTGAGTTTTATATTTTAAATATTTTCAAAAAGGTGTTGAATTTGGAGCTCGCATGATAACCATTGATGGCAAACAAATTAAACTTCAAATCTGGGATACTGTAAGAATATTTCATAACATAATATTAGGCTTAAATTACTTTTGAATATGAATTTTTAAAAAATTTAACATGTTTCTTTATTCTGATTTCATTCCAAGGCTGGACAAGAAGCGTTCCGGTCTATTACTAGGTCTTATTACCGCGGGGCAGCCGGAGCTCTTCTAGTGTACGACATCACAAGACGTGACACATTTAATCATTTGACCACTTGGTTAGAAGATGCCCGTCAACATTCCAATTCCAACATGGTTATAATGCTGATCGGAAACAAGAGGTACAATTGAGCATTTTGAAATTCACATTAAATTATTTGAATGCAAACCAATGACTAACGACATATTATTTCAGTGATTTGGAGTCCCGACGTGAAGTGAAAAAAGAAGAGGGAGAAGTTTTTGCACGTGAACACGGTTTGATATTTATGGAAACGTCTGCAAAAACGGCTGCCAACGTTGAAGAAGCATTCATCAACACAGCTAAGGAAATCTACGAGAAAATCCAAGAAGGAGTATTTGACATCAATAATGAGGTATGTTTGTGATTGTCCGTTGTAATGTTTCGATCAATTACATCTGAATTTTTAACTGATATTGAAACTGTTTTTATGATATCTGCTTTAGGCAAATGGTATCAAGATTGGACCTCAGCATTCACCTACCAGTCCTAATGCCCCGAGTGGTGGTGCTGGCTCAAGTCCAGGAAGTGGTTGCTGTTGAAAATTTTTATTTCAACATTCGGGGCATGCATGTACTGTACTACCCTCTCGGTTATCCAAGTCCTTGATCATTAAGCGTTTATTTGTTTTCGGCAAACTTAATTTTTCAATAATTAAACGCTGTACTGGAATCATATTATTCAATACATAATTTTTGATGTTATACTGTCGGTAGGTAAATATAGTTAGTTTGACAATTATTATATTGTATTGTACAATTGCAAAAAAGTACCCAACCCCACGCATTGTATAAAAACCATCCTTTTATTTTAAACGAAAATCTTAATTAAATGTAGTGAAATGTTTATTTAAGAAGCTAGTTTGAGTATGAGGTATTTGTAAAACTTCACCTTTTTGCGGTATGCATATGTCCACTTCACGAAACTAAGCACGCGAAATTCTTTGCTGTATGGCTACGATTATCGTCACTATACACGTCACTTTGATGGTATTTTACGTTCAAAATCGAGTTGTACAATTTAATAAGCAGTCTAATACCATTACTACATTTTAATTTAGTGTGTGCATGGCGTAAATAATAGAATAACCAAAGATGAGTGTACATAAATATCAAGTAGGTAAGTTTTGCTTTTCGTGCGATTTGCCACAATGATATAATGATGAGTATTCTATGCAACCTCTACAGATGTATCAAATCCCTCTGACTCGCTTGTGTAACTGTGAAAGTAGTCATCTTTGAAAAACACCTAACGTAACGCACTGATTGAAAAAAAAATGTCAAAGTCTTAGTCATGTTAAAAATTGAAATATTATTTGAATCAGAAGTGAGAAAATGAAATAGATTTGTAATTTCTAAAATAACATTTCTAAGTAAAGCATATGATATTTAAATGTACAATATTAAAAAATCTTAAAGTAAAAATCACAAGGAAAAGATCCTTTGTTTGGCGAATTTATCATAAAAATTGAGCGATGCAGTCGCAATCTGCTGATTAGGACTAGGACAGTAAAAGTGTATCCTCCTAAGATTATGTTTTATAATCGAAACATCTACTAAATATTGTTTTAACGTGTAAAATCTAAGCTAATTCTTGTATTCGACAAAAAATCCTTTCTAATGATAAGCATAATAACATTATTGTGAATTGTGATGTAATTTGTGAATTCTGTTACTGTTAAGCATGTACATAAAAAACTTATGATTTACCATACGTAGTAAATTAGTATATTATCAATTCAAAAAAGTATAAAAGCATTTAAAGTGATTCATTGCGTATTATTTTCAAGTTAAACTTGCTTGTTATTTCATTCGTATACATTTTGGTTCATAAAACGAAATTTAATTATTTTCGACAATTGTTCAAATTGATGAGCCATACTTTTTTGTATTGTAAGTTTTTTTGTACAACAAATTGTTGGGTAGTTTTGTTTCAAAGAATATTTGTACTTTATTTATTTCAGAATCAGCCGATGGATTGCTTTTCATTTGAATTATAATTTACATAATTAATTAAACGTTTTGTCATCATCATGTTGAAATATTCATTACTTCATTATTATTATTCATAACGTTTAAAATTTGAAAATGGTGAAGCACCAAGCACAGCTTGCTAAAATAAATTTAGTCTGAGCATACATATTGAAAGTATTATAGTCACAGAAGAGACAAAATTGTTTCAAGTCCAAATAAAACATTTCGGTACACTTGTTAATAATTGCACAAACTAATTACTACTTTTTTGTGCAATGCACATAATTCTTATGTTGCCAGCAGCTCAATTAACCTTTCTACTATGAAGTAAACCGTGGCAAAGTCGTCGTTTTTCACTTCAACAGAAATCCCTCTCAATAAATACAGGTAAGCATTCAAACCTATTTTCTGTTTTGTTGTGCTTGTAAATTGATAAATAATAAATATTCGTTAATGCACACAAAGCTCCAAAAGCTTGATTTAAATGCGCATATCACACCGTGCTTTATAACACTACTAGTTCATTTAGAGTACTATTTATATTCTTGTTTTTGCTGTTGTAAATAAAACTTTTCTTATAAAATTGATTTAAAATTCAACAAAATCTACTTATGATACTTGTTGCTTGTTTAAAAAATATCAATGAAATGATGGAAAATAAATGAGGTGCATGAATTAAAATGAATGAATGTCTGTGGACAAACAGCAACCTTCCTGTTTTACTAAATGTTTAGTGAGCTAATATGTGAAAGCAAAAAGTAAGTAACACCAAATGTCAAATGTATTAATTAGATTTAGTGCATTTTTGTGATTATTATTTTTTTCTTTTCTTTGTAAAGGATGGCATTATTTACATCACTCTAATTTTTGCACTTTAAAACTGCCACCATCTCTTTTTAAAAATCAATAAATAATATCTTTAAAACATACAAATAACATTTATAATATTAAATAGCAATGAACACTCTCTTAACGATAGCTATTTTCAACTCAACTGGTAGTAGTAGCTATCTACAGCATGCAAATACTCCTGAATAACATTCAATATTTTAGTTGAATTGAAACCCTATTAAAATTCTCCGAAGTTCTAAGCACGCATGCATATACGTCCCTCCTACTTATGAGCTCTCTGGCACATCCACCCAAATAAAAAGTTATTTTTAAAATTATCTATTTCGTCGACGGTGTTTTTCTCCGCTACGTGGTGGGGTTACTAGTCCTTCAGAGTGAGCTAAAGGGCTGCACACTTTATTAGTGCTTGCTAATAAGTGAGCTTTTTCCTACAAAAAAGGCAAAAAGGTTGTTTAAATTTCAATAAGTTTTAAATAGCTTGAAAATCTCCGAACAAATAATAATAGACAAGTGAAACTTACCAATAAATCTAAGCTGACACAATGTGAATGAATCAAGTGCCGCATTTCGTCGGGTACATTTTCGATGGTGGGCAAGACGTCGGGCACATCCTCTTTTTTAACTGCTGTAGCGTATGGAGCCATCCAGTGAGCACAAGGTGCTAACTGCTCCCACGTAAAACCACTGGCTGTAAATGCAGCGGATCTACCTATTTAAACAAAAAAAAGTCCACATTATGCGAATCCTTACATAAATCTTGTGAAAACGCAAAAAAATATGTAGAGAAACTGATTCATCTATACATACCTTTAGTATGGTAAATGGATGTGGCAGCTAAAAGGGAGGATGTGAATTGGAGAGAATTAACATCTAAAATTGATAAGTCTATGATCCGCATAGCTCTCACGAAGTCTACACCTTCGTAACGGACCTTGGTAAGATTCTTATCTTCACTCCCCCGGAAGGCTTCTTTATTATCACGAAAAGATCTAATAGCCTCGCTAGTGGAGCGAGTGTGGTAACTTTTTCTAGCCAGAATTGAAAGAATTTGTAGGTACACGTTGACCCAATTGCACGGAGTCATTGGGGTTAGTTTCCATTTCAGGGCTTTTGTAACTACTAGCTCCATATCCAAAATTTCGGCTTCTGAGCACGCCCCATCCGTTACATAAGCAAAAGTCTGCAACTTCGGGGGATATATTTCTTCCATCTTAGCGGCAATAAATAAACAGGTAATACCTGCAAAGCAAAATTAAAGCAAGATTGAAATCCACATCCTACTATAGCCATGCAAAAAAATCCATTCTGAAAAAAATACATGAATAACCTAAACCATTTCTTACCTATAAGTTGTAGGTGATTTTTCAAAACATTATTTTGTGTGGCGAGGTAACGGTCTAAATAATCTACGGCCAGGTATAACGTCTCTCGGTGCAGATGATACGCTTCACAAACGTCCATTATCCAGTCTAACAGAATTGACCTCATCTGAGGCGTTAAAACAGGGTGGTTCCTAAATAGATTCGCATTCTTGGTATACTTCAAGTCGGTAAGGCACATCATCTCCCATATCTGCTTATGGTCCCCGAAGGTAACAGGTGGAAGAGGAGAAGGTCTGTTGGGATCCGCCAAAGCTTTTGCTGGGGCTCCATTGTTGCTACACACAGATATTTTACTCCTGGGAGGTGTAGATCTCCCACTTAAACTATCATCTATACTTAAAGTGCTGAGGAGGGACTCTGCATCGGAACCCGCAGCCTTTCGGGTAGAACGTCGCCGTGTCATTGTTGACACGGTGGACGACGAGCATGTTGAAGATATACATGACACCACGGAGGAGCTGCTATCAACATCGGCGGGTTTCCTGAAGTCAATGCTGCACCTGCTGCTTGAGCGACTATTACATGAACGCCGTCTTAAAGTCCTCCTTTGATATTGATCTGAATCTTCAGCGGCATCATTAGTACGTAACTCCCTCAGGTAATATTCGTCTTTGACATCCTCCTCATACGTCATGCCTCCCACAACATCTTCCTATAAAATCAAATTCAAAGTTGTCTCTTTATAACTTTGAAGCTACTTGGTCATCCCACCTAACTGTTGCAACTTGGGCATTTTACGATATTTTGGAAAGACATGAAAACAAACCTGGAGTACACTTGATTTTCGCTTCCTGCTCCTAGTTGTCACGGCTGGTAAGGATTTTCGCATCGAAGAACTATAAGAACTGGAAACAAATATAGCACAATTTCAGACTGGTGACAAGATATTCATAGGCAGACTACTGAATGTATACATGAAATCTTCAGATTCTCCATTAGTGTTCATTGTACATGCATACAAATATTTATCAATTATGATTTTGCATAAACTTCAAATTACCTTCTCGTTAACATTCTTAAGTGAAAAGTTCCAAAAAAGCTGCTACAGGGTTATCGAGAAGCAACACTACTGGTAAGCTCGCTAATCCACAGTGCAGCTTTCCCCGCGCCCAAATTCCTGTGGTCACAAAAAAACCGAATATTAAGATTGGAACACATTTAATTTTTAGTATTAAGCTTTTTTAAACAACTATTAAACATTTTAAAACTTTTTATTAAAAAAGTATAGTTGGGTTTTATACGCGCGAACTGCACATGTATGTATGTATATATCAGAATACATACAATGCCAATGTAAACCAAAAGCAGGACACCAATCATAAGGAGAAACCCTACATAATATATTATATTGGATAGTTGAAAATAATCTCATACGAAACATTCATTAACAATCACCTTTAATTTGCCTTCTGATAAAGGTTAGTACAGGTCATTCATGTAAATGCCTAGTATACTAGCCACCGCAGCGGGCATGAGGTAGAATGCAACAAAGTGATTTTCCACACGAGCAATAGCACCTTTGTAAGCAAAGCTAATATGAATTTGAGCAATAAAAATGTGAATGCTCCGAGTATTAACTAATCACTGAATTCACTTTTTTGACTAATAGCATTCACTGATTAAGAACCTGACACGTAGAGCACCTATTCAGTAATGGGAATTTAGACCGCGAGCGCCCATTTCCTCAGATGAAGATTTGGATCTGTTCTGCATGAAATGCATACCAGACTGGCAGAGTGGTTGGTGGGAACTCAACAAAAATCCAGCAGATCCCAAGTGAAGTTAATAAACTTTTTAGACTCAGTCTGAGTGAAGGTATGCATGACATGAAAACAGCTTGTAAGCTTTTCAATTTCATATGTGCTGAGCAAAAAAATGTCTTTCAATGTGTTAGTAAACTAGCAGAGTGATGTAGGGGAGCCAGTCAGACCAAACTGTTTCTTTTTACACATGCAGTGTTTCATATGAAAAGATCCATCCTCTGTGCACAAAATTTTCATGATAATCATTATTCAGGGTGTAAAACCGTTCCCCAATGTATATTCCGTTCTGTCAGGATACCTTCTCTTACTCTCCACAAAACAGCTTTTTGTAGGTACAACAATTTAAAGAAGCACAAGCTGGACTATGTTAAGCTTTCTTGGTGTGTGGATTTGTGGATGAATGAGTGGCGGATCTTGTTCAAGCTTATGTGGGGATGACGATGGACGAGAAAGAATGAAACTGATGCTCAAGCTATTGCCCCCACAAACTTTCATCATCATCGTCATAATATTATGAACAAAGGTTTACTTTGGCTCCTTTCCTGGGCTTGGGCTTTATTTGGAAACCCACTAAAAATGCAATCATGAGCCAGTAACACATATACCCACAATCTACACTTCAAAATTCTTCGCTCCCTTTATTGCCAACATCACCATCACCGTTCCCATATTACATTCTCCAGCTAAAAAAAGCCTTTCTCGCAACATGACAACTTTTAAAAAATTGCCTGCATACGATAAAGTATTGTTCAGTGTGTATTCATATTCTGCACTCTATCTATACAGGTAAACAGTACACTGGTGTTAATTGCATCGGAAGGGATACACATAAAGAAAGCTCATTTAAAGATACATTTTGTTTTTTGTCGAAACAAGAACATGGAGCATAAAAATATATCTCTACATTATTGCCCGTATATGTACTTTTTTCTATGTCAATGTAGGTAGACAAGTTCATTGTTCAAAGTAAATTAAACAATGAGTATTTTGCGCAGATTTTTCTTAGGTTTTCTATGAATAAATAGAACTATGTACCTACATTAAAAAGTAGGTTGCATTGTGGTGTATGTTGTATGGCGCTTTTGCTTGATGCTTGATACATGCATGCAGGTATGCAACAAATGAAAATAATATTATCCAGTTAGAATTATTTGTTCTTCCAAGTTGCACCTTAAAAGTACTTGACATTAGTACTTTGGTTCGAGTACTTAAAATATCACCCCTATCCATATCCACAGTTGGTTTAAGCTGTTATTTTTCTTTGTTAGAAGTACAACTATTTAATTTTTTATGCAGGGTCACCTTTCTGTCACTGTCTTTAAAATATCAAGCAAGTAGCATAATATTAAGGATGAAGCTAGAAAAAGGAAACACTCGTTTTCCTAAATCGTCACAGGGTTTTTGGTCCTAATGATAACCTATTTGAATGTCATGCATATATCCAAGTCATTTTATCAAACGTTTTGGTTTAGATTTGGACACAAGCTTTTTAAAGTACACTTTAAAGGAACCTGAAGCTTACTGAGATTGAGATATGATCAATACTAATGAATACAATATTATCTCTATTTCTCATGGGATTCATATGCTAAATTCTAACAAAGAAATTTTCTTATACTGAATTAACTGAATATAAGAAAACAGACTTAAAAAGAAAAAAGAGCCAATAAGCTATCGTATTGCTTCTAGTAGATGCATATAGTTTTAATAATGAATTTTATAAAGACATTGCACATAATTTAAAGTTACAGATATATTTTTCACGAAGCTTCTTTTGAGCACCAAATATTTTCCTTAATTTTCCATCAGTGCACTTCTGAATATACTGATATGCGTGCAGTATGATTATAAACCACATTGCTGTGTATAGAGCAGTTAGTTGGTCATATTAGGATATTCTGTCTGCATGCCGTATTTTACGATACCCGATTACACTGCCACGACGAAAGTGAAAGATTATTGCGTGTCTGCAATCACAGAGATTTTAGATTCTCCACTAGACTAGGTTTTCTCAGATATCCAACTGATTTTCCCCCCAGTCAAGTGATACAATGCAACGGCATGATGTTTGCGGCAAAGTACAACAAACAATGCACATAGTTTTGAGCTATGCAGAGTGCAGGAATTCAGCTTGCAGTTATATGCATAGTCCCTGTTCTGTTGTCCTTGTCCCTCCAAATTCTACTGTGAATGAAGGGTAGGAAAAGATCGTGATTGCCGAAGCCTTTTTAACTTCCTACTTAGCAACTATGAAGAAAGGAAAGAGGGCTGGGCTCAAGTACCCACCAAACGCATTCCCACATTAGAGACAAAGCATTGATAGAAAGTTCCCGGTATGATATTAGAAGCGTGTCGTTTCGGTTTTTACAGGGTGATTTGCCAACTTTTAAGCTTCTTGCTGTGACCATGAGTATTTATATTGTATGCCTAATCTTGGCATAACTAACATTTGCTTAACGAAAACATTGCTTTTGTTCATGTTAATTAGTCGCTTTTTAACTTTTATCAAGTTTTGTTACAAATATAAGTATGCATAGCCAGCCTGCCTGGGTCAACATTTTTTACTTACTCTTTTAATATGGATATTGAAATGAAACACTGATTAGGTATACATGATGTGAAGTCATCAAGTCATGTGAAGCAATGAAAATAATCGGATTGGATAGAACTTGTATATGTTTAGGCATATATTAGCCATTAATATTTTAAAATTATTTTAAATGCAGGTTTGAAAGCAGATATGTATAAGATTTCTAAAGAAATTTGCATAAAAGCGGCCAGATTTACACTAATAAGACTAACGATTTTATTAGTTAGTCTATACTTTTCAAATGGCATCGTTCGCTGACTCCTATCCAAAAAGAAAAATATTAAATGTGTCTCCATACTTGTTTGTGATGTTTTATTCTATACAGTTGTACAGTTTTATTCTGTATCTGATTTTTTGTCCTCACATTTTCTATTGAACTGACGGACCGTAATCATGTAAAATTCCTATATGCACGTGTACAAACTGCATACTTTGCATAATGTAGATACTAGATATGCTATCCATAAAATGATTTTGGAAAGAAAAATGAATCCAGATTTACATCAATATCAAATTCGACCGGAAACAGCTTATCAGTACAAAAACTACAACTTGTTCGTTTAAAACGAAAGTGTTGTCGTCATCTCATCATCATATGAATCATCTTTCAATTAATCCGACACTGTACACCCCCGAAAATTAATCTGCTATCATATAAATGTCAACTATTTATCTTACTTCACTACAAAAGGTAGGTCTCATGTTGCCCCAATTCACAGAGCTGTGCAAAACTTTATGATTAAACAACATACATGTGATATAAGTTTTTGCTTTTGATAAGTTTCTTCATTATGATAAACTGTCGAAAATGATTGAAAAAGACTGTTCGCTTTCTCTAGGGAAAACGGGAACGCAATTTATAATAATCCAAAACAATGTATAAACTGATGTTTTCATGTAAAAGTTTTGGCTTACGCGCAACGCGCAAAGTACAAATAACTAGTTAGTATAGTTAGCTTTTTTAAATAAAAATAACCAATTTGTAGTAGTGAGCAGTGGCTGGTTGCAAATTTAATTAAGTCAACAAGAGATGTTATAAATCTTCATGATGCCTTAAATATATGAATAGTACTCATCGTTTTATTCAAAACATTGGTAGCATGAAACAGCTATAAATATCAATCTACAATCTATATCCTACCTATTTAACATTTCAAACATTAAATGTAAAGTTCAAATTTAGTATTATTTGGTTTGCTATTTATTCATAAATAACTATTTCCAGTTTCTCAAACATGAAACCTAAAATGCTACTCCGATTTTGACATCGATCTCAAATTATGCTTTATATTCCTTCAGACTCAAGACTTGAGTCATGACCTTGTGTTAAAGCTCCTGCAAAAATGTGACGAAAACGATGATAACAACTAAAGGCTAAAGGTTAACTAACCCTATTATGGCCTTGGTCAAGTGTTCTACAAACGCGAATTTTAATTACATAAACTTATCTTTCAAATATATTCTTATAAGTATAAATATAGCAGATGATAGATGAACATACCATGATGGATATGGATATTTATTTCAATTTTATCCTTATCATCATGATAAGCAATATATCTTTCGAACAAGGTGAAGTACTTAAGTCTATACTATATCGAAATGCTTACCTTTTACAAACTTCAACAATCGGGCTGCTGATACACTCAAACAATACTTTCACCAACAATCAGACGAACTAAAGGAAGGCCAGTATATACAAGCAAACACATCACAGTTGACCAAAGGTCATGTCAAATGTCAAGTTATCATCAAGTAACTTCATCAGCTTAAAATACTAGCACAACTTTCCAATCTAAAACTTCTATAAAGTTAGTATTGCACGGGAACTGTGTTGAATATTTGGTAAAAATGAAAATGACACTAAACTGGGTTACTGACTTGAACTAAAGATACTGACTGTAAAAGAAAACTGCTTTCTTTTGACCTTCGCGTTCTCCCGTCTCTTTGGCGCTCCACAGAAGCGTCCTGCAAAATATGCGGATCTCGCTTGTCATAGGTCACGCGAAGGAATTTTGAAATGCGCAAGAATTCCGATTATCTTTCGAAAACTCGCGTTTGCTGCTGGAGTTTCAAAAACCGTTTTCGATTTTTGAAACTTTGTTATTATTTTTTCTTGCTGTTTTCCTTCCTTCTTGCTTCTCTTTTCTTATACTCTGATCTGAACAGGAACACAAGCAAGCTGTGAATGATTGTCAGCCGCGCAGGGAGATCAAGCGGGCTGATGATGACGGCTGGTTTACATGTGATTCAGTTTAGTAGCTAGGTCTTCGACCATGTATGCAAGTTTTGGTACCAAAAAGCTTGGGTGCATTGCTCCAGCTTTGTTGTCGAAGCACATAGAGTTGGGGTAACCATAAAGCCAGAGTGATAAGCCATACCTAAGAGCATTGTTACTCAACAAAATAACAACAATGGATATCTCCAAGAAGAGGGCTCATCATATGAGCGGAAAAATGTAGCTTGTTCTTGATACTCATGCAACCCAGCTTTGAAGGAACCTTTGTTGGTGAAGCTTATGAACCCTCTTTTCTCCGTTACGTGTACATAGACATATGCACAAAAAGTGGCCCTATATGAAAGTGAAGTTTGGTATGTTTTATGCTCACCAGCATACCTTTACACGGGACAGGGACACTTATATTGGCCAATATGCTAACATTATATGAACTTATCCAGACCTGTCTGATTATAAAAAAGGGTCCACTTTTCTGAATGATTTTTTTTCATGAAAGTCTTAGCAAGTACAATATGCACGCACACCCATAGTAAGGTAATAATCTTGTAGCAGGGAAATACCCAACACACTTGAAGCTTTGAAGTAATATAACACATATTGACAATTTTTCATTGTTTGAATATTTCTTCTAATCTCAGAAAAATCATATGAATGTTATTCTAACTTTGTCTTGATTATCTGCCTGATTCTGACATGACATGAGTATTTTACCCCTCCTATCGCTTACACTCCTTGCACAAGTACGTGAATAAAAGGTCATTCGATTTGATTTAGAAAAAAGGAATTCATAAAATAAAATTGTTATCTTTGATTCTTTGGAATATGCTGCTTTTTATGGGTTTTATGCATCTGACGAAATTGCATACTTTCACTTTCTGAGATTTTGTCTACAATCACTATATGGAGGAGGGAGGGACAATAAGGGAAAAAAACCTTTCATATAATTTCATTTTCATATAATTTTTTAGCCTTTTCGATTGTAGATGGATTTTTATGATTTGCAGTATTTGCAGTGAGAGATTCGCAGTGCATTGCTTGCTTGTAAATGCTTATCTTTATCCTTATTTCTAGAGATAAAACAAAAAAAAATAGTGGGACCGGGACAGGGGACAGTCCCGTAAAATGTTGCCATTCTGGATTTCTATTAGTAAGCTTGTCTTACTACAAATTTTACTCGAGTTGTTTTTTGTTCAGGCTGTTTCTCGAACACCAGAATCAATTTTGAAATTCTGTTTTCGCCAAAAGGTTTTTAATCAATAGAACCTGTGCACTACAAAGCCCGATTTTTGAAAATCGACCTCTAAGGTCAAAGGTCACGACGGATTTTAAAAATTTCTTGAGTGACCTATAGCATGCGACACATGATTTTAGGTCAGTTTTTGACCAAATTAATGAATCCGTTCTCAGTTTGCCAAAATTCGAAATCGCCTGACCGTTATTTGCATGTCAAGTTTTGTGCGCGCCATATCGCTAGTCCAGCAATAAATTTTTGGAATTCTGTTTGCGCACAAAGGTTTCTGATCATTAGAACCTGTGCACTACGGAGCCCGATTTTCGAAATTAGACCTCTAAGGTCAATGGTTTAACGACCTATTTTTAAAATTTCTAAAATAAAATTTAAAATAATATATTTACCAATATTGAATTATTGAAATCGAACAAACGAAAAAATAAAGGATGTATTTTGTATAAGGGCTCTTGGCATTCTTTGAGTGAATGCGTGCGGTCGGCGGGTAACCGATAGCTAAGGCTAAACTATTATAGGTGCTAGTACCTCAGTATAGCTGGCACAAAAGTGTCAATTAAAAGACTTTTCTACTCAAGCTGCATAGGTACTAATAGTAGTATTATTAATACCTACATGCGATTTTTCATGAAAGTTTCGTTGGTGGGAAGCCCTTTGTCTCCTCACTCCTCATATTGACATTGATAATACGGTAATAAATTTTGGGACGTTGTCACCACAGGCAGTCAGATTAAACAACATACCCAGAATTTTAAGATAGTTTTTTTCATTATGAATCAATTTTCATTTTTATTCCCTCTTGCTCTTTTCCAGTCCGTGAACGTCTAGAATAGAATATATCATGTAAATCATATTATCATTTTAGATGTTAAGATAAGAAAAGAAAGCGAAGTAGAAAGAAAGTTCAGAATAATAGCCAGAGAAAATAGCGAAACGCATTCTCTTAAAAATGCATTCGTGCAATTCTGCATGTTCAATAAAATTGTAGAGGAAAGGTAAGGAGAAAAGTTCTCCATAATTATAAATATGCCCTCCAGTTGCCAGTATCCACTACAATGCATAATTAAATCAAATGTGCTTTCAATACATATGCACAATACAATACATTCGCATTTCAATAAAGGTTATTGGATATATAGGCAGAGACTGACAAAACAATCTTATTAAACACAAGCAAAAGAAAAGTAACCATACTTTTAAATCTTATTTTTTGTTTGTTTAGAGTTTTAACTTTTACCAACCAAGCCCACTCACCTTGGGAAGCACAGACAAAACCATTTTAATTTTTGTATGACCTGCTGCACAACAGCATATATTCAATATTTTGCTTTTGCATTTTAATTGCTTGTGTGTTAGGGTCAGCATTGTATTAATCGTGTTCCTTACCTTTTGAAAAATACGACTGAGTTTAAAAAAGATCGGGTCCCTTGATGCTTCTAAGAGTCTTGCGTGTAATAATTTCTTAAGTTTTTCTTAGGCAGTATACTTGGTGTACATAAGAGACCACGTCAGCGTGTGGGCAATGAACGGGGAAGTTTTAGAAACCTTTAAATTTAAAGCCTTTTACAATTAACTGAAAAGTTTAGACACAAAATACACCGCCGATTTCTCAGAAAACTAATTTATTATTGACCAGATCAAGACAATTTTACCGAGATTACTTTTAATTAACTAATTGAAGAAAGGTGAATATTTTTAACTCCCAAATAAGGAAATAAGAAAAGCTGGATAAAAAACATAATTTTATGAAAAAGCCTCGTCGCTAATTATTATTTTTATTCATTATGCCTTAAAACCGAAGAGAAGTTATTTATTTTATGTCAAATCAAATTTTGTCTGGTAGAATATGTGTATACAAAATTGAGCTTTGAGCTCTGGGCTGGAGGAAGTTCAAAGATGAAAAATTCCAAACCGGACTTAGGCAAAATTGGACTTTGCTGCTGTGCGCTGTGGGAGCTCAGAGGAAACTATGAAATGCTTGGATTTTCGGATAACTTTGACAAATAATAATAATTGTAATTGGTGGTTGCATTATTGTATGTAAGAAATAAAAATAAATTATTGAAATAAAACATACGGAAAAAATTAATCGTAATTATTTTTTAGATTTTTATTAAGATTCATATACATAACGAGTTATTAATAGCAAAAATAGGTTTATAAACTTTAACTTGGGATATCTATGTCTGCATAACAAGTATATGACTGCATGTTTGAAATATAGACAAAAATAAAAAGTATATTATATTTTCAACATATTAATTTTTATCAGCAACATCAATAAACCTTACTTCAGCTTTCGTGGTCAACAGTAGTTGTTAATCTAGTATAATTATTTGCTAAATACCACGGTTTATAAGACATTACAAAATCCGCAATAAAATGCAAAATGAACAGACAAAGAGTAGTAGCACTAACAATCACATGGTGTGATATCGAAGTGCCTATTTCCAGCCACGACCCATGATTTTTAACCATGAAAAATGTATGTAGCTCCATTCCTTGGCACAGGAGCATTACAATTAAGAAGCTTCTTTCAATCTGTAGGTTGGACCACAAAAGTCTTCGAAAAAAGCATGAAACCAAAAGGAAGGGTCCTAGTACCTTTTCTATAAGCACAAGCATCATTATCCACGGATTGAACACGCTTACAAAACATCTTGTGCTACTTGGATCAAATGAATTCACACTGGCGATGTTTCCCGTTCCAAAAAATGACAACATTACAAAGAATAGCTGAAAAGAAACAAGAAATTTATGCGCATTATTTTAGGGCTTCGACTTCAACACGAGCCTTTTACAGCTGCCTATGAACATTAAAAATGGTTCAACGGCCATGCTGCACATTATTGCATTTTACATGCATTGTTAGCATACGAAGTTGCAGTAAGGAGTTTGATTTCCAGCTTGAACATTAATATGTTCTCAGTAGGATAAAAATGAAGGTTCAACTCTCCTTGCTTCAAGTTTAAGTGAAAGGGGAAATTGAAAATCAGCAGAATGGCTCAAAAGACGAAACAATTTAATGACAAGTCTACGTTTGAAATAAAATTTGAATTATATTGTTTTTTTTTAAAACTTACATGAAACCAAGCCCTGCGAACTGCTTGGTGAAGATTTACCTTTTCCCAAATTTTTCGTCGCTCTCTGCATTCTACGCTTAGAGTTAAGAAATCAGTCCATGAATCTTCCAAGTTTTCATCGGACATTTCTATTTTTAAAAGTATCAATAACACGAGAAACAGACTTGGGAAGAACAAAGCCTCATAAGAAAAGCTTATGAAGGAAAAGGGACTGGCAATAGCCAGAAATACGGATAAAAGGCGACCAACGACAGTTTCAGGGGAAGTAAAAATCGGAAGGAAATATGATTGCAGAAGGGAAGTCCATGCAATCACACGGGTAAAAAGAAGGGTCGGAAAATGACAAAGAAATGAGACCAAGAATAAGAGTGTCAGTTGTGATCCGAGAATCAGTTGGTCCCTTCTACTGACACTTACTCTTGGCTGTCTTTTCCTGAGGTAGAGTAAAATACCGATGAGAACGGTTGAAACCACTGGTCCTAGTGTCCTGCATAAATTAGAAATTATTTTAAACTTTATGCTTTACATCTTTTGGGTATGGGTTAACATTTTGCACTGTGTTTTTGATTGAAAATAAGACAAAATCCAAGATGTAACAAAAATAAAAATGTGGGAAATCACAGCACGTGCCGGATTTCATTCTTTTGAAAAATTTTCTTTCTTTGTATCCAGCTGAACGTTAGGAAACAGCAAAAAAATCTTATATGCCACATCTCTTTTGATAGCACAAGTTTACTTCGGTGCTAATCACAAAGAGACGGAGAGGGCTCTCAGCTCCGAGGGTGCAGATAAAAAGATGACATACACCTATATCAGCCAGAGTACTTTTCCTTATTCTTTTCTCCCTCTTATAATTGTTGCATACAATATAGAAAAAGGTTCGTTTCGTAAAAGTTTCTTTCTTTATTGTTGGTTTAAAAAAAGATCGGAAACGTTTTAAAATTATATAGGGGTAAGCTATGACCTCAGGTTCGAGTTCAGAGCACCGAAAAACCTCAGTGCATACCTACATGTAACATGAAAAAATTGCAGTCTTAGGGAGAAAGGAAGTTTAGAAAAAAGTGCATCAAACGACTACTCAACATCATTGCATCAATTCCGTATAGCGTATAACAACAAAGCATAGCATATAGCATGAAGACTTTGGGAATAGCACGAAGTCTGTTAACGATTGATGATTTGGTACGTGCTCCCTAAGTTTCTCCTGCATGAATGACTTTTTTGAACAACTGAATTCTGTAGCATTAATGTGTATAATAAATTAGTGATTATTTCCCTTTCGGAAGGAATTTTAGAAAAAAGTTATATAACAGATTTTCAATTTCTTTCAGACTTTTGATTTATATAAGACTGATCTGCGAATACCAATAGAAAAAAACCGTCGTCATTGGCAAATTTTAAAAACTTAAATTAGTTGCTACGAAGGTCAAGGGCGAGTTGCGATTAGTGACAAGATGACAAGTTGTCGCTTTGCCAACGGTTATTACCTAGTTTTATGGGTCATGCTTTTACTTAATGAGACCGAGTAGCAAAAGAACTTCCATGAAGCATTAATGACTGGTTTTTTACATTCACAGTGAAGATATAAAATGAAAAAGGAAGCAAGTACAAACTATATATCACGTTTTTATAATTCCTTACATGAAGACGGGATCCCTTTGCTTCCCTATTACTGGCATCGAAGGAAATATAGCTAATAAAGCTATTGCTCCAAAGAATAAAACTTTCTGCCAGCTGCTGACTCTCTTTGCATGAGCACACCATACACCGTTGACTATGAGCCCAAGGCTGAGGGCACCACGTTTGTCAAAGCTATTCACTAAAATTTCAACCCCAACAGCACAAAAAACCAGGAGTAGAAACAAACTGTTGATATTGGATTGCGCATCACCGGTTTTCTTAGAGCTCATAACAAGTTTCACAAGTATAATAACCAGATAGACGGGAAAAAAGCCGTATGGAACTCGCCAAAAACTCCACCCGATAACAACTGGAAAACAAAAAAAAGGGACTACTTAGAACCGCACTATGTGCTTACCTGGTATTAATCCGACCCCTTGTCTACACAATATTCATGTTTACAGACAATCATAATTGTATTTTGAATTTTTGCCAAATGACTTCACCTATCCTAATCAATTTAGCTCACCTTTAGTCACAAGCACAGCAATTAACAATGATATCGCTGCATACTGGAATGCAAAAATTCTTAGCGCTTTAATTTTATTGTAGGATGAAGCTATGCTGATTACAGTGTAGGACACAAAAATTATCCAGGTCACATTAGTAAATACTATAAAAACTGTGAGGAGTTGATCATCATAACGGTCATAATATAACACTCCTTCCAGCGCCATACCAATAGTCTCGTTTAAAATTTGCATCTGAAATACACAACATAAACATTTACAACTAACTGCAAGCTAGTAATGACGCGGATATTTAATTTTAATGTGACACAAACGTACTCCATCCAGGAACTGCTCTTTAGTTTCGAACATGTACGATTTTTTCAAGTTTTCTTCTATATCCTTTTCTTTAGGAAACTCAATTATAGGAAAGTTTCTTTGAGACTCGATCATTTCCTTTTTTGTTAACATTAGTTTATGAATTTGATGAAAGTTTGCTTTTAATGCGTGGAATGCAAACAGATCGTCATCCCAGAAAAAATATGGAAAACGACCTTGCGAGTTACTTGGATAGGCAATCCCGAGAGCTCCAGAGATTAATGCAGCTAAATCGATTTGTTTCAGAATGAGTTGATCGGAAGATGACTTTCTGTAAATAAAGAATTCTGGAATTAGATTAATTTGTTTTAGGCAGATGGAAGGGGTAAACAAACTCAAATTACTTTATTGATTTCCCCCATACAACGAAAGGCGTCTCCGTTTCATGAGCTGAACCATCGCCGTGAGATCCTAAAAGTTTTACAACAAAATCACGATTTAGTATTTTAGCCTACCTATCACAAAGTGCAAAGGTCATCTAATCATCATGTAAACATTATTTCGATATGCTATTCATTCAAGTCACACTTACAACAAAATCAGTTTCAGTCCAACTTACCCCAGTTAGTCATTCCATGATCTGACGAAAGAATGAACAATGTATCATTATCTCCATAATAATCATTGATCAATTTCTCTGTTTTGCGCACTATGCCATCTACATGCTCCATGGACCCTATATATGCTCTGCAATTAAAGGATAACTCGAAATATAACACTGCATCGAAAACTACAACAATGTTTCTTTAAATTAACCACATATATACTATATTATAATTACTCTGATTCTGGTTTCATTGAATGCCCAATTGTATCCGTTGCTAGCAAATGCAAGAATACAATAACTTCTTCGGATTTTGGCAATGTCTCCTTTTGTATCATTTTATGGAGGTAGTCAAACACCCAAGTGTCCAGCATACTTAAATTAGTCCCCATAAAATCTTGAAGATGACTAGGATAATAAGCAGTAGTTATCTTCTTTTCAGCAGCCCCTTCAAGCAACATACAAATTTAATTCAACAATAAAGCATTTAAGGTGTATAGAATGAAAATCCGCGCATCGCACAAAGCGCACATCCATTCTTTACCTCTTGCGAACATTTTTACAATGTCCACGGAGCCCAAGCCAACAGACGCAGTGCTTTGATTAAAAACCGTATCAAACTCAACGGAATTTTCTTGCCACCCGGTAAAAACTGCTGAGGGATCCTCAAAGAAGCCTGCAAACATAGCGACATGACCCGGACGTGACTCTGTTGGCACACTGGTATCGGAAACGCCCCAAACGCAAGACTCTCTTTTCATAACCTCCCTAAAAAATTCCAACAGAAACTGGTCTTACTTAACAAGGAATATGAACTCAAGTAGTTAAACTAAACCAAGTTTGCCTATTTTAAATTTGCTCGCACGTTAGGTAGGGTCGCCGATTTGGATGAGTAATAAACGTTTCCGCCCGCAGTCCATCCGCACTAAAGAACACCACCCGCTTAAAAGGCGCCCGAATAACATTCTTGTCAGTTCTGTAGTGCTCCGTCACATTAACAATCGGTGATTTAAAGTAAATGTCAAAAATTGAGTAAAACAGGAACAGGTTAACAATCACCCCGAAGCTCCAGAATTGTATCATTTTCTGGATTTTCAGCTGCCGCTTTTGCAGCGCAAAAAACAAGTGTTGATACAAGTGTGAGCTAAAAATCACTTTTAATTTTGTCATGATAAGCCTTCCGATTTTTAACTGGAAAGTGGTTAATCGGATGGTTTTTCTTGTCAGTGTCAACTGTGCATCACAGCTGTGGTGACCATTACCGCCGTAAACATTGACTTCTGGGGAGAGTTGATCCCTATTCTGGGACCGTTCCCTGATTTCCCGTAAACAAGCCCGAAAGTTGACGAACAAAGACGAAAGTGTGGCCATCTACGCAGAAAGTGGAGAAGCTGGTAGAGAAATGTTTGCTGGCGGAGCAGGCACGAAAGGACGTGCTCGTTCAAAGCTAAGCACACCGTCAAATGCTGACTTTATCGGCAAATCCAGTCTACTAGGCCAGCATTGGAGTTGGATGGTGTTGCAAAAATTCCATTAGTTTTTGGAACAGATTCGGTTTAAATTTTTAAGAGCTGATTTCGGGTAAGTTGCACATTTTAATTGGTTTTCTGGTGTTTTAATTAACTGAATTTAGGTTACGGGGGTTGTGAATTCATAGGAAATTTGGTAGTACTTGTGAAAGCGTAAATTAAAATGGGTAAAGCTGGGCTTGTGAAACGGTAGCAGTCAGCCTTTAAAATTGTGTTATCTTGTTCATTTTGCAAATTTATGTGTCACGGGTATCTTAGAATTTGTTAAGATCTCTGTAGTTGTTGTAGGGTCAAGGGTCAGTAAATTTGGTTAAAGATGTAGAAATAGTGTCATTCTCAATTGATTAGTAGGCTGATGTCAGTCAGTAAAGTGGTTACCTTTGTTGGTGTGTAAATGGTTGTTTAATTGTGATTGTTTGTCTTGTTTGTAGGGTAAGTAAATCATGGCACCGAAGAGGAATAACATGGTGCCCAATGGGCACTTCCACAAGGACTGGCAATCCTATGTGAAAACCTGGTTCGCCCAGCCGGCACGCAAGCAGCGCAGGCATCAAAACCGTCTGAAGAAGGCCCGTGCCGTTGCCCCTCGGCCAGCTGCTGGACCACTTAGACCAGTTGTGAGGTGCCCCACTGTCAGGTACCACACCAAAGTCAGGGCTGGACGCGGATTTTCGTTGGAAGAAATCAAGAGGGCCGGTCTCAACCCTTCTTTTGCCAGGACGATCGGAATTTCTGTTGACCACAGGAGGAAGAACAGGTCCTTGGAATCGTTACAGCAGAACGTGCAGAGGTTGAAGGAGTACAGATCCAAGTTGATCTTGTTCCCATTGAACAGCAAGAAGCCTAACAAGGGAGACTCATCGGTAGGTTTTTAAAAAAGTTACTTACTTCATATTACTGATAGTAGGTTGGATTTTGCACGTGCAAAAACATTTACTGAATGTTTCTTATATTTTCAGGCTGAAGAAGTCAAATTGGCTTCCCAACTGAAGGGACCTGTCATGCCCATCCGTCAACCTTCACGCAAGGAGAGAGCTCGTGTTCCAACTGAGGAAGAGAAGAACTTCAACGCCTTCGTTACCCTCAGGAAAGCACGTATTGACGCTAGGTTGGTAGGAATCCGTGCTAAGAGAGCAAAGGAAGCCGCTGAAAATCCCGAGGAAGCTGCTAAGCAAAAGGCCGCAGCCCAAGCTAAGCGCAAGAAGTAGAGACTTTACTTGATTTAACGTTTTTTGAAATAAAAAAAATATTGCTAATGAAATATACAGTTTTTATCGACTTTTTATTTGTGTTCATGTAAGTTCATTTACAGCATAGTTCATGAAAGGATTTTGTCTGGTGATTCATTGTTAAGTTTGGCTTGCTGCGAAGTAGCGACTTTACAAAAACATGTTGCATGTAACGAAAGTACATTTGTTAATGAAGGCTTAGTCAATTGGTCATTCATGTCGTCGTAAATTTACCTTATCCATAGTGTACTCTAGAAAGCAACTGTTTGGCAACATTTATTTGTTCGAAGTACATAAATAGTCGTAGTCCATGCAAACTATTACTAATTCCCGTAACTGTACAGCTACATACTACTACATACCTATCTAACGACAACGCTAACGCGAATAAATAAATAATATCTAACTGCCAACTGCATTGGATATTGCATAAACAAGAGAGTAAAATAACTAATATCTGCATTGAGTTCGCGTTTTACAACTAATACTAATAATTCTAGTAATTAGTAGGCACATATTAACAGACGAAATGAAAAATTCTTTACGCTTGAAGTTTTCAATTCCAAAAAACAGACAATACAAATAATTATAATATACTACCAGCTACATTTTAAACTGAAGTATAAATAATAATAATATGTTAGTAATTACTCAAGATGTGAAAGAACTCTTGGTTTGAAAACTTCATACTGGAATGGAATACGGAATAGTGGTTCACGTGATTATATAATTTCTAGTAGTGCATAAAAGAGTATGGCAATTACCAGCATAATTAATTAGTAATAGTTAACATTAACAATATAGAGTAATTTCGAAAGTTTTATATCAGACATCACAATAATTAAGACATACTGTTTCCGGACCAATGTAAAAGGCAGTTTTAAATGTAGCATAATAATAGCTTACGAACCTTATCTTATTATTAATTTCATTGCTTTTGTAATTTTAGTTTTGGAGTAATATTGATAAATGCTTTAAATTTAGTAATGCACTCCATAACGGCACGTCAGTTCCCTAAGGCATATTATTGGTACGATGCAACGAATAAGTAAACTTCATTCCCACTGGAGACATTCCATCCATATTGTTCGCAGGGGACATGGAATGTTGAACACCGCTATTCTGGCCGTGGTGATGATGTTGCTGCTGTTGGGACGAATGATAGCCACTACTACCAACAGCACCATTACCCCCACCGCCACCTCCAGTACCAAAACCACCACCACCTGAGCCTGGTGGATTTCTGGGTGACCTCATTACTTGATCTATACAAGGAACATGTTGGTGAGGTCCTGGCTCGGGTGTATAGGTGAACGTGAATCCAGTTGCGTAAATGACGCCATCCTCCCTTACTAAAGTTACTGGAACTTGAGTAGGTACCCTGACCCACTGCCACCCTTCTTTGAATAACGATATATCTGGGACAACACACAGCAAATTCTCTTGGCATCGATACATGGTCTCGGCTTCCACCTCACCTAACCAAACTTTAAGAGTGGGACTAAAATTCTCGCCTGCAATTTCCAGCATTGCCACATCCCCTCCTCCGTTCAAGTTTAGACTATGAACAATAGGCACTGGAGTGATTGGAGTAGAGACAGGACCAGTTCCTTCGAAAAACTGATACTCAGCTTTGTCAGTACTTATTATTGTCCACGCAGCTCCGTCACTAATTACTTCTCTTGATGGATCTTTGGCAGCAGGAGTGGCTTGATACTGAATGATTTTCTCGTGCGATAAGCAAAGATACATGCGATCTGTATCTTTCATGTAGAACGCACACTTGTGAAGCTGAGACACTGGATCGTCAGCTTGAAGAAGAGCCATTTGCTTATCGACTTTACGTATGACAAGGCGGGGAAGAGCCATCCCGGTTTTACCACAAACTAGCTTGATTGTTGAACCATAATGAATGTATCCATCGCGAACGTTGAACTCTTCTGATTCTGACTCATCGTCATCTAACAAATGAATAGTGAAAGCTCCCCATTGCGTGGAGGAGGCATGAAAATTGCCTTGTTCCATGTCCACGTGTAGGTATCTTGTACTAACTGTTTGGGATCGGAGACGATTAAATAAGGCAACAGTTGTTCCGCTTGCTATGCAGAGGTCCGCATTTTTCAAACTTTGTTTCTTCTTTGAAGGCTTTGAGATCACTTTAATTCGTTTGGAATGGAAGACGCCTACCTCACTCTCATTTCCGTAAAACATTTTAACTGAGAGCATAAAGTGTTTCCTTTTGTCCGAATCTGAGATGAAAAGAGTTTTAGCAGCGCAGTAGTTTTTACCATTGAGATCCAGTTGTTGCATGTCCTGGTCTGAATTTCCGATTCCGATAAAGGCGCAAAGTTGGGAACCCAACTCGGACTCCCCCTGGGCGAGAAGATGTTCCCTTTTGTTCTCCCATCCATCGCCATCCAAATATATACATGGAGGGGGACAGAAGAATCTCTTTTCATTTCCGTACGACTTTTGTGCTACCTTTGCATGGAGAATTGTTAGAATACAGTCTTTCCGTTCTTTCAAATATTTTCGCATGCGCTCACGCGTCAACTTTTTCCCATCATGTTCTGCCGATCGAGAGGAATTCATCTGAAATAGGAAAAAATAGCAAGTTTTTCTTTGGTTTATTTTTGTCTTTGAAAATTACATTGACATTAATCGCTTACTGTTCATTGAACAAAGAAATTGCGTTAAGACAGACATTAAGACATTAAGGAAATTGCTTGGCTTGTATTTTATTACGTACTTTTACAAAACACATCATCTCTACTTTTAAAGCACTATCAACTACAAAACTTTGTAATTAAGACCCAACTGTAAATTATAGACTATGTATTTAAAATCAAAAGGTTATTTTATTTGCTTCATGTCGGATTCACTCTTCTTATCACCACCAATTTCATCAGGAGGCTGCCTCTCTTTACTTTCTAATTCCTCTAAAATACGCTCATTTTCCAATTTGTTCTTCATGGATATACTGTCTGGAGCGTGAAAATTGTGTGGCCAGTTCGGAAACTTGCTTTCACTTTCAGTCCAAACGCCTACTTGTCTGAGATCAGGCATCCCTGGATCAATTCCTAATTCTTCATGTGAGGTGGATGAGATAAAGGGATCCCTTGGTTTACCAAGTTTCTTCAGTTCTTCAATATCTCGATACGAAAGAATTTCCACGTCATCTGTAGGTCCAATTGGTGATTTCAAAGTGAAGAGAACCGAAATATCTCGACCTAGTCTAGGATTTGTCTGCTCCAAAAATCTTATCCATGAAACGACAGAATCCCTGGAAGAGGTTCCAGTACAGCAAACTCCCAAAATGACTCCATCCTCCTGTTCATGAACCGTTTTTACTGGCACCAGAGCTTTGTCAATGAACTCTTCTTCAAAGACTGTATGCAAATTGCCAACATCATCCACATCTTCTTTTTCTTTCTTTGGGAGCTCTTTAGGTTCTGCCCTCAAGATAAAATAGTTCATACACACGTCTCTCAGCCAAACACGAAATGCTCCCTCCACAAAAATGGGACGATTAGTGGGAAGAGTTTCAATTAGCTTCTGCTGCTCTGGACTTTGTCCACTCACAATCCACGTAAGGTCATACGCGTCGTCGAGTTCTCCACAGTCATAAATTGTTATTTTAGTAGTTAGATCTACTGAGGTCATTCTCTCCACAGCAAGCTTTGCAAGCTCAAGGGCATTATCAGGCAGCTCATCCGGAAGCTTCCAAGGAGAAAGATTTTTAAACTTGGGCATCCAATAAGTCATTCTCTTCGCTTTTCTCATTGGAAATGACCAGCTTCCAAAAATATTGGTAAACATTTCATGAACCTCGCTGTCAGGAATGACTCCATTGTTTTCCATTTGTTCTAAAATGTCTACACCACATTGCTGATGCTTTGGATAGTGCATAAATTCCACTTGGAACATGTTCGTTTGGATCATGCGGCCTTTGGGAAATATATCGATAATCTTTTTGTAAGACTCCAAGTCCCTGTGCACACCAAATTTCTTCATTTGCCTGAGAGCAACGTAAATGAATTCCACGTGTCCCCTTAGATGCACATCCCCTTCTTTGAAAACCTCAATAGCGAACGCGAAATCTTCTTTACTTTGTCCCTTCATGTTATCAAAATAGTCAGTTCTCATCAGTGCCTTGTGAATTGAGCGTTCAGGTCTCTGTTTATGGTACTGGTGACGTTCTTCTTCCGGCGGATCCTCCTTCTCATAACGACGACGGGACTTTTCATCTTCCTCAATCGGCTTTACAGCCAAGTCTTTCCCTGACATTCGCTGTCGTGCCGGTTTTATTTCAATGTGTTCAGATACAATAGGAGATGCTGATGCTTCTTGATTATCTTGGGACACTTTTTCAGGTTTTTCTACTTTAGGCTTCGTACTAGAAGTTGATGTAGAATTCTTCGCTTTTTGTTTAGCTTTAGGATTTGTACTCTTCAGTCTGTATGAACTCGTCCATACCGTTGCTGTTTGATTCTGTTTGTTTGAGCGCTGAATGTCCAATTGTAAGGATCTTGAATACGTAGTAGCTGTACTAGATACTAATCCTCGCACATTTTCACAAACGCAAAACGGAAACTTGGTCACTGGAAATTTACTGGTTACCATACACTTTGGAACTGGAGCAGTTCGCTGCAGTATAGAGCGTGGAAGTTGACGGAGCATTGTTATCAGGTTCACCTTGGGTCAGTAATCAACAAAACAAATGTTGTCGAGCAGAATAACAGTAGAAAGTAAAGTGAAAGTAACTTGTTACTGGCTAACTGCATTCTGGTTTACAACCACTAATGTCACCATTCTTTGGCTTTTCATAAAGCACGTAATAAAATACTTCCTTGGATTCTAACAAACTGGAGGGGGAACTTAACTACGAGTTTGGTTGGGGTCTGTGGCAGGCTTACCTTGAAATACAAAAGGTATTCATAAATTGCACTGGCCCCACACTAGCATTCGGCATGGGAAATTTGTCTTGCTCACAAAATCATATCCACTGATTCTCTATTTTTGGTTCTGAAATATCGGAAATAATGATACAGCCCCGTTAGTAATTGGTATTTAAATTTACAGTATTTAAAACTTATGCTATCAGTACCTTAGTTAATCTCAGTCAAATCGTCTCCAAACGACTTCTGCACATGCTCCCAGATTCTACGTCCGTTCAACCACACGCTGCAATTTATTTCAATGCTTCCGTTCCTTTCCTGCGAATACAAAACAGCCCTTTAATTAACCAGATTCAATTTAAAGGTGTGCTTTTCAGCAAACTATGGGCACAAGCTACAACTCCACCTTAACTAGAAAGCTCATCGTCAACCAACCTTCTCCAGTTACGTTACATTCTGGTAGACTATACCAAGTAAATTAAGCTAAAAACTAATTTACTAAATTGCTGTTTTACCTTGCAAAAATAGTGCATCAAGTAAAGAACCTTGCCAGGTGTTCCGTGTGAAGTGAAATGCGGGCAGTAAAAGCTTTCATACGCAGCGCTTGCAGCTATGCCTGCTTGTGTATGCACTGTGCACTCTAAAGTCTCCGTTGAATTTCGAGTGGAAGAACGCGACAGAAGAGATGCAGATGTGTTGACGATGCTGCTCTGTATTTTGCTGCTGTTGAATACTTTCACACAGATCCGAGCAGGGTAGTAGTTGATAGTAGATTCGGCATAAACATGTCAGTTGTTTTGTTAATGTTCTGAACGTTTTAAAGCTTTCGGTTAACATTTACAGTAACATTTTTAAATGTTTTATAGATATAAACTGTGGACCCCAGATTGATAAGAAATGAGGGCATGTGCGAAGCAAACTGTTGAGATGTGACAAACAGTGAAAGCACGTGTCCAATCGGTTGAAAAAGTCAACAAAAGTGTAAGTTGGAAAGGAAGTTTATTGGTCCAGTGAATGATTTGTAAAGATGGATCGAAATAAGAAGGGAAAGTCAACCAAGCCTCATTTCCTGGGATCGGGGGAACTTATTGCGCTGGGGAAGAATACACGGGGAGCAGGAGGTAGTGAGGGGGCATCATCCTCAGAAAGGAAGCAGTCTACAAGTAGCAGTTCGGGTGCATCGGGAAGTAAAGGCTTGGCTAGCTCCTCAAAGTTGTTTTCTGGAGGTAAAGGGAATGATGATGGATTTGATAGAAAGGTTTTCTAAATGTACCTGATAGCTGACTGATTATGTTTTTCTGATTGACAGGTAGCTCGTCGACTAGTGGAAGCAAGTCAGGAGTTTCATCGAGTGAAAGGAAGCGAGAAGGAAGTTCGTCATCTCAACATGAGCATCCGGCGAAAAAGAGTCGGCTTCATGGGTCGTCTTCAACGTCATCAGTTTCCTCGTCTAGTACATCGCAGTCTACCTCCGGGAAAGCAGGATCCTCATCTTCCTCTCATGGTGTGAAACCTGCAAAACCGGTAAAGAGGGAGTCGTTGGATTCTCTGAATGTAAAGGTGGAGGAACTCCAGCAAGAAGTATTCTTTGCCGAGTTAGAGAAAGCAGAAAAGCACAGGGACAATGAAAGGGCTCAGGTAGACTTTTGCTAACATTGCTTAATAGAGAAGACTTTTAATTTGTAAAAATTTCATGGACGCGTTTTGTTTTTAACAGAATCTTGTTCTGGCCGCCATAAAGAGACTGAAAGCTAATCGAGAAAAACCTGATTTGCGCTTGTGTGAGACGCTTATGATGGCATCAAAGGCTTATCCCCAGTTCCTTCAGAGTTCTAATGTAGTTGATGCATTATCTACGCTGGCAACATTTAGAAAACCAGGAGGAGGTGGAACAATTGACGCAAAACTGAAATTTTCTCATCACAATTTATCAATATTTGCACCTATCGCGGTAAATATTTTGGCTAATGCGCACAGCAATTCAACATCATGGCCTACGGTGTTTGTTCAGGTAACTTTCTTTTTCAATATACTATATGATGTAAAACAAAGAAAGACTTTTCGATAGTTGCTGTAATCTCGTTGAATTGCAGTTGTGGGTGGATGATGCCTGTGGAGATCGATTCTGGGTAGACTCTGCCCACTGCAAGGCCGTGGTCGACAACATCATGTTCTCCTATGGAACAGTTCTTCCCAATCCTAATCTTCTTCCACCGAGCGATGGCGGACCTGGCTCTCAAATTTCGTCAGGATCATCCTCTCCATCCTTGGGACTTTCTGACGATTCTAATATCCAAGTGGAGGCTACTCAAATTATAGAAGATCAAAAATCGGATTTGCCAGTGTCAAATAGGTAATTGCAAAAACTTATTTATCCAGAAACTAGGTTATGCATATAGCTTGGCTGTAATTCATTCATTGTTAGAATTGATTTGTTCTAAAATTGTAGATACACGGGAAAGGAAGCTGCTATTGATAATATCATTACCGAGTACTCCAACGAAATCTTGACAAAAAAGGCTCCAGACATACCTAGAAACTTGGTCAAAGCTTTGTCTCAAGCATGTGGCCTGGCTGGAGTACGAGGCTTTGTTGTTAACCGTCTGGAACAATGGTTGCACCATCCAAAGTGTGGACGATACGCGCAGGAATTGTTACTGACGCTGTGTGTTAATGCTAATTGTAATACTACGGCGGATGCAGAGATGGTGACTCAGATCACTAAACTTCGTATGAAAACCAAGCCACTCATGCTGTTCCATGCGGTCGCAGTTAGGTAAGTCCTATTAACTATTAATAAGATTGTTTTGCTTTCTTTGTCTTTCCTTCCATGGTCGCATGTATTTGGTTATTAGGGAGATGGTGAGAGAGAATGAGATCAATCTTCGTCATGTATTGAATCAAGTGATCTATAATGAACTGTCTCCACAAAGACATCCTAACAATTTTCCCATACTTGGCTCAATTATTGGAGGATGTCCAGAATCTCGTACAGTTCTGGCCGGAATATTTTTAGATCTTCTTGCCAAGCGAGAAGATTTCCATTCTGCGCTTCGGCTACTTCTAAGGGAAATTTTAAGAAACTGCAGATTTGAATGTGATTTAACGAAATTTTTAAAAGGACTTATCAAGAAAACTGTAAGGCATTAATAATCATAGACTTAACATATCATTCAAACTTATGCAAAAAATGAAACTAAAGTCTTTAAAAATTGTTCACTCATCATTAGGAATTTACTTGGCCAGCCGAGTTTAAAGAGAGAGCGTTCCTTGCGATTGCTGATTTGATTATGCTTTCCATGTTTCTTTCCGTGTCTCCACAAGTTCGGGAAGCTTCCATGGTTCGAGGGGACTCGAAGGATCAGACAACGCTAAATGTATTTCTACATATCTTTTGAATATCACATTATAAAGAATTTCAGAGTTTAAATTATAGGTTTGTATGTTTTATTTAGAATTTTAGAAAGTTAGTCGCAAACATGCAAAACGATGCAGTTTCTTGGCTTTTCACGGAAGTTCCAAAGGCATTCTCGCCTTCAAAGAGTGCATTCATGATTGCATTGAACAAGGTAAGAGCAGTAACAATTATTCTAATACCTGGTAAATACACTAAAATAGTTTTAAAATGATTCTTGAATTTTAATTTCATTTTATAAAGATTACCTTGAAGGATGCGGCTAATGATCTTATAAGTAAAGATGGGTGGCCACCAGACTCGGAGAAGACTTTGTTTGGACGATTAGTGTTGGATGTGCCTGTAAGCTTTTCAAATTTATCTAAAACTTGGAATTTAACATTCATTGTAGTAAATATTGTACTTCGTCATTCTTAATATTATACATTTTGTTCACTGAAAAGGTTTCGGAGAATGTAGTGATGTGGCTTTCATTAATGGGACTCCATAAGGACTACCCTGTTCTTCCACGTGAAATATTTGATTCTATCGAACTTTTAATCATTCGTGCTGCAACTCACAGAAGTGTCCTTAAGTTTCAAAAAGCTGAGATGTACGAGCTATTGTTTAGGCTGTCGGAATACAAGCATCCTGACGAAATTGTTTTGCCTGAGGGGTAAGTTGATACACTTGAAAGTAACATGCATAACAGTCATCAGATAAAATTAATATGCTTCTTATACGATTGTTTTTTGGATTTGTTACAGATATGAACCTCCAAAATTGGCCATATCCAAACTATATTGGCAGGCATGGTTGATCCTATGTATTTTAGCTGCTCATAATCCATTAGGGTTCGGAAAGCTTGGTTGGGACTCATATCCTACACTTAGAGTTTTAATGGAAATGTGCATGACAAAGTAAGTCAGCTATTTAGTTCATAGTTCAAGTCGGCAATTGATTTATGACCCATTCCATAACATTTTAGTAATTTATTTTGTTTCTTTTCAGTCATTTTCAGTTCCCCACAGCATCATGCACTGAAAGTGTTGAAGAACTCATGGCCAAAGAATTACAGACTACTGCGATGGAAAAGAATGAAATTCTCGAATTTGAAACGCATTTAGCTGCTGCATCGTCCAAGCAGACTATCAACGAAAGAAACAGTTTACTTTTATCACAGGTGAGTCTATTACTGCCAACATTTTCAAAGCATGATGCTTACAAAAAGCTAAATATTATTGTACTTTATTATTTAACTTAGCTAATGAGGCTGGACCCATTTGGACAACCCAGAAGTCCGCCACAACAGTTTCTAATACAATTGCAACATTTAAACGTGGAGCTACATTTGGGGCACTTGCTGTGTCGTTCCAGAAATCCTGATTTCCTGCTGGACTTGATACAGAAAAATTCCCAACCTATGCCTTGGCTCTCACAATTGGTTTCTGAGGGTTCTTTCGATATGCTTCCTATTCAATGTCTGTGCGAATTTCTCCTGGGACATACTGACAAACTACTTACAAAAACAAAATCCAGCGATGCAGTCAAGTCTGACGAAGCACCTGAAAAAAGCCCAAGAAAGCACGCAAAGGGTTCTACCGTTGTAGTCGAAACTCCAAAGGATGCAAAAACATTGCAACTTCTTCATCACTTGCAAGATGTCATACATAATTCCAGTGAGCCAACGGATGCTCGAGAAGTAATTGAATACTTTCTCCGAAGACTAGCGTCACCCAAAGTTCACAGCAGATCCCAAGCTGTTCAAGGATTGCAGCTTTTGTTTGCCAGTCCTGGAAAAGTCGAATCAGTGGAAAATTGGCTGATGGATTGTCTTCCGAATCTTCCAATTTTTGAAGAGATACAGGCTTCGGTCCTCTTACTTTTACGACAAGCTCTTCAAACGGAGACTGAACCCCAACTGATTTTCAAATACATTGAATTTCTAAATGCGTGGGGTGGTTTAGTTCAAGACGATGCTGAAGGGTTGGTTCTTGATGTTGCCCAGTTGGTTGTGGAAAGAAGCATACTCACATCAGTTATGCTGGGAAATGATACGGCAGGGTTTGAGCCATTTTTCAGTATCTTCCTGGATTACACAAAGAAGGTACGATTTTATATGAATAATTTCTTTAATTTTTATACGTACATTGTTGACAAAATCACCCCATTTTACACACATCTCCCCATTTTACTTTACTAGGTGAGAGAACCACAAAAGAACGAGTATAGATGGTCCGATAACGAAGACTTATTGCTGGTTCGGTGGTGCGAGGAAAAATTGGAAGCTATAATGAACATACAAATTATCCATGCTGCGGTAGTGCTGTTACTTACCTATTCTGCTGTCACAGCCAAGATCTTAAAAACTAAAGAAAAGGAAGCACAATTCGTGAAAACTCCACTTGATATCAAATTCAACGATTTGATGGATGTTTGGTTTCCACATTCAAAAGAGAATACACCTAAAGGATTTCTATTGAATACAACCGAGGAGGTGTTATTGTTCCCAGCTTGGTTAAGGCTTAGAATGGCTAGGTCCGACAATCCACGTCTCCTTAGGGCAGCGTTACAGGATCTCGAGGTTGATAAATTGTTGGTTTTCTTCCAATCCTTTGGCTTCCCCCAAAAGTCCATGAGGTAAGAATGATTAATTATATTCATATCTTTGATATTTTTACTGCTTGCATATTTCCAAAGCATAGTTTGCTAATGCGATGCTTGGTTCATGTAGTGCTCTCCTATACTGCTTGGACACAGCCGTGGAACGGAATCCTGAAAACGCCAAAGCGCATATTAAAAATCCCAAGTATATGCAAACTCTCGTAGAAGTGCATTGGCAAAAGGGAGTAAACGGAGGGCAACAGTTTTACGAATTCTTGCAGCAGCTTTCCAACTTGGAAGGTCAAACCACAGCATCAAGTTCGCAGAGCACACAGCAGCGTCAAACCACATTAAGACCACAACTTAATATTCCGTCCTCTAAAGAATCTTCTCGGAACCAATTGAAACTAAAGAACAGCAATAGTAGTCAGTTGACTCGCACTCCAAGAACTGAACGTGGCGGTAGGAGCTCGGCCAACTCGTCAATTAATTATGAACCTGAAGCTTGTGATGAAGAAGCAAGTCGAGTGAAAATTGCCAATTTATCCAAACAGTTGTTTAACTTATCTTCTCCTCCATCTTCGCGTCGTCGTTCATCCGTTCCCGTTGATCCCAACGGGCCTTTAAGTGATGCTATGTCTGCTGCCACCAGAAGACATTCTTCTCATTGTGACAACACGATTGCTGGGGGTCCTGTACCTATGGATGTGGATTCGATTGCGTCTGTTAACAATTTAGGTGAACTTGTGGACTCAATCACATACATTGAACCCTGTATTGTTCGCCATGCCATGGATTATCAGGTTAGAAAATGCACTCATTTGGAAAACGATTATGTCAAGGATAAAGCATTTTTATAACTATTTTTATTTCGTTTACAGTTACCCCTTCTTTTCGGTCGAAACGAAATACATCCCAACTGTCGTTCGTTTTTAATGACCGTTCTGACACATCAAGCTGGCTGGGAGACTGTGGAAAATCTTATCAATCTGTTTCTTCGAGAATTTGATTCATCGTAAGTTTTTAAATTGGTGTAATTATAAAACTAGTAAGTATTTTTGTTTCCAGTGTTTGACGATGCAAATTTTTACTTAAAATAGATATGATCCCGCCACAGTTCTGGATTTAATTTCTGCAACCAGCTCTAATCCAAAGTTGTGGCAAGGCGTCGACAAATACGTACCTCGGCATCAGCCAAATATTGCTCCTTTCACCTTATCTGAAAACCAAGTAAAAGTCGAAACGAGTATTGTTTTAGATACACTCATTTTAAAACGTGATCAATATTTTAATGTGGACAATTTTACTGTTTACTATTTACTTATAGCTTCTAGTAATGGCTGAGTACATTGTAGAAGAAATCAGTCAACTGGAAATGAAAAACACAAAGTTTTCTATTTCAAATTTGCTGGGACCGTCGCAAGCCGCCGCTCCAAAGAATGTTAAAGCAGTACGAAATGGATTACAAGAGCGTGTTAAATTGTGGTTGGAGTGCTGTCAGCAAGAGAAAAATATTGTGGACAACGTCATCGCCAACTTGATGGATAAAAAGTAAATAATTTAAACAATTTTTAAAACCGACACATTTTCCGCAGTACTTTAAATTTGTATCATCATCACTTTACTAGAGGGAAAAATCCATGTGCAAAGAAGATGGTTGCTCAAGTTTATGTGGAGTTTCCAGAGATTATTTTTGTCGAGAACTGGGCTTCTAAAACCGAGGAACTGAATTTTACGGAAGAGGAAATAACGTGTGTTCTTGATATTGTGTCTCACTCACTGATAACTGCTATCGCAAACACACAACCTGGAAAAGACTGGTCGAAGAAAGCTAGTCATGAAATCGAAATTTGCTTGAGAAAGTTGGCATCTGTGCACCCAACCCTGCTTTTAAGGTGAGTTAGCAAGCTGGCTTCTTTATCATACTACTTTATGCAATATTCACTGACTCATAACAACAATTTACCTACGCAGGCAAATACCTTTGATGGGCACGCTGCTTGAGGGTCGAGTGCATTTGGATTTCTCCGCTTTTCACCAGCAAAACCATCATGTCCCGTTTGTCGTATATCTGGGATTACTTGACTTGATGCAACCTCACGTGCTCAAGCATTTTCACCATTTGAAGGGATCATTTACATTATATTTCAAACTTTTCCAGGTAGAGGATTTACAAAAGCAATTATCTCACAATACCCCAATATATTAATATGGATTCATTCTGTAATTGATTTCTAAATAGAATTATGGCCACTTGAAGGACTATAGTTCCAGCTTAAGCAGGTTTTCCGTATTACTGCATAACTTTCTATCGGCTAATCCCAAGGAAGTGAAAGAATATCTCTCCTCGTATTACAACACTTTAAGGTATTGAATCAAAAGTCATCTACACATGAAAACTGACTTTGCTACTTTTAAAAAAGAAGTAATGCGAATCTTTTACTTTTTTACAGAGAGCTGTCCAGTGTGAAATATTACATGGATGTGTATCCGCTGCAAAATTTACTGAGCTTTCTCGTGCCCCCAAGTATGGTATCAGACTTATGTGCCGCTGCGCCAGTGCAAGTGAAAAACATGAGTACTGATGCCCATACAGTCGGCTTTGTTACAACCCTATCTGACCGTTTCCTACAAGGCAATAATCATGACGGTAGGTTACATTGTCACTTTATGCTTCATTTTGTTACGGGTTCATAATTTTTATATAACATTTGCTTTTTTGTAGAACTTATCCCGGTTCTCCAAGATCTTGAAACTTTCTCCACAAGAAATCCAGGGATATTACATCATTTTTCTGCCCATTTGAGCCCTTTGTTAAGTTCTGAAAGTGATTGTTGCCGAAATCTAGCCTTATCTCTGATAATCAAGCATGTAACTTACAACCCAGGTAAGCATGTCAAATTGCTATTTTCCATTTCTTCATGTTATGTATTACGGATTGTTCATTTGCAAACCGAAATTTTTTGTTTTGTAGGCTCCTGTAATTCGTATCTAGAGTCAGTCATACAAGCACTGGAGTCACGAAATTCTCATGTGCGGGACAGTGTACTGGAGAGAATACATGAATTCATAATTCTTTGCCAAGGTACGTTACGCTTCGTCACTGATTTTCCTTTTCATTATATTGGAATTTTAACTGAAGGTAAAAAACTGTTGTATATTTTCTAGAAAATGGTGAAGAAATTCTTATGAAAATTTTTGAACTGGGTGTTTCCTCCAATATTCAAGTACTGCCGGCATTAAGAAAATCACTTTCATTGTTAAGAAATTATAGTTGTGCGAGTTAGTTTTATAAATAGACGCAGATGAGTTTATTATATTATTATAGTATGTACAATTTGAAATTATGTTATATTTATACTATATTAACTAAGTTTTGGCACAGCAGAGCCCATTCAGAATAAAAATTTAATGTTAATGTTTGAAACTCAATTACTGTGAAATTATCATTATTTTCAATCTTACAGGAAACAATTGCATTCACATTTTGATAAGTATATGCTCATTAACTGGTATCTCTAGATTGTACTTGTAATTGGCATTGTATGATTGTATAATATCTTACATTGTACATGGGTGCTAGAAAAACCTCAAAAATAGCAACGGCAATGTGAATAAATATTGGAAAAAAACTTGTTTGTCCAAGATCAACTTGATTCTATTTATGAAGACTATTGCGGAATGACCTCTACAATGTGTAAACAATGTCAAACTCAGATGCGTGCAATTCATTCAACAAGCTATGGACATGATATATCTACTATTTACAGGGGTATCAGGTCTGGGTCAAGTTAGATTATTGTTCAGTTCATATGCACTACAAGTACGAATGTCTGAGCTAGTCATTATCAAATGAATTGATAATATGACATTTCGGGAGTAACATGTCTGATAGCAGATCTACGTTACGAGATACAAAGTAAATCTAAATAAATCACTTCAATCAACAGAATATTATGCATATTGCATTTCCCGTTCCTTTACCTTTATCCATCCATCAATGGACAGTATTGTTTGCAATTGTGTGTCACGAATGACTAGGAGAAGATTGATCATCATCATCAATCATACGCGTGATGAAAAATAAGAATCAACATAATATGAAATATATTATATTTCACTTCATGCCATTCACCTAATCCACCCACCTTGAAAGTTTACTCGTTTACTGTTCTCGCTCATCTCCATTTCATGGGTTTGTTTATCGTTTTCTTGTGTGAATGTTGTTGAAATGGGAAAATGTTAAATGGAAAAAATTAGTAATGCATATTATGCAAGTACGTAATTCCTTTGGTTTTAACAAACATATCCATTGAAAAGCAAAAGCATCTTCTATAGTTCAACCGGTGTTGTCAGCTTGAACTTGGAGTATGCTGCAACAGACCAGCTACAAAGCTAGGCAATGAAAGCTGTTTTGTACAAACTCATATTACACCAATGTTAAAATCATATAGTGAAAAACTGTTATATGTCTTATAGATTTCTTTCCTGTTACAATACAACTCAGCCTACGTTTTTTAAGATACAAAAAAGCTTACATAGGGCACATGACATGCACGATACATTGCGTACCATGAGGTTTTAAGTTTGGAAACTACTTTTACTTCTACACTTTTGCAGATAATATAATATTAATGAGACCTCGTATGATTCTCTAAGAAAGCAATGCTCCCAAAGCTTGCAAAAATATGCCTACTAGAAATGGAGAGTCTTGACGTATACATGACTCCATTGGCACGGGATCTACGATTGGAGGACATGAAGGGCGAAACTCCATGAGCTTCTGCATACCAGCAGAGTAGTTGGCACTTACGCTTATAATCTCATCTCTTATGCTCACACACTCACCACCAGGTCAGTTGTGAAGAGCCCATCATCCGCAGCCAACGTGAAGCACACGAGCGAGCACATTTTTATACAATTAATATTTAAAGTCTTTCGGCAAGACTAAAATTTTCACTGAAAAGTGAAAATAACAAATAAAAACCATAAAATTATAGTATTTTTCCATCCTTCTTGGAATAAAGAATCATGCACTCCCAAAAGTTGCCAACCGCCTTTACCATTTTATGGAAGAATCATGGAGTTTCCACTGCCGCAAAATCAACTGCCTCTGTGCGCTACAGGTATTAAGTCGGCATTTTTTATGGCTAAAAAAGAAATAAATCTATATCAGATATTCAAAATCATCATGAAACATTTCCACATGAATGATAATAACACATCTTTTCATCAGCCACACTAGAATTAAAATGAATTTTGTGCTGTGTTCCGTTGTCCCTTTAAAAGTTGCACATTATTGCAAATCGCAGGCGAATAAACGCCTATACGAGTGTAAAAGAGAGAACGCCGACCGTTCAGGGAACGGTCAAGGCGTAAATGGACAACAAAGGAAGAATGCAAATGTTTGTCAAAATACAAAAAAAAATCAAGAAATCTTGTTTCGGCGTTTTTGTTGATCTTGATTTGAGACTGCTCGTTGTCAACTTTCACGTTTTTATGCTAATGTATTTAACATGCTGTGATTTGAAATAGGTTGTTAGTAGGCTTTAAAAAGTCATAGGTTAAGAAAGCATTTAAAAATGGCGAGTAGACGCGTACTAAAATCTTCCCGTATTTCTTTTCCCAGCTCGTGGTGGTCCAATGTGGAAATGGGACCTCCTGATGCAATTCTTGGAGTAACTGAAGCTTTCAAGAAGGACAGTAATCCCAACAAGATTAACTTGGGAGTCGGTGCTTATCGGGATGACCAGGGAAAACCCTATGTGCTCCCTAGTGTTAAGTTGGTAAGATGCTTAATTTAATGCAGAACTATACAATATTGCCAAGCCAGAAACAAATTAAAAGTATCTTTTGACATTTTGTGTCGTAGGCTGAAGAGCGAGTGGCTAAAAAGGGTCTTGATAAGGAGTATGCTCCAATTTCTGGCAATGCCGAGTTTTGCAAATCAGCAATTAACCTGGCTCTGGGTGACGGCAATCAATATTCCTCTGGTGGATTGGTAAGATGAGATAAAGAAAGTTGCAATGAAGGAATTCATAGAACGGTTTAAGAACTATTGTTCGATATTTCAGAACGCCACTGTTCAAGCCATCAGTGGTACAGGTTCGCTTCGAATTGGAGGTGCTTACTTGCAGAAGTGGTTCCCAGGAAGAAAAGAAGTGTACATGCCAAACCCAACATGGGGCAACCACATTCCTATCTTCAAGCATTCGGGTTTGGAGGTCAAACAGTACCGTTACTACGAACCCAAAACTTGCGGATTCGACTTCAAGGGTGCTCTTGACGATATCAACAAGATTCCTGAAGGATCCATTATTCTTCTCCATGCTTGTGCTCACAATCCTACTGGTGTAGATCCCAAGCCTGAACAATGGGCAGAATTGTCGCAGGCTATCAAGGCGAAGAAACTTTTCCCATTTTTTGACATGGCGTACCAAGGATTTGCTTCTGGTGATATCGATCGAGATGCAGCGGCAGTGCGACTGTTTTTGAAGGACGGTCATCAAATTGCTCTTGCTCAGTCGTTCGCAAAGAGTATGGGATTATACGGTAAGGTATTTGCTGTGATATTGTAGATAAGCATAAAAATAAGAATCAATTTGTGCAATGTTGGATTGTCATCTTTAATTTTATTCTAGGTGAACGTGTCGGAGCATTTTCTCTCATCTGTGGCGCTAAGGAGGAAGCTGACAGGGTCATGTCACAACTTAAGATTTTAATCAGACCCATGTATTCCAACCCTCCAATTCATGGTGCTAGATTAGCTGCTGAAATTCTAAATGATTCTGGTCTCCGGGCTCAATGGTATGATCTCAATCACTTATGATAAGTTATCACTTTGTAAATCACAATAATCTTTGCTCATTATGCTTCATTGTCTTACATCTTTAGGCTTTCAGAAGTAAAGGGCATGGCTGACCGAGTTATCAGTATGAGAACCCAACTCCGTGACAATCTGAAGAAAGAAGGGTCCACCAAGGACTGGTCCCACATTACCGATCAAATTGGCATGTTCTGTTTCACCGGCATGACCCCAGACCAAGTTGGTAAACTGATCAAAGAGCACAGCGTGTATCTTACTAAAGATGGAAGAATCGCCATTGTTGGAATTACCTCCAAGAATGTTGCGTACCTAGCTCATGCCATGCATGCTGTAACGAAATAAAAATATTTTGGAAACTAACTAAACCGATGCATTTACACCCTCTGCAGCAATTAGACAATATATTAACAGTCATCCATCAAAATGCCGCAAAGTGTATTCATTTGAAATGTTTAGCTGATTTACTAATTGACACAATCTGATCTGAAATGGTTCTTGTTTGCTTTAAGACTAAATTCGTTCTACTCTCCTTCCAACTTATAGACATGATGATTGCGTTGTTGTATTATAAGTTGTGATGACTTGTGAAAAGAAATGTTCAAATGTTATAGAAAATTTGTGAATGTCTAGTTTCAAATAAATATTTTTAGAATCAGTTCGAAACTAATCCAAATCAGTTTACGTGGAAAATTATTTTATTTACGTTTCATAATGAACTACCAAGTTTCTAGCCATACATTACTTTAACAAGCCTACGTTAAACTAGATGATCATCTTAAAGCTTATTATCAAACGTTATTGAAGGATCCGCAAAGTCAAATATGTGTGGAGCTAAGTATTCATCAGGGATGGGCTCTTCGCTCTCTTCAGGATAATGGGTAGGAAACGGGAGGGTAGCCTTGTCAAAGCTGAAACAGCAATTGCAATAGTTGCAAAACATTTAAGAAGCTTGCTTTTGGAATATTAATTTGTAAAACTGACTTACTTTTCGTCATTGGCAAATGAGTCGTGAATTGAAACAAAGGATCCAACTTCTCCCATGCATGAGCTTCCTTTTACATAGATCACGTTGTACTTTGTATTTATTCGGACAATCTGAAACAGTGGTATAATCAATAAACGTTAGAATGCTTTCCCAAACTTTATCACACAAAAAACTTTAAACAATAGGATTACGTACCTCCTGTGCAACAAGTTTCCTCCAACGATTGCCCATATGTCCAGGAAGTTTTGTGCCGGGCCAAACACGACCCTTTTCACCTCCTCCACCTGTGTTTCCACCTCTTCGATGAGACTTTGTAACACCATGAGTTGCTGGCATGCCATGAAAAAGCCATCGCTTCATCACTCCTTGAAATCCACGGTCGATTCTGTTCGGAAAACAAAATAGCACCTTAGATTACAACATGATCTTGGTTGAAACTTATAGAAAATTGCATTAACGTGTGTTTCTTACGTTTTGCCAAAGATTTCAACCTTTTGACCCACTTTAAAGTGTGTCGCATAGAGGGGAGTTCCAGGCTGAAGCTTGGCATTCGGAGTGATCATAAAGCGACTGATTTTATTCTTGGGAGGTAATCCAGCTTCTTCAAACAGACTTAGATACTCCTTTGTAAACCTTTGGGGATCTGCGCTTTCCGCTCCAACCAGGAGCAACCCAACATCCTCTCTTTTGAAACGATTCCCATAATTTTGTCTCACCACCTCTGGTGGAATATACTTAATAACGTGATTATCTACAACTTGGAGCAGCGTTGCGGACATCTGCTTTCCATTTTTATCCCAAATGGGATAAATCCCAATTTTCCTAGCTATCACCCCCGTCCTTATGGACAAGGGTTCCCACACTCCCCGCTCGTGCACTAATTGTTTAAGAGGACTAACATAAGGCATTCCTGGACTTTCTGGAATGTACATGGGCCCGTACTTATCATAAATTACTTTATTGATAAAATCCTGGTTATCCCTCGTTAATTCCTGGTCATTTCTCTGTTAACACACAAAGTACATGAAGTTAGTACAGGTCATACAAAACCATACAAGTAATTGCTGTACAAAGTTTATACCTCACGACGCTTCTTTGCCCAGGCATGAAACGGGTGGGTAGTCCGGTGTTTGACACGTGACATCTCTCTCACCTGCATACAATTTACTGAAGCCCTAAAAACACAAAAGTCACACATTAAACAGTTGCCCGAACACTTTAAATATTTCATGTTTTAACTTTACTCATACGTACCCAACCGCCGCCACGCTCCATCTTCCAAGCTGATGACTATTTCCTAGAATTGGAGTTGCCGTTAGCGGAAAACTGATCAACTGATGTCCGCCATGATAGTGACGAAGTAGCAGTGGAAGCCGACTTGACGCCATTGCTTCCCCAATCTCTTTGACTTGGTCTTACCTTAAAAACCTGTTTACTGCAGTAACTTTTCTTTCAAAGATAAGTCCCGATGTTCACCAAATAAAAATATTTTTTCTCATGTGCATTGTCCGTCTTCTCTGGACTTGTGGTTCCAATGAATAGTTCAAAAGCATCCGTTTTGGGGTTTCGTGAGACCCCTGCTGGCTATCTGGCTGGTTTGTTTGTATACAACTACAGCTGTGTTGACACTGTGCTTGTACGTGAGTGCATGAAACCTTTTTCCAGAACCAGCAGCAACGTCGAACGGGATCGTTCTTAAAAAGATTGACATTTTTGTGAAATTATTTTTTAACAGTGCTTAAATACTTTTTGGAATGGTTCAAATCTGAACCTGGACTGCAACTGGTCATCTTGAAGCAGTATCTTCCGTAATGAATGACAACGAAGATGGGGAGCCCCAGCTGCAGATGGTCCACAAGTTGCAAAAAGCAGTGGCCCAGCTGGCGTCCAGACAAAGGCTTCAACAGGAAGAAGCGGCGACGCCAGCAGCACGTGAACCCACAAGCCATGAGTCTCATGAAATTATCGAAGCTCGGGAGCAGAGATCACAAATTGCTATCATTCAAATGGCACCACCTGCTCCTGGTTCAGCTTCCCGAATAACGACAGCTTCCTCTAGTACAACTGTGGTGAAAGCTAGTGACGCTTCATCTTCCGCAATTGCTCAAAATGTTGTAGTTTCTGCGCCAGCTGCAACGGCCGGTAGTTCTACCTCTGGTAAAGTGGTGTCTAATGTTGGAGCCACAGGGACGTCCAAGAAGAAGCGACATTATTGTTCAGTACATGGCTGCACTTATAACACTGCTTTTACAAAGGATCTGGCCCGTCACATGAGAAAACACACAGGTAAATTTTCGGAAGATAACTTTCGAAGTGAAAGTTGATCGGAAATGAAGTACTAATCAGCTATAATTACCTTCCTCAGGAGAAAAACCGTATAGTTGTGATCGATGTTCCAAAGGATTTACTCGATATGACAAGCTAGTACAGCATATAAGAACGCATGAAGGGCATCGTCCATTTGCTTGTCACATTTGCAGCCACGCTGCTACTGACTCCAGCAGCTTAAAAAAGCATCTTCGAACGCATGATGATGCACGACCGTACAAGTATGATAAGCATGAAATTTGTTTGACAATTTTACAGCACACGATTGCCAATTCCATGTCTTTTTACCACTTTAATTACTGTTTGTCGTAGGTGCCAGCTTTGTGATTATGCTTCAAAGGACCCTTCGCAGTTGGTAGTTCACCTCAGGCGACACACTGGTGACTGCCCATACACTTGTACTTTTAGTGGGTGTGACGCTGCTTTCAAAACGCCATCCGATTTGTCCAGACATACGCGATTGCATACCGGTCTCAAGCCGTACAAATGTCTTTATTGTGATTACCGTGCAGCAGTTAAATGCAACCTGAATGCTCATATGAAACGGCATTTAAATCCAGGACAGAAGAAAGGGAGTAAAACAAAAACCGTTGCTGCAGTTGTCTTAGACGAAGGTATGGAGAATATTTTAATTATTACACTTCTTACTCATATGATGCCTTAACCATTCACAAAATTATACGTTCCATGATTTAAGGAGAGAGTTCAAATAAGGAGACTGATGACAATTTACCTAAGAGCCTTCCATTCCAATATGCCTGCAAATTTTGCGATTTCAAAGCTGATACAATGGGTAAAACTATAAATTGTGGAGCATGAATAATAACTCTATATGTGCTTCCTGTCATTTTACAATAAGTTATGTGCACACTTTATAGACCAGTTTAGTAGTCACATGAAGGACGTGCACCAAAACCCTGATCCTGAGACAGGAAGTCCTCAAAAGAAAGTGGGGAGACCGCTAGCATCAAGAAAGCCTAGAAATTTTATGGACCAAAAGAACTTTCCCTGTACTAGGTGCAAAGCCGCTTTTGTCTGCGAAGAATCTTTGCGCTGTCACATGCGCCAACATGCTACCGTTCCAAATAGACCAGCAAATGTGTCCCCTGAAGTCTATACACCAAATTTGCCCGTGACTAGGGCACAAGCTAGCACTAGTACCGTCCATGTTCAGAATTCTAGTGATTTTACTGAAGTTGTCACTGTTAACACTTCCACCGCTAGTACTGATGAATACACACTCCATGAAATGCAAAGACACTCACTTCCTCAGAGTGTTATTACGGAGAATCCTGCTGCTGTCAGTTACAACAGTGTACCAGTTCATCATCCTGATAGTACTCAGCAGCATGTTCAACAGCACTTTGCTCGATACGAGGCTCCTGCAGACCAGGAACATAATATATACTCACACAATTATGCTTATCAACTCCCAGAGAATATGGCAGTTTACCGCAATCATGGCTACTCAAACGTGGAATATCGCGAAATACATGATGCTAGTTAAGTACTAAAATTCTTTGAGTAATTTCCACCGTCAGGGGAAGGGCTGCTCTGAAACCCGAAAGGTCACATAATATGGTATGGATACCATACTATATTCGATCTAAGGGCAAACTAAGCCAATGAACAGTATGAACTGTGGCTTAATGGGGTGCCCCTTCCCCGTCCTCAACCCTATTCATATTCCGCTACCGAGAAAAATTCGAACAAAAACAGAATTCTTTAAAGTTAACTACTACTCACCACAACATTCCATGTCATTGTCTACTTTTATACAATTTTGTGGTTAACTTTTAAACAATGTTATATTAACATAACATTGTTCAAAAGTTAGTAATAGTGGTACATATAGCGGAGTACCTAAACTGAAAGGGTTGGGTAGACGGGTGGACGGCAGATTCTGGCACAATTATCATGAGATTTATTGAGATTAGGTATCAGTATCAATATCCAGACAGTTATTACTACTACGATTATGATACACCTATGAATTTAACCAACTATCGCTCAAATCAATAATTAGGTCATTTTGAAAACATAAATTAAAATGTCACAAATATTTTTTTTTACTTTTTAATGAATAGTTCAACAACGTTTAAAATGATAATCATAATAATATGTTAACGGATCAATTGGAGATAAAATCTTTGCTGTTTTAGTAATGAATACTGAACTACTAAATACATAATAAAATTATTATGATGTGTATAACTTAACTCGGATAAATCATTTCATATAATTAAAATAGAAGCATTTCAAATGGTTTGAAACAAAACACTACGACACAGATATAAAAGGGTCCACTAAATAAATATGCTGGTCATACTACTTTTAAAAAAATACCTCATACAAACGGAATTCATTTGAACACTACACTTAAATGCTAAATAGCTTGCCAAACACATTCATTTTATGTCTTTCCAAATGAATATTTTTAGTTTCACACATTACAATAGGTCTATATTCATATTACATACAAAAACTAAATGCATCGTCTTGTTAGTTATAAACTGTGATAACAAGAATCTGAGAAAATTATTGCATAGATCAATACATAATACACTTACATTTTACACTTATAACATAAATCTCAAAATCTCCCTTCAATTCAAGAATGTTGTTAGATCCGGACTTCAGACAACAAATAGGTTAAAGGTACAGTTTGAAGATCAGCTATTGCCAACTTGGTACGTAAGGCATACTATTATACAAGTTGAAGTTTCTAATATTATGCCAATTTAAATTACAAACACTAATTTGATATTATACCGTACAAAACATACCCCTTTTCCTGTCGTAGACACACTTACTCCTACATTTATTCTTACACACATAATATGTTAACTTAAAATTTTGAAGGGGAATAACATACGACGACTGGTGTGTATAAGGTTTATTACTCAAATGTTTTGTGCTAGGTCTAATTAGTATTGACTAAATGAGTGCTGACTTCCCGTGGACTGACCCTGCATGTGTGGCGAACCCAGTTGATTACATAATCCTACTAACGCCATTTCCAGAATTTTAATACTATTTATCAGTTTACTTTCGGGATATTGCGCAACATATTTTGCTACCGAAGCTTGAAACACTGGTAGTACTCGAGCAACGCTTTGTAATGTTTTTCGTTCACTTGTGTCCAACGAAGCTATAGCGGCATTCAAATATCTGAAAAAGAAACACATTATTATAGATTTATCTAACTGAAGCAAGGTGTTACGCTTTTCATGGTGCACAGGTATAAATTTAATCTTACTGTAATTTTGTCTCCGTATCTTGCTGTATATCAGTTGCCATTTGCTGCAGAATCGAGACGTGAGTTTGATGGGGTAGTTTCGATTCAAAAACTTTAGCGGCAGGCATATTTTTGCAGAGGAACATGAGAACTTGTAGATCTCCGTAATTACAAGCCTGCACAAATGCGTTCACAACTTCGCCGCTCTTGGCAAGTGCGAGCAAGGATCGTTGCATATGAACAGGGTCATTCATATTGGGCGAGACGCCATAATGATCAGTAACGGAAACTGCAGGTGTCACAGTCCTTGGGAGTACCGATATTTCAAAATACTTCTTCTGTTCTTGAAATGCTTGAGCCAACTCTCTGGATATCGACTCTTCCAGCTGTCGAACGACGCTACCTTGCAATCTAAAAAATAAAACCATTACGTTAATCCTATGAAAAACTTGCGATTTTTTCTTTTTGTGTCTACACTTACCCACTGATAACCCTTAGCATTTGTGCCTCCACTTCAACCTGAAGTGCGCTGCTAAGAGCATCCTGCATGTTGTTTATGTGTGCACGTATAGTTTCTGGCATATTATCCTTTTTACGTTCCATCTCTAAAAGTTCTTGGAGTCCACTTAAATCTGTCAAATACATCAAGCCCCACAATACAATTATCATCGAATTCTTGTATATGTTTAAGTGTAATCTACTTGTATAATAATAAATGTAACAAATCTTACATTGGCTGGTTCCGTCATGAAATGCCTGATTAATTTGAGTAAACATCTCTTTTGCCACGTTTTGACAACGTGGATACACGGTATTTGTAAATATTTCGTTGAACGTCTGTTCGAATATAGTCTTTGTAACCGCCTTGAAATTATTAGTAATCGTTTCCCAAATTTTCTACATTTAGCACAAAAACATTGCATAAGACTTTCGTGAGGAAATGCATAACCAACATGTGTTGATAACTATTTATGAGAACAGAGGTAATTTACCTGTTGCTGGAATATTTGTGAAATATTTTGGGTTAACTTGGTCTCTAAAACAGTTGACATTTTGTCTATTTGCGACTGCAAATTCATCCTACTTGGCTCGTACACACGCTCCAGTGCTACAAAAACATTTCATGGAATCAGTTTTATAATTTAACCAACAATATGCGTAAATTAATACTCTATAAAATATCTTACTTGCTGGAACAACAGCCTCTATCTCCTTCTTTACTATATTTCCGATACTAATAGCGAGTACATCACCTATATTTGCCGGAAGAGGATTATTTACGTTTTGGCTACCTCTAAGCCTCTCCTATAATAAAAACCATTATGTATCATTACAATTTATACTTTAATTTTAACATTAACACATTATTATTTATACACACCTGAGCTTCCATCTTTTTCATTGTTTCTTCCATCCTATTCATTCGCACTTGGCTGTCCTTGAAATATGCTTCTACCAACATCCGCAAAGCGTTCACATCGTCTCCTTGCTTCAGGTTAACATTCATTCTACTAACCTCACGCTTGAGATCTTGCATTTCTGCAGTTTGTACATTCATCATGTCCATCATGCTGGTAACCTTTGCGTTAACAGCTCCGCTGATTTCTACATCATTTGTGTTAACTGAATGAGGCTTCTGCTTTGAAAGCGACGATTTCTGATAATGATTCTCTGATGGCCCAGTCATCAAAGTGGACCCTGGCAGATTTCCATTCTCCACCGATTCCATGCTAAGCCCAGCTTTCATGACCAACATTCCTTCAAGAGTAGCTTCGCTCCTATGAGATACTATATGCATATTGCTACTATTAGATTTCATTCAAAATTGTAAAAATACGGATCTTAAGCAAAGTTTGTCTTACACATTTCCGTGTTCTTCGGACTTAATATTTCCTCAACTTCTCTGCTAGGACTGGAGCTTGAGGATGCTTTACTAAGATTTCCATTTGTGTTAGGATTGATTTCTCTTGGTATCAGGAAATCTTCGATTGACGCACGTGGTTGACGAGCTGGACTTGGTGTCTTATTTGAACGATGACTTGAAGTGGTGCCATGTCCAGAGGAAGGTGGTCGTGCAATACCAGCACCAGGTGATATGCCAATCAAACTGCTCAGTTGTTCACTCATTTGAGCAACTGAAGGGGCTCCTTGAGAACCACCAGCGTCCAACAATGGTGACATAGATGCCGTATTCTTACGTAAGCCAGCAAGACTTGAGAGTAGCTGCACTCCAGGAGATGAAACGTCTCCAGCATCCAGCATGGACTGAAGGGAGTTTGGTAGCTGAGTTGCACTTTTGTTGGAAAGCAAGCTAGGTGATAGAATTTCCTCATCGTCTTCTTCATCATCTGCAAGCGTAGGTTCTTCTACTTCGTCTTTTGTGACTTCCTTGTACGAAACTTGTGCTTGAAAACTTATGCGAGGATGGCTATTCGATCTACAAAACAATTGTGGTGGGTCTATAGCTAGCATTCCTTGTTGGAGAGACTTTGGAACAACCATATTTGCTTGGAGGTAAACCATCTCGGTTTCCGGCTTGTAGTCATCAGGATCTCCTGTAACTGTTTCAATGAAGGTTTGGTTTACAAAAAATACTAAATTGCATGTTGCATTGCGGTAACTATTTTGCAGCTTACCATAATCAGAATATCCTTTGCTTCGGCTATCCCTCATTTTAAACTTCGATGCTAGAGCAAGGTTAAAGCTCAACACATTAAACGGGAGAGAAAATTCTCGTATCCAATCAACTCGAGCAGTTTCGTCATCATGATAAAAATGCAGTAGGTAAATGGCCTAAGTGGATATACAAATACTGCAAATTTCTGTTTGTACACATAAAATAAAGCATTTTCAAAGCAGAAACAAACTAACTTTTCTCGAGATATCTGTAGCCATAAGATAATGAGCTGACACGTCAATGTCCATTTTCCATTGTCCACCATCCGCAAAATGAATAGTTTGTAAGCATTCCCAAGTCTTGCAAGTAAACAATTTCATTTCGGTCATATTTTCTGTACACGTGATCATGAATTTCCAGTACTGTGATCTGCAGGAATGAGTTTAAAAAGATTAAAAGAATACACAAAGACTGACAAAAGAGTTTTACCGGTACTTTGTATTTGTAATCCAACTTACTCTGCGGAGGGTCTGATACTATGATTATCCAGAAACATCAGTCTATCAATCGGGCGTCCGTCGTGGGGCTCCCATGAATACAAACATCTTGGCGGATTTCTGTCTTTGTCTTGGAAGTAGATCTATAAAACGAAAAAATAACACTCACTTGCATGACTGTATTTTGATTTCAGTAGTTATATTCTTTGTCTTATATACCTGGAAAAATTTAACTGTCCCATCTTTACTAGCAGTAGCTAATGCTGTGCCATCTGGTGCAAAAGATGCGTCTGTCACTGGGCCAGAATGAGTATCGATAATTATTAAGTCGTCCCTGATTTCATTGACGGTGTAGCTGCCTTCGTCGTGGTTGCTTACCATCTGCACCAAATTTCCTGCGTATATCTGCATTTAAATAACATTAATTTCAAATTCTCATTAAAATGCATTCAGACTTTTACATGGCTCACTGCTGCATGCAATCAGTCAGTTAGTTAAATACATACCATATCATCCAGTAACACTGCAAATTGATAAGCACAGTCTTTGATACTCGCCACACCGGTAGAGACTTCATCAGGAACAAATTTGCACCAAATAAACCTTCTGAACGTGGATGATTTGGCGTTTCCATCCAACGTGATTTTGAAGATTTGATGATACCTAGAGTTTTGAAAATATTATAAACAGTAACAATTTGAAAAACAGAACTTTATCTTTCATGTACATTGACTGTACAGTACATTGCTTAAGCATTTATAAACGTACGAAAGCTTTCCTGATTGTGGATCCTTATTAATTTTATTAATATAAAAGGTTCCATATTCGTCTACAAATCCGAGATAAATGTCTTCAGCCTTGTGCATGAACTCTACGTCCATTACAACCCCTTTGTCAACCTTCATCAAACATCTTTCTTTTGTGTCAAGATCCATTATTCTCACAGCTCCAATATTTTGCACTAAGAGTAAAAGAAAAATGATTATATCACAAAATTATTTACCATCATCATAATCCATTAAAGTTTTAAATACATCATGCATGTCTCACCCTTTAAAATATACGCAACAAACTTATTGCTGGGATGGGTTGCCAATAAACGGCCAGGTAAATATTGCATCTCCCATCCATAATCTACAACTACTTTAAGCCTGAACTTGGACTGATCAGTGAGTTGAAGATCATTACTTGGATGAATCCTAACAACGGAACTGCCCTCCCTGATTAAATAGCCATCATTTCCAATAGCTTCATTAAAGTAAATCGACTCTTCATTTGGAGCATTTCCCTGGTCATCAGAAGAGTCCTCGTCCTGGCTAAGCGGAGGAGTCCTTCCCGTTGAACGTCTTGAGTATGCCATTGTTTAAGTAGTTGTAATAATATTTGTCAAAAAGTCAAAATAACTGTCAATTGGTAGGCCTCGACCCAGGAACTGTGGAACAAAAAGTAGAAAAAAAAACAGTTGTAGTTACAAAAAAATACAAAAGCACGTTCTGCAAATTTGTAGCTCTAAACACGCTCTAAAGATCTGTACAAGCACTTGAACTTGAAGCACCACTGAGGTCAATGAGCCAGTCTGCCAAGCTTAGTTTCGGATTCATATGCAGTAATAAATGATACAACTAGTCATGGAGATCTCAGTACACTAGATTCAGCGTCAGACCGAACACCGACACCGGAAGAAGATCCGTGAACAAACCGGCAACTGCTAAAACGCTACTTGTACAAACGCTTGAAATCTTGAATGCTTCAATTCTGGCTAGTTCTAACTTACTTCAGAGCTTTAATACAAGTGCACAATAAATGCTTTATTTAACAAGCATCCAAACTTAAATAGACTCACCTTTTCAATCGTTTTATCTTAACACAAGTTTTCTTTATAAAACAGTTCCAAAACTTTAAACACAGCACAGCGTTAAGAGGCTCTTTGTCCGCTTAAACCGCTTCACTTTAGCTGCTCTCTTGCTAACTTTCCAATCAACTAAACACTGTCACTTTTCTTCCTTTCTCATTTAACCGCAAGTGTCTCCTCAGAACTTTAACAATGGACAAGTTCTTAATCATTTGCAATGAACGCCAACGCCAAAGGCTTAAAAGCACACCGACATGATCCGTCGTATCAGCCCCTCTCTCTTGACTTTTTTTCTTCAAGGTTCACAGTTCGTTTCACTGAATTATCGAAACGAAAGCAAACAACAAAAAATTACGCATAGAGCACACAAATTTACAAATTTCTCTGCTGTTTCAGCTTCTCTTCTGATGCATGTTTGCTTGGTCAATTCAGCCCACAATCTCTACACAAAACTCAAGTCCCTAAAAAAAATGTATTACATAAAATGCACACACGGGCTTAGATTTTCCATACCCTGTCACACTACAGCATTTTTAGCATCGCGTGAATCGGAGTCCGCCGCCGGGTCGCATTCACCTTTTCATTTGAACTAAAAAACAACTCTGGATGCAAATCAGCAGAAAGTAGCGGTGAAAGTAGCAACGCAACCTTCAATCAAACCGTTTAGAAACAAACGGACAGACAGGACAAAAGTGCGCAGTTCATTAAAAAATACCTGGAATTGCTTGTGACGATGCTGCAGAAAAAAAGCTTGATGATGCTTTCACTGCAATCCCCTACAAGTTTGAAAGAGTATTCGTTTGGATTGAATCATTGAGTTGCAGCTGCAGAGCGAGAATTTGAGTTGCTGTATTTGCTAATCATCAATGACAGTACACAGAGGAACAGCGAAAGAAGCTCTCTGAAAAATTATCATTTTTTGCAAAGCTTTAACGGAAATTTTGAAAGCGTCAAGCGTTGAAGCGTTGTTACTTTAACTGAATTTGAGCGCTGCTAGGATTTTTTGTAGTAAATCTCGTCCAGTTTAAGTGTTTACGTACGGAACAGCTGAAAAGGATTCTTGAAGAGCGTAACGCTTTTGAGTGCTGTGTAGAGTATCGAGGTTTGAAAAGGATTAATTTTTAACTCGGAATAATTACTAAAATGACGGGTCATACGGAACCAGCGATTGTGGAGAAGGTGGTGGTTCACCCACTGGTGCTGCTTAGTGTGGTTGATCACTTTAACCGAATGGGCAAGATTGGAAGTCAGAAGCGGGTTGTGGGCGTTCTACTGGGCTCTTGGAGTAGTAAGGGGGTGCTGGATGTTTCCAACAGTTTTGCAGGTTTGGCGATTTTTTTAGTTTGATATTTGGTACGCTAAACCCAGGGTTAACTGTGTAAAGAAGTGATAACGAATGTTTTATTTGTAAAATTTCTTTAGTTCCATTCGATGAAGATGACCGAGATAAGACGGTGTGGTTTTTGGATCACGACTATCTTGAGCACATGGCTGCCATGTTTAAGAAAGTCAATGGTAATTATAATATTTCTTTTCTTTATAAATTGGTTATTTTTAGATTCATCTCACAAATCATATTAACTATAAATGCTTTCGTTTAAACAGCCCGTGAAAAAATCGTTGGATGGTACCATACCGGTCCCAAACTGCATCAGAATGATGTCAAGATTAATGAGCTCATCCGTCGCTACTGCTCTTCCTCCGTATTGGTTATCATAGATGCCAAGCCAAGGGATTTGGGACTGCCTACGGAGGCATACAGGGCTGTAGAGGAGGTTCATGAGGTATGTTGTAAAATAGTTTTTAGCATTGTTGTATTGCACGACTGTTACTGTTCACTGTTCAGGGCAACTAATTTCATTGTAATTTTAAATTATAGGACGGCACCCCAACTACGAAAAGTTTCGAGCATGTTTCAAGTGAAATTGGTGCGGAGGAAGCTGAGGAGGTTGGCGTAGAGCATCTCCTCCGAGATATCAAAGACACCACGATTGGTACCTTGTCACAACGCGTTACTAATCAACTTCAGGGATTAAAGGGCTTATCATGTCAGTTAACTGATATACGCAACTACTTAGATCAAGTAAGATGTGGGATTGGTTGATATATTGGGATTAACCATTAATGGTTATGTTATAAGTTATAAGCTATTGTTCCTATTCTTTAGGTTGTTAAAGGACAGCTTCCAGTGAATCACCAGATTGTGTACCAGCTACAGGACATATTTAATTTACTTCCTGATGTGACCAACCCCGATTTCGTAAAAGCTATGTACGTTAAAACTAACGACCAGATGCTGGTGGTTTATGCTACGGCTCTGACAAGATCCATTATAGCTTTGAACAATCTCATCAACAACAAGTTGGCAAATCGCGATGCTGAAAAGAAAGAATTGGCCAAGAAAGATGAGAAAGCAGATGCAAAGAAGGAAGCCACAAAGGATGACAAAGAAGTGAAAACGGAAGAAAAGACTGCTTCAAAATAATTGAATTCAGTACTCTGTATCAGTTTTGGCTTTAGGCATTTCTCATCATTTAAAATGGAATTGAAGCATATTTGTAAGTATTTATGAAATAATTTCAATTGTTAATAATCTATGAACGAAAATTGTTACTTTAAATCGTACGTTTGTAACCCCAATAAATATATGCTATAATAAGTTTTATTCTTTGTAAAGATAAGTCCAATAAATTTTCCGTGAAGAAAATAACCTAAATGCCACGGATGTAAAGTACAATAGTCCGATTTTTCTTTTTGCAGCCTGTTTCGCTTATATTTATTTCACAGTCTTTACAACAGAAATACATTAATGTCACACGATCACGGAAATTTAAAATTACTCCAACGCATTCATTCTTTTAGCTCAGAAACAATACAATCACACGACTAACGAAATGATATTTTAAGTGTAATATCAGCATACTTTGCCGTTCTGTGAAAGCTAAGCATAAAAGTGAAAGACTAAAAATGATTATCATATAAATACATGAATATTCTAAAAATGAAATAAACTAAAATACTCTCGGGCATTAAATGCAGATCAGAATGGAAGCAGCGTCGTGCGAAGATATATAAGGTGGACCCAGAGTTCATAAAAGAGAAGAATCAAAGTTTAAGTAGTATATTTAAAAGCTAGCAAATAACAAAATTACACAAAACGTTACACCTAATTAAAATACACATGATTCAACTTCAAACTTTTGTTTTAATTCAATCAATAAAAATGGCAAGGTACAAGTGAAACGCTTTAAAGATGGAATTCTTAATCTGGAATTCTACTTCTTTCGCTTCCAGTCGCAGCGGAGAATCAAGCATACCTTTGGTCGAAAATACAAAACTGGGCTTGTTTGTTTGCCTGTTATGGTCATCATAACTGTGATTCTTAATGTAAAAATGAGTTATTGGCAGTTTAAAAACTGCAGATAGGCAAGGCCAGAAACTAAACTGAAAACCATCACGCAGGACAATAAGTCAGACATATATACATGTTAGTTCCGTCTAATGATTAAAAACCTGTACATGTATATTGCACACTTTATATCATGTAATCCCATTAATAACATTGAATCTGCCAGTTTAAATAGAAATATCAGTCGTTATATCTAACAATTTGAACCTGTGACTCCAATACAACAGCTAACCTAACCTAACAGAGAATTCCAGACACGTTGCAATTCACAAGAAGAGATACCCGAAATTGCTTTCGTTTGGTAGGATGCGAATTGCAAATTATTTACTATTTTATATTATAACTACCTAATTAAGTAATAAATCATCTTTGTTACATATTTCTTGTTCTTAAATAAAGTCTAAGAATCTACACGAAGCGAGTAAGGTGATGGGTATTTCTCCGAAAAATGATAAGACGATGAAGGGACTAGTTTTCAAACTTTCGCCACTGATTGTTTCAAGTCAAGAGTATTTGCGCGTACTAGAAAGTACTTGCACAAAGTGTCATAAGTAAACATAAGTACACGTGTACGCATTTACATAAATTGGAAGGTTATCCCTACTAACTAGATATTTATTCTATGAAAGTTACACTTATAAGCACTGACTGTAAATATTTAGGGTAGTAAATAATATTAGGATGAATGAGATGAAGACAACTTCCATAATTTGTAATTATACTTGTAGCACTTAATTACGAACATATTGTAATGTTTTATGGTACAAGAATGAAAATTAGAATTCGTTTAGTTAAAAGTAAACGAGAGGATTTTCCTTATGCGGAGAAGTCATCCCATTTCGACCCCCACCTCCACCTCCACTCCCAGGGGCTATAGTCACACCATGTGGAACCGAGTTACCATCAGGTTCTGTGCGTGCTTCTACTTTCACCTCCACACAATGATCTGGGGAGCTGCTAATATTCAAAGAAAAATAGTTATTTTTCTGCGATTCACTTTGAACAAATAATGTCATGAAGTAGTAAGAAACTTGCCCAGAAACGGGTGTAGAATCGGCAGTATCCAGCGAGTTATAATTTGCATTAAGGGTACCCCAACTATGCCTGGTTGGGAAAGAAATTCCGTCCCCTAAGCTGGTAAATACGGGTAGAAACCATTTTGTTTTATCCTCGCCAAAAACTTCTACAAAATTGTTGTAAGTTCCAAGATTGAATCCTTGCTTATCCGGCCCCTGCCGGAAAACGGGAGCACGGAATGACTCGAGTGTGGACCTATTTCTGGTCACAAGGTAGCAATGGTAGCCCAATAGTGAGCACAAACTAATGGCAAACATCGCAGCAACAAAGAAAACAAATAGAATGTGAAATCTTCCTTCCATAGGGTGATCCCAATCATGTCTCCAGAAATCGATAAAGTACGGGAACGATATCAAGAAGATAACCACGCAGTATAAAAATGCGTAAGCAAGGAACAATATAAAGAATTTGTAGTTATCAAAGCAGACACAGTTGTTCACCCATGGGCAATGATGGTCCATCTAAAAAATTGAAACAGACTACTGATAAAAACTGCTTTGAAACTGAATTATGTAGAGTTTTACAAACATTACTTTTAGCACACAATAACCGCAGACGCTGCAATGATGAGCTCGATCTGGTTTGACAATATGACACTTCTCACAGTATCTGATCTGACTAATATGGGCTCTAGTTTGAACTGGTAACTGATTAGTGCGCACGAATTCTTCCAAGACTTCTGTTACTTCGGTTTCACTTCGAGCAGATTCAACTCGTTCCATAATGTCTGAAATGACAACCAGAAACCATGAACATTAATGGCTGTGGTCACTAATTCTGAATCGTTTTAATTCAACCTGAATAGATTCAAACTTACTTCCAGGAATTCTGAATTTCCGAGGTACACGACTGGATTTGGTAAATATTGTTTGCCAATATGCCCAGAGGAAAAGTACCAGTGCTAGATGATATATCGCTAATGATAAGATCTGTGCCCATATTTGTCGCATAGCTAATATACATAGCTGAATGACAAAGGCGTAGTACGACCATGAAATCACAGTAAAGATGAACAAGACGGGCATCCATTTTGTGATATTAATGCAGGTTCTGCAAGCACCTCCACCACCATCTCGTCTATCATCTGAATACGGAGGACTCATCCTAACCCTTTAAAAAAGAAACCAGAGAAAGAAACGGTTGTTAGAATCAGTAGCAAAACAGTCAAGTTTCCTAGAAAATTACTTCAAATTTTCTGTAACCCTGACTCTGGGATTTACCTATGATAAGTCCAACTATTGCGCCCTGACCCACGAAAACAACTTTTCCAAGAAGCCAACCCAACGCCAACTCCCGACGCAGACCCGTCTTGAAATTCTTCCTCGTAATCCGTAAAATTATTCATATAAACGGAAGTTCAGTACTTACAGCGTACCGATGATATCACCGACGTCTGCTTATCCATTGACGTCGTGCACCAATCAAACAACCACCAAAACTAAATCTACATATGATAAGTGCAGACTAATGACTCATCATTCCCTATATTGTTACTACAGTAAGATTTTAGTCCTGTTTCACTTAGAAAGTACAACACGCCTTCAATAAGTCGGAATCAACACCCATTTAAGCACTCTTGACACAAGTTCTAACTTCACAATCCGCAAGGAATGTCATTATCTCAAGCGATTTCCTATGAAAGACCCAAAAAATCCTTTATTCTCTAAAAACATGCTAGAAAGTATCCAAGTACACAATGAATAGAGCTCTTTTGATTGATAACAGGAAAAGTGAGTGGCCGCGTTAATCTCTTTAAAGTTTTATCGCACGCCAGCAAGGTTACATAACGATAAGGAACTCTGGCGAAGATATTCAAAATTCATAAAAGTCAAAACATAAATGCTAAGTACAGTTTTGGACGACAAACGACTTTCTTTGCACTTATCATCAAGCTAACTAAGCTTTTTTAAGTATTGTAAGAGCCAGGCTAGGAAAGGAATGTTGAAACTTTGTTTTAAACTGCGGAAAAATAGAAGCCTATGAAACAAATTGTAGCACTTTTTGAACTGCGATTGCCTTGTGATTAGCTTTTAATTTCAATTTGGTACACTTGCCGTGTTTTGTAGTGGTAATTTTATGCTCATGTCATTGTCATTAGAAAAGTGTGATAATGAGTTGTAGTTTTCGTCTGTGGAAGTGACGAGGGTGGTGGGTGATTATACTCTACAAGCTCACTTATCATCGCCACCATCATTTCCACCACACCAGCAACAAACTTAATTCAATTCCAATCAAAATCTAATCCACAGAGAAGATTTTAACACAGCTCATTTGTCTCAGGTGGGCTGCTCTTGCAGATTTGCTCTACATTTTTGCTCTCTGAAAGCTGAATGCATAAAATAGAGAGAAGTTGCAATGCACACAGGTGAGTGTGAGATACATTCATGATTGAGCACTGTACACAGAGACCCAGTCAAGCGTGAAAGTCCAATGCATTCGTGTAATGCACCATTTGCGGTTCAAGTCAACTTACCAGCTTGCTGTTTACTTTAACTTGTATCTATTGTCAGCCCAAAAGCTCGTGTTGCCCCATAGCAAACTGTAAACTTCATTTTCCCCAAGAAGATCTATTGGGGCAACTTGCAAAGATGTTAGTTTTCTGGCTCAAGAAAGATAGCCAAGATGGGGCAAACGGGGATAGGCATTTGCCAGTGGAAATGGTCGGTGGGGCAAGCAATAAACACCTTTTGCCACGTACTATTTTGTTGACGAAACACTTTCCCTTTTGGTTCAAGTACAACGGAAGAGGAGCAGCTTTAGTAAACAAGGCAGAGAACTGTTCACTTTTAGCTCTTTTGGCCCAAAAGTTTTGGGATTGACGCAAGACGCAATGTGGGTTTTATACGAGCAGCAGACAAAGAGTTACGAGAATAACACTCAATGCCAGTAAACTGTTTCAAGGCTGGGAAGGTAGGTGACAGGGTTTGGGGCAGCCTGCAACTGCGGTTCATTCCTTTGTGCCGCCAACCCAACAGGCTGTTGAGGGTGTCAACAAAGTCAAAACAAAGCTAGACCAAGGAATTGTTCCTCATGTCTAGAAAATTAGTTTTAAAAATAATCATTTTAAAGTTTAATTAGCTAATGACGTGTTGTTTCTGAGTGGATTTAAGCACGTGTTCTACGCGTTTATAAAAGCACTCTGTGTTCTTTCAGGTGTATTAATAGTTTCTGACAGAAGTGCTTCAAGAGTTGGTGGCTAACAAAGAGCACTAATTAGCAACTAGTTAGTTTGGTTTTTGTAAGCTTGTTTGCACTGATTTTCAAGATGGAGATTTTTGGGCAACTGGGTGGAACGGGTGGTAGAAGGTACTTTATCTAGTTTTCGTTTTGTGAATCAAATCTTGGTTATAGTTATAAATATTTGATGATGGTATGATACTTAATTTGCAGGAATCTTGGAACAAGTGCAGCGGTAAAGGACTTCCGTGCAAAATTGGCCCAGCGCAGACAATACTATCAAATTAGCGAGGAGGATGTGGAGCTTGCGCAGGAGTATCCGGATGTTTTGAACTTTTACACGAAACCACCTTCGTACTCCATCTCTTTGCAGGAGTTTGAAAAGTATGCGATTGAAAGACTGAAAAGTACGTAAGGCCCTTTGTTGTTTAGTGTAGTAATAAGTTATCATTACAGTTTTTCGCGATTATCATTTTAACAGAAATATGTTTTTATAATGTGCAGTGTTACGGATAATTGAAAGACACAATCTTACCGCTGAAACCCGTTACGGTACCAGATATTATGAGGATATAAGAAGGGATGTGAAACCTAATGAGCTGCCGACGTACGACATACTGGTATGATGAGATATTTGATATTTAGGAGGAAATGTTTAGGATATCTGAAATATTCATAAGTAGTATATTAATGATTTGCCATATCTATCTGTTCCAGCTTGGAAATAACGCTTCGAAGTATGAAGATGATGAAAAGTTAAAAGCAAGAAAGACTGATCACATTGCTCATTTTTTACTTCGGTTGGCTTTCGCCAGGTACTTATAATCCTAATATACAAGCTTGCGCATGTATTAAACTGTATAGTGTGTTAATTACGAGCTGTAAATTAATGTATCTTTATGTGTGTATTTAAGAACTGATGAGCAGCGAAAATGGTTTATTGCGATGGAGGTTGACTTTTTTCGTCTAAAAATGCATTTTACCCACACTGGTGTCGATGTACTGTTGCAACAACATGACCTACCAATTGTCCCCGTGAGTTAATTATTATTATATTATACATATGTACTGCTGTGTCAAGGTTTGTAAACTATATTAATAACAACGATTGTCTTCCACTTGTATACTACAGGCCACAGAAGAAGTGAAAGATTTTATGCAGGACATTAGGGATGCGACATTTACCATTGACGCCAAGTCTCAATCAATTAAAGTTTATAAAGTGCAATTCACGTATGCACTGGACTTGGTTAGAAGCAGAAATGTTTTTCTCCGAGATGGATATGCATACGTTCCAATTAACGAACTGCCAACGGTGATATGTCTCAAGTTCCGCAGTTACTTATCAGAGTCACTTTCGGTAAGTTTACGTATAATTGTATAAATTGATTCGCTTGGATTATTGCTTCACAAAATCTGTGACAGTTTTAAAAGAAAACAATTGAATGTGACATGTGATTTTTATTTAATAGATTCTCAAAAAGAATATCCACCTTATAGATGATGATGAGAGATTACGCCCGTTGGTATCTGGTTTTGAGAAGCGATATTTGGGGAGCAGTAGTGACACTGTAAATAACAAGTCCGGAGAAATTGTTACAGTAGGACAACTTGCTACTGTAAGAACTGTTAAAACAAAAAATGTTTCAATGAAATTTCATGTTATATTTTTAATGTCATTCTTCAATCCATTGTATTATTAATATGCAGTTCTCTCAGACATCGTTCCCCTTGTGTATGAAGCAACTTTACGAAGTTGTTGAGAAAGAACATCATCTTAAGCATTGGGGTCGCCTTCAACTAGGATTATTTTTCAAGGGATTGGGAGTGCCTATTGATGAAGCAACAAAGTACTGGCGCACCAATTTCACGAAACGCCCCGAAATTGATTCTTCTCGGGTATGTAATTCATATAGAATATCAAAGATTTAAAGAGCCTTAAATATAATTTGAACTGAAATTACCAACATAATAGTAACTTTTTGTACTTGCTATCTTAGTTAACTAACTATTTTATTTTTGTTTCTCCACAGTTTGACAAGCAGTATTTGTACAACATTAGACACATGTATGGTCAAGAAGGAAAACGAACTGATTACACACCTTACAGTTGTATGAAAATCATAAATTCAAGTGTAGGTCCAGGAGACCATCATGGTTGTCCATTCCGACATAGTGATGCCACACCTCTACGGGTGAGGTTTGTTGAAGCCGGGATCCCTCAAGAAGGTTACAATAATATTATATAGTACTTTTTTTAAAATCTTTCTAGCCTCTAAGTTTATGTAAACCATATAAGGAAATTTTATATTGATTCTTCAGGTATCAAGGAAATTATGAATCTTGTAGAACAAAAGCATTTCCAAATTGCATGTCAACGTTACTTTGAATGGACTCATGATAAGCATACAGTAGATGGAGGCGTTAACCATCCGAATCAGTACTTCATAGAAAGCCGTAACGTGCTAACTGGAAAGAAAACTATTAAATCTGAAAGTAAGAACCAGTTTTATCATTATACCATGAAATCTTTTGTAGTGCTCTTGATTTGTAAATGGTTAAAACTTTATAAAGGTAAAACAGAGACCCCACGAACTAATATTTACAAAAATGGAGAATCAAGCTCACAAATAAAAGAAGAAGCTCTTGAAAGTATGGATTTAGCAAATGATGATACCAACTCCCATGAAAATGTGGCGGATTTAAACGAAGATGATGGTTGTGACGCGATCTTTGAAGCGATGGAGTACTAAGTTTAATTTTTTAAAGAATTGTAAAGTCTAAAGTTAAACTTGGAAACATCCTTACAGTATGTAAATGTTTAGCCGTTATGTAAATTTAGTATGCTTTTACTCCGTGACACACATTGACCCAACGCCACTGCCACGTTTTTACAATGTATGTATATCTTCATTCAGAATTCAAAAAACAACGTTGTTTTAAAGTACATAAGAAAAATAAAATGTACTATGTATGCTTTATGAGTACGTATGTATTAATCGATCTTAATAAATGTTTCAGCGTAAAAGTGATTTGGCTATAAAACAAAGGCTCAATATTGGCTGTTTACTTATTAATAAAGTTTGCTTTGCTATATATCAAACCTATATGGCTTTTGGACAAAATATTACGCTTTTCTAAAGTAAAGTCAGAGTGCTTTCCTCCATTGTCCATATATTCAGCGTCACGTAGCTTCGGACTATCGCTGGATGGTTTCTATTTCAATTTTACCAATTCTGTATCCCATTTTGTTGCGTTTGCTAAGTGCTTTGAGTTTGCAGAAACTTACCATATCGCAAGAATTTAAGAATAAAAATCAATAAAAACTGGAAACGATAATAAAACGAACACAATATTGTGGAAAGGAATATCAAAATTATCCATAACTCAGACACTATATTTATTGTCGTCAACTATAATACATATAAGAATATACAAACTGATGTTTGAGCAAAAGTAGCCAAGCTTTTAGTATGAATACTAAAATGGTCTAATGAGAACAGAAAAATAAATGATTTTCCAGCATAGTAAATGTCTCGTAGGTTCTCACTTGCTTTAATGAAAGATACGCAGTCGTGGTAGTATATATGTCCATAGGCTGACGTATGTTCTGTACCTAACTATCATCTTAATTCTGCCTAGAGCCTCAAAATTAAGGCCAGTTCCTAGTGGAATGCTTGGGAATACGGACAAGCTCTTGAGGCTGTCATAAACACCACAATAGCTACCTTGGATTTTTTTACAGATATCACAAGTACAGGCTTATTCTGCGTCAGCGCTTCCAGTTTCCATTCTTCTGAGCCGTAATTACGCATTGTTATTTTAAAAAATAAAAGCCATATCATCGTATCACCTTTCACAGTGATATGATCAAAATTATTTTAGCTAAAAATGTCATTACAGATTGAATATAACATTTTGTTTGTTAAAGGCACAAATAAACCAGGGTGCATTCTTTTTTATATAACTTAGGTATATGAATAATATCAAGTTTACAAACAAGATTTTGTCCTGATTGTCTAACCTCATTTTGCCAGCTATTATAATTTGTCATTTGCACATTCGACCTTATTCCTAGTAGCAGACAGAACAACGCTTGCTTGGTGAATAAAGTGAATAGAAAAGAGTGAGAGTTGGTGTGCAACAAGTAAACTACAGAAAACAAAAAGTTAGTTCTTTCAGTTGACTTTCAGTCGGTTTCCCATTGTGCATTTCAGTTTTCGGTGACAACTAATAGCTCAAGTATTAATACAAAAATTACTAAACGTCAACATTTATAATTATTATATACCAGCTAGTCAACCAGTAATACTTAACAATGCGTACATCACATCAAAAATCTTTTGCGTTTGGAGCAATATTTGTCCTTGTGCTGTGCTCGAATGTGGGGCAAGCTCAACTTATACCAATTTTTGATTGGGTCATGTCATTCTTTGGAAGCTATGAAGAACCGCCGTATACGCTAGTCCGAAATATAACCGAAGTAAGTGGGAACGCTTCATTAAAAAGCATTAAATGTAATGTATTTTCAACGCGGTCAATGCCCGCACAATTTCTCAGTAATATTAATATAAAGTCCTGCTCATTGAATACACAAAACACATTGTAATTAAAAGCCATCCTTTTGATACGATTTATGGCTGAATTGAATACTTACATAACATTTGAATTTTCAGACCATTGAGGAACGACGTTACTTTTCTCGAAAATGGGCTTGCACCGAACAGTTTCTGACTCCAAAAACAAAGGATACCAAGCGCTCAGACATGTTTATAAGGTTGTACAAATATATTCAAGGGGAAAATGAAGCAGGTAAATTTAGACATTCTTCATAAATATGCATTAGATAATACATATATCTTCATAAAGATATTATTCATAAAGCTCATAAATACATATAATATCTTAGTGTTTAACTAAGCACACAACTCAAACTATCGGTGCAAAATAAGACGACAATTTATTGGATAAGAAAGGCAAGCTTAAGTTGTAAACATGATATCTTTTGAGTTGATGCATGATAGTTGGAAATGGAAATTATAAGGAATGGGTTACTGGTATAGAATTTCACGAGCACTCCTAATGATTCCAGTTTCTTGAAGGAATATTTCTTTGATGTTGTATTTTACGAGAATCAGATCGAACATGAGCGAAATTGTATTTTGGACTTGTGATCTCCTTTAATTGGGCTTTGCAAAAAAATGTTATGAGCTTGTGTCTTCTCTGACCTTTCGCTATATAAAAGGGCATGATAATGAAGCGCAATAGGTACATTATTAAAATACTGTAACTGCCGTTTTATTGGTTTGCGTATTTATGGATGTAAGTCTGGAAATCTGGAATGTGTTACGTGCACGTACGTGATTCACTTGAGAAGTATCTTTCATCTTTGCAATAAATATTCATTAATTTTTAAATTCATGTTGCGTTGTATAAACTAAATATATGCATACTGTGTTCAATTTTGTACAGCACAAATATAGAAATCTTGTTAAAAATAGCTTTACTATATATGCACATATTAAATTTCGTTCAATGAGCGTATTTTCTCTGCCTAGATCAAAAGATTGAGATGACTGTGCCAGTGATCACAAAAATTGACCATCGAAATGGTGAAATATACTCGTATGAGATGTGCTTCTTCATCCCGCAAGAATTTCAGACCTATCCTCCACAGCCAATCAACAGAAAAGTTAGAATTGTCTCATTCCCTGAACTTCACGTATATTCACAGTAAGAAAATACGATATCCCTTTCGAAACTTTTAATAATGACTAATGACTCTATGAATTGTTGCGACTTAAATAAATGATGTTGTTTGAAGGTTGTACTTTGCTATTTTATTTTGAAATTGTAAGTTAAAGAATATATTGTGTATATAGACGATATGGAGGATATTCAACCCAAGAGTTGGAACAAGAGCAAATGCTGTCTTTGGCTGCAACGCTGAAAAATGCAAGTATTAACTACTACGAGCAGGATCAAGGTCCAAGGGCCATTCACTTCATCAGTGGATATGATTCCCCGACCAAGTTCTGGAGCCGGAGGAATGAAGTCTGGATATTGGGAGGTGATAACGAGCCTTTGCCTAAATATGTGCCTTCAAATAGGCCTTGAGAAAGATACTGAAGCTACGTGTGGAGTTTGCTGAACCTCAACTAGACTATACGATTAAGTCTAACCCTATCGTAAATCACGATAATATTATTTGTCCTCATGTTCGCTCGCATTTATCTCTTGAGTACACAATACAGTAAACCTAAATAATTGTTTTTGACTATGCAGTTTTTAAGAGAATGAATCGATTCGTTACTCACTGACTGATGAAACGTATGTATCATGTGTGATATAATATATTATCTCAATGGAATATTTAGGCATTGTCCAGGCTCAGGCATTACTTGGCTTGAATAGATATAAGTTTGTATTTAGATAAAAGTGTAGTTAATAAATGTTTTGTTATAGAATTTGTTCCACTCAGGATACTTTATGTTATTTGATTTTTCTCAAAATAAATCGATATTTTAAATTATGAACATATTATGCCCAACCTTTGTGAATTATTTTAAGAGTTTATGCAAGTGAGACTGCAAACAGGATATAATCAGTTATCAAGAACGATAATTTATTATCAACAAACGAAACAATAAACCACCAATCTTGGATGGGTTTCTTTTTTCTACACAACTGCCTTTAAGCTGTTTTATTTTCTTTATTTTCATAGATAGTCCTAGAGTTCAGTAATTTTCAAAATCACAATCATGATCAAACTTAGACTGAAACTTAATTTTATGCATAAAGCTACTGACAAATATTATTTTAAAGTCACACAAATGTTAACATACATACAAATTAACATGTTTTAAATTGTCAATACATCAACTAATTCAACCGTAGAATAATTTAGAATCGTAGACTTAGATCGTTAAAACAATTACTTTAATACTGACTAACATAGTGTTGAGAGGGGTTATTATTATCGATGCTATCAATTAATCTTGCTATTGTTTTAGCTATTTCTTTGTTCTTGAACCGAAACCAGCTTGGTCTCAAGTTGCCCCACTGTTGTATGCCTAACTGCGTACTCTGGCTATATTTGCTTTTCATGCGTATGTGTTCTTTTTATATAGGTACGTATCATATTTATGCTATTCATTCTTGACATATTATTATTATTATGACACTCAACTTTAATTTTATAAGCTATATTCGTTGCTACTAATCTACAACCTAGTTAAAGCAAAAGTTAAATATTACAAACAAATTATGTGTCAACAAAGTGCATCGGATCCTTCAAAATTACAATTTTCTACATGGTTTTATCCGCTTTGAAGTTTGCATCTTGGTGCGGTTCTACAACACTAGACCCGAACGATAGTTGTCAGGCTGCGGCCGTGACTTGCTGCTTTGTCATTATTTCATTTTCAATACCATGCGTTTGTTGGTAAATTGGACGAAGGTCATTCATCATTGACGCGGCCATTCGCTGCGTATTATATTCCGGCCTCCACCCCCAATCATTTCTCGCTGCAGAGTCATCCAAAACTTCAGGCCAACTGTCAGCAATCGCCTGCCTGTGATCTGGACGATAATTGATTTCAAAGTGGGGAATGGTTTTGCGTATTTCTGCGGCAAGCTCTTCAGGAGTAAAACTTGCTCCAGCAACATTGTATGTTCTCACTGGCAGTGATTCTGGGGGAGATTCCATGAACTCAACAACGGAACGAAGGCAGTCATCAATATGCATCATCGGGAGACGCGTCTCTCCTCGAAGGTAACATGTGTACTGGCCGGCCTTGAGAGCATCGTGGAAAATTTGTATGGCATAATCTGTGGAAAAGGCATAATCATGTCACCACTTGTTATGTACATAAGTTTTATTATTATAAGTCGTAATTAAATTAACCACACACCACGACACCACACTATTTCTAACCTGTTGTTCCACCACCGGGATGCGTGTCGCTAGACAAGACGCCGGGAAAGCGCAAGCAACGGAAATCTAATCCATACTTATGATGGTAGTACTCTCCAAGAAGCTCTGTGTGCACCTAAACTTTCAAATATTTCAATTGTTATGTCTTTGAATCGAATTAAAAATTCGTCTAATTCGTTTTGTATTAAAATTCTGACCTTTGCAACACCATATATCGTCTTAGGACGTTGTATAGTTATGTTTGGAGTTGGATTCCGTGGGCTTTCTGGGCCAAATGCCCCAATTGTGCTGGGAATGAAAACCCGCAACCCATATTGATTAGCCAGCTCCAATATATTGTGGGTTCCTGGAAAGAATGAAAGGAATAATGCATGGTTGAGAATTCTTGGTGTTCCCGGCCTTGATTCTATTTTATAACATGTAATTTTGCACGTGTAAAGTGTGGAGACAAAAATATGTAACTGAACAAATGCAGGTTACTCAAATTTTTGTGTTTGGAGATATGACTTATAGTTTTACTAATATAAATTTTAGACAATCGAACGATTGGATGCATACGAACTTTCTTCATGCCTATGTATTTCATTCATTCTGCATACAAACCTAATCTGATTAGTTTGCAGCCATCTAGACGCATTTAGATAAATATTTCTATCGCGTGCGCGAGGTAATTGTGTTCCCAGAATGCGGAAAAATCATGGCTAAAATATTGAGAACGTAGGTGTTTGCTTCCCATTATTGGTTGCCAGACGTCAGACGTGTCTTGGCTGACATTTGGATTATTTTAGGCCAACAACTAATTCATTCATAACTATGCTATTCTGTTGGTATAAGCATTTAGAAGACTATTGGATGTACCTTCAATATTAACCTTCATGGCCAATGCAACGTTAGCTTCGGCTACTGCGCTGAGTAAAGCACTAAAGTGTACGACCCAGTCGATGCGGTGAGTCACGATAATCTTTTGCAAACATTTGTAATCCAGAACATCCGCAAATATGTATGGTCCTTTGGAGGTGATATCACGCGTTGGCTTCCGAATATCCGACATGAACACGTTGTCTTTTCCATATTTCATTCTAAAGAGACGTGCGAGACCCGAACCAAGTTGTCCCAAGCTCCCTGTAATAAAACAAAACGTGTATTTGATTGTCAGGTCATTCCCATTCCCACTCTACAATATTGATAGACATTCTGACGCATTGATTGATAATTGACAAGAGGAAAATAAGAAGATTAGATTATATAGTCTGTAAAGATGTATGATTTCTGGCTTATTGATATAATGAGAATGTTACATCATGCATGCAAGATTTCTATCAGACACTGCAATTTTCTTTTCTTTTTTTGCTTGCAAAGTTGCAAACTTGCTGTTTTGTCCTCTTCAACTTACATGCATAGATGCTCAAGTTAGGAATCCGCCTGGTGATAGCGATAACGACTTTAAATTTGCATTGGTAATGTCTGATAGTGGAAAACCAGTTTTCTCTCATTCTGGTGGTATGATCGATTGTTTTAATTTGAAATACATAGCATGTCCCAATTACCTAACATCTTTAGAAATCTGTACGCTATAATAGAAGTGATCAAGATCATAATCAATTTCTAAAGTACAGACTTAGTTTGGATGCCAGGTATCATAGTAAAGGTTACCAGTAGAGTAATGTACTCTGGAGGGAATCAAAAATAAAAGCCAGTCTTACATTATGGTTTGGTATAGAAATTGTCAAGAAAACTGGTACGGTTTCATATTCTCTATTCAATTATCAAATACCATAATAGAAAATTAGAATAATTTCGTATGCATTTTTACACTTTTAGACTTCTTTATGCAATATGGGTATCATGAAAATAAAACTTTGGATGGATGTGCATTAAATTAGTTACGCAAAAATATTTTAAAAAGTACAAACCTGTAATTAAAATGCGTGGTCTATATTCGTCTAGTGTTTCGTGTCCCCCTCTTGGAGCCAATGTACTTTCCGCTGAATGAAAATTTCTACTTCCGATGATGGCAGGGTACGCGAATCCTGGTTTCCCAGCATTTTGGACAGTTAGATTTAGTCCCCTCTCCACCACTTGCAATGCGTTCTTTAGAGTTGTTCGAAACATTCTTCTGGAACACTATAAATGAAAAACAAATCTCTTGAATTATTTTATTCAATTGTTTTTATTAATGGTTTCTAATTGGTTTTACAATCTACGCAGACTAAATTTAATTTCGTGATTTTTTGTTAATTTTCTTGAGGCATTAACAAATTATATAGCCATGTAATAATGGTGTAAGAAAAAGTAGGTCAGAAACTTGGAAGTTACTTCTAAACATGCTCAACCTTTAATCGATACTGGCACTTAGCGTCAAGTAATGTTTTATAAAGAACAAAAGAACCGTCTTGTGGATAGTGGTTATTGCACGATAAGAAGAAATACTATTAAATGTTTTATGACGGCAGACTACAAATATATCTAGGTCGTTATCGATCAAACAAAAGTATCTTCGATTATGATAGCTTTGCCTTTTCTTTTATGTTACCAGCCCACACTACCGACTTTGCAATTTAAAATTTGTATGTGTTTTGTCTTTAAATTTTGGAAAAAAGGGAAAACTTACCAGTTCTGAAAACTTCTTGATTCAAAGTTTCCAATAAAACCTTTTTGTTCACAATTAAATGGAAATCTATAATGGATTCTATTTTGTGTCTTTTTATGGCTTATGTTTTCATGCGAAAATCAACAATGTAAAGAGAAAGTGAAAGCAAGAAAAAGTTCTGAGAGCGTGGCGACCGATTCGTGCGGACGGTTAGCTTGATGAAGTAGGACTAAGCTAAAAGCAATTCGTCGAATATGCATGAAAGGTTGAGGTCTTTTTGAAGCTGTCGCAGTAATATTCGTTACTTGTTTACTGGTTACAGATAATGGCCTGTTATTAATGTTCGAAGGAATGTTTATTGCATCAGATCAGGCATCGTATAACTTCTTTCGGAATACACATTCTTTATACTCTAATCAAATTGTTATACTACTAAAAATAATGGTATGAATTTCTTAAATATCTATAGTCTGACCTGATACGATAAAGAATGGCAACTGTTTTCTTCGCAAAACCACAGGTAAGTATTGACTATTGACTCCTCCTTGTCATTGGAGGAAGACACGTGGATGAAATTGTTACGTATCGGTTCTATATACCTACCGCATTTACGTCAAACCTTCTGTCGATAATTTTCCTACAGACTAGCTGTTTACATCACTTTTTTGGAGTCACGTTAATCGATTCAGATTTCCAGACTGCTTTTGCCGTTTTTTTTGCATAGTACAAGTAAAATACACTGGTTTAATTGGCAAAAATCTCAGTACACTGTCTGGGTTTTTCATCTCTTTTTACACATGGAGTATTTTTACAAATTTAGATGAAATTTGAAAATGCCAAGTACCACTACAAGATTTAAGGCATTCTATAGGTATAGGTGTAGGCAACATTGTAAATTGCAAATGAACAAGTGGGGTATTTTCCTAGTTTTATTCTACATTTGAACACCATTTCTATAAGTTATTTGACATACATTGCATGTTGAATAATGAATAATTATTTTGATCCTTGTGAACAGATTAAAAAGATTAAAAGACCATGTGATTTTTAAAATTGTACACTTACTGTGGGAATCTGCGCGTTATGCATACGGCGACGGCAATAGCATGCATACTTGCAATGTATTTTATACATAGACAGGATGCATGCTATTGCCGTCGCCGTATGCATAACGCGCTGATTCTGACAGTATATAACCAGGGACATGCAAGTAAAATCATCATTTGTCCTCTTTAAGAGGGATTAAAATTAACCTTATTGCATGCAATTTTCCTATAAATGAAATAATGATTGAAATAAAACATTAGCATAAAATTTTCAGACAACAGTAATCCAGTGGCTGGATGGATTACCGTATTACATGGTAGCTGGTTGGTCACCAATTGCTTGAATATATATTGCATACCTGCCAATCTTTCGTTAGGTAGTAGGACAACAATTTTTTGTAACGAAATATTGCATACTACAATATGTTTTAATCTGTTATGATTATGAATAATGTGACTAAAGATTGCATGAAATAACCAGTTTCTTAAAATGATACAAGAAAATAGATATAAAATGTGCTGAAGGCGGATTTCTAATTTCTAGCAATGACCTATCGTACAAGAGAAGCATATTTACAAAATATATTTATTTCGATATAATCGATGTTTTAGTATAGAATCATAGCAGAGTAGAATTATATAGTCGATAGCATACTAAGCATAAATTATAGGATTGGATCATTGCTCCAAGCTGGATTAACGAAACCAACTTTCTACCATTTCGTCTTGCTGCAAGACTCTTGCAACTTAATACTTGACATTGTCACTATTACTATGTAACTGAGTGAGTAATAAAGGTTCATTGATTGCATTTGCATTAGTGTTTAATCCAAGAATTATCTCTAGTATAAAGCAAGAAGCAAGTTAAAGGGGATTGAAAAACTGACAACAAATCGATCATCATTATTATGAGCAATACAAATTAAGCTTCTTCCTTAGAATCCTAGAATACATTATGAAAGTACGTAATTTGTTTTTACACGTACTATAGTTTGCTAAATATAATGGCATTTACGAACTTTTACGGAAGGTTTAGCAAACATCAGTAAGTTATCTTTCAGTAAATCGACCAATGAAATTATATTTACCTGATCAGGTGATGGATTATAGAGAAAAAATATGCGTATGCAAGCACTTGATCAATTATGGATTCTTATTTTTGTTTTTCTATCCGTGTTTACTTTGTTTTTGCTTTGTTGATGACGTACATTAGTACATTAGTTTCTAGTAGTCTGCAATGTATGTCATTTCATATAATTTCAGTTAGCATAATGAGTTGTTTGCATATAGTATTTGTAAACCTCTAAGTATTATCAAAAATATTTGTGGAGGTATGCATCAAGTTCCGAACTATTGTCAACCAGTAAGTTTACCTCTGTAGTAAGTCTGTATTCTCATTCTCACTTTGCCCCGAGCTCTTCATTGTTGATAAAGATTGTCACAAAAAATTTGACAAATGCAAAACTTGAAACAGAAACTCAATTACATAATGCATTTCCAGTATACTCAATTTAAAATATGCTTTTAAATTCGGAATCTGTAAAAATATTGTGTAGTTGAATACAAGTATGGACTTAGATATTTCAGAAGTTTGATACGAACAAACATTTCAAACTGATGAGTGACTTTCTTACTTTTACGCTACAGAAACTTATTGACGTGAAAAACAAATGATAAAGGGTGAATGTAACAATTAGGCATTGTATTAGGTTAACGAAATATTAGAAATGTCATGAATAGATAAAAACTTGAACATTGAATAATGGTTTTGGAGCAAGTAAATTTGTTTATGATTGATTTCACATCTTCATCTTGACTTGATTTGACTTGACTGAAAAAATTGTTTTTGACTTTTATAACAGAACTGGGTCTACCTCTTCACGTCCTACGTCCGTCCTTTGCCAAGAACCAATCAAAAAGTTGTTTGCTTCTGAGGTACCTGACACACCTCCGTACCACTATGCAGTAGTTTTCATCGTCATGCATCGGATGATCATCTATCAAACATGATTCTGAAATTTGTGTATTTTTCTAGGAGAATTCAATATTACAATGTTCAGAAAATGCGTCGTAGATATTGCTTTTAAAACCTTCTGACAACAATGATTAGGGTCAATTTATTATGTGTACATATGTTGTTCTGCTTATTATTTCTCTTGTATTATGGATATGTAATTAATGCTCTATGATGGATATATATTCTCTTATGGATATAAAAATCCGATCCAAGCTGCAGCTACAACTATTTTTATTCATATATTTGCTTCAAGTGAATCACAGATACTTTATCATAACATAATAGATTTAGCGTTAATTTCGCACTTGTTTATTTTGCATTTTATCTAGATCTGCTCTTGTTAGAGCTCACATGACTCGCAGAGAAGAAGTGAAGAAGCTCGCAGTTGCGTTATCACATGACTTATCATTAGTTAACTAAAGAAGTACTAAATATTCCAGTAATTACCAGTAACAAAATCTGGAAATATTTAGCCACGCAAGGATTGAATCTATCTACATTTACGGACAAGTCTCATTTACAATAGAGTACAATTAGAATCAGTAATATATTTTTAGTTGATCTGCCCTTTGCATACTTCATTTATAAAAAACTAAAAATAAGACATTGATTACCCATAATTGAGTATCGTATCCTTTGTTCTTACATAATCGTACAGTATTCTAGCTAGGAAGATTTGGAAAATGTGACCTTATACTACAAATAATACAAAGAGAGCTACTTTTCTTCTACTTCTCTAGCTCCATTCACAACCTAGACTATTCTCTATTTACCAGGTAGGCATCAAGATCAAATGTATAACTGCAAAAATGCATTGATATCTTTCATTACAATATTGCATAAAGCCATTCTACAAAACATTTATGGCATATTCATTATGACTTAATGTAAAATTTAAGGCAAAGTGATTTCAAATAGTGTGATAGTAGAGTAAATTAGAGAACGTCATACTTTAGAAGCAGCATGCTTCACAAACACGGGTAATTACTGTGTTGCTATAAAAATATGAAGTTAATATCAGGTAGAATGACCATCAAAAAGTATTATTTCGCAAACCACGCACTTTTCTTTTCTTTTTTTGTGTATGAAACTCTTAGAATGTATTTTCGTAGCGGTTTGCTAAACAATTAAACTACCGTTTTACTCCACAGAGAGCGAGTGTGACACAACAGTGGTCATTGTTAGCTAACTCACGCATGTGTTATACGCTTTGTTATAAAACAATTTACGATTTCCTCAACTTCTAAATAATGCATAATAAGGGTTACTTGTATATGTTACGTATAGCGTTATAGTGAGAAGTTTGTCTTACTTGGTCGCTCGGGGGTGGATGTCGCATTTTTCATTGCTCACCAGGAACAAAGGAAAGGATATACATTCCAACTTCCACTTTCCCTTAAAAATTGAAACGATTACACGAAGGGTCATGGATCAATTTCAAAGTAGCTTGCTTGGTGGTACAAACAATTCAATAAAATTATGAATACACGTGGAATGTTATGACATGAAACATGAGACACTTATGCAATCTGTGAATTGAAAGTTCATACATATCATTGTATTGTAAAATTGTTGATAACGAAGAGTGTGACAAGTTCTTTGCAAAGATTATGAATTGAAGAAAAAGATAAAAATATGTATCAGGAAGGTCATTTTTCTAAAAGCGATTTTCTAGTCATTAACTTTTATTTTGCAAAAGAATGTAAATAATTGTTTTCTTTGTTTTCTTCCCAAAACTTCCTAAAAATTAATTGCGCACCACATTTTTACAGCATGCTTAAGGCAATTCATTTGGGGAGCAATTTTGGTCGACTAATCATCTCACTGTTCCTTCCTTGGATTTCAAATTAGAAGCACATTTATTGTAGCAACCTACTAATAACTCTTCTCAGAAGGGTAAAAAGAGAGCGTCCCCTTCCTTTATGCTTATTTGTAATGAGCGTCATATTTTAGTGCAAAGTAAAAAGGAGAATTCATGCAAAAATTTGTTTAGATATATGTACCATTTCAGTAAATATCTTTATTACTCAATAGTTTCTAAATATTCACTTGCGTAATATTATGTTATTTAACTAAATGTGTATTTACAAAAATAGTATTGCTTCTGACGTCTGATGCTATTAATTGCAACATTGCAAGTCTAAGCCTTTCATTTCTCATAATTACCCCGTATTTTAAATATGAAAAACTCTAATATGGTTTTAATTGTAATCAATACGTGTAACTTGGAAAGTTTCAAAGTTATCTTGGTAAGTTTTCAGCACAGTGAAGATATAAATTTCAGCATTATTTTTAAATATCATACATGCGAATTAAAATTTGATTTGCAACATCTAATTACTGCTTACAAAAACTAATTCCTAAAATTAAAACTTTTTGCTATTATGTACCAAAGTGTATTTAAAGCACAAATTGTGCTTCACAATATATGGTTTAACAATTTGAACAGCCAAATCAATCAATAAGTTGCTACTGGCCAATGTAAAATATTTACTTTATTTTAATAGTTCAAAAATATGTAGGATAGTGATAAGATTTTAGTATGCACAATTTTAAACTAGATATTACAAGCTTTAATGATGAGCTGATAAAACTCTCTTTGATTGGATCATAATCATATTGATCCCATTATAAAAGAAAGTTATGTAAGTTAAATACCTATTTAATATTATCGTACGATTACAATCTATACTAGAATGTGTGTTTATGAGTGATGAGTCTATCTCTATGATAAAAAGCTAAGCCACACACTAGAAATTCGTGATTTGGATAGCACGAGTTTAAAATTATGATATGATGATCGAGGTAATTTCTTTAAACAGAAAAAGGAGTATTTCATGAAGGTGTGGCGGAGACTGCCAAGCGGTAACAACATTTGGTTGGAGGAGATCAAAATAAATCATGTTCTCAGCATACCTCGACTCAAGAATTACTCCTTAGCTAATTGTAGATTTTGAATCAATCAAAAGATGAGCACTGGTAAAGATGATGTAAAGACTTATTATTATAGGTAAGCTTATAATCATGTCATCACACGTGAACAGTTTTATTTAACCATACTTAGTGCTGTTACTCAACTCAATCAATACCAGATTTTTCGTGATTTTAAAATGAAACTTACATTCTTATATTATCATAATTACAACGATTATGAATATTAAAAGATATTTATAAAGGGTTACCGAACTTGAACTTTATTTAAATGCAGATAAGAACTTTGCAATTTTCCATTAAAATATAAAATGCAAAAATAATGACAATTATGGGACATGCACTTTGTAAGTTTTGTGAAATATTCGGTCAGAGCTTATCAGGAAATTATGTTAGCAATTGTGTGCCACGTGGTTAACGTGAGGGTACAATAAATAAACCGATATAACGATCATTTCAAATACGTAGCTGAGCCAATTGGATATCTGTCTGTCTGGTTCTCTGAGTCCTCCCACCCTAATACCCCAGGGGGATGACAAATCAGGCTCAAAATGAATAGGGCTATTTTTCATGACCCAATGAATCACTGTAACAAATTTGGTGTGATTCTGACAAGTTTTATGGTCAGGGGGGTTACCTCCCCCTATTACCCCAAGGGGATGACCAATCTGGCTCAAAGTCAGCAGGGTTTTTTACTATAGCCCAAACAATCACTATACCAAATTTGGTGCGATTCTGACTTTGCATATGGTCAGGAGGGTTACCTCCCCCTATTACCCCTGGGGGATGACCGATCAGGATCAAAATCAATAGGGTTCCTCTTTATGACCCAATGAATCACTGTACCAAATTTGGAGTGATTCTGACAAACCGTCTGGCCTGTATCGTGATGACACACAGACAGACGGACAAACATGACAATCTCAATACTAGCTTCACTATGCTCAGCTACGTAATAATGGTTTAAAAATTCACAAAGATGAACCATTTAATGAAAAGTAAAGTTGAGCCAAGCACAGCGCATCAAATTAACTGCACAAAACAAAATGGTTTGCTTTTGTTTCTGAAAGTAAAATCTCTGTAATGAAAGATTCCTACTTTTCATTGTTTCTGTTTATCCCTTTCAAAGTTGCATTTTTTTGCCATTATCTTTCGACTCATCGCACCAGGGGATTGAGAGTGAGAAATGAATTTTTGATTTTTATGTAGTTCACAGAGTTAGACAAATAACGTAATAGCATCAAAAGCAAAAAGATCCTCATGAAAACTTGCCCATGCGTGTAGGCAATTATTTGCAGTGCGTATCGGTGTTTACTTTTCGTTTGAAGATGACCCAAAGACCTGATAAACACTCGTGTAGAATCAATTTTTTAAAGTTCACAACTTATCCTGTGATCCCCAATGCTTTTTGATTGCACGCTTTATTGTGGTGTTATTTTTAATAACGCATAAACACAAGTAGATCATTTCAAGTAATGCATATTGTGCAAAAATTGAGTGAAAATTTGTATAGCAGGGGGTTGTTTGCTTTCCATTGCAATGTTATAGCCAGTACCAGTAGTTTTCAGCACAGTTCAATGGTAGTTGACACGCAAACGTTTGTTAAATATGATTTTAGGTTTAAAAGTAAATTTTTAAATTAGCAATATAGCAAAGCCATCCTCCATGTTTTACATAAATGTAAAGCAATGATATATGTAAAAATGTAAACGTAAATCTTATTGTAAACGATCTCAACGGAAGATTCTATTCACAGCATCGTATAATTGCGAATCATTGGTCCACTATTACCAGGAAATTGATTTCACTGCACTGTCGCGTATGACCTGAATACATCAGGATTTGGAAACACAATTTCATGACTTGCAAAACTTATTTGTACTATGTAATCCATCTTCTCTGATGTTTAAAATCTTTAATCTTACCTTTACCATTTATATTTTTTAAATAACAATTAGGTATCTTAACATATTGAACCTGGTTTCCAAATAATGTCTTGAATAATACGTTTTGGTGTGGTTTTGATGGCATATCACACACATATTATTGTTTCTGATTCAAGGCTTGATATTGCAAAAATCAAATGAACAGAACTTGAAACCTTATTGAAACAACGTATCATTTTGGGCAAAGCTTTTTATGTGTTTCGTTTTGGTGAATTTTCGATTAAAGGCGTTATTTATCAGTGTTGCACATCACAATCATCATGAATCTCGAGCATGACAATACAATTTGCTTGAATACAGCTATTCTTATTGGTATTATGCTGGAAATTTGTCACTGGGAAAAAGATTTACAAAGCACTCTGGCATGCAAATTTGCATAAATTATGAGGTAATACATTGGTCATACTACACACTAATTCAATTGTTGCACCACACACGCAAGTTACGCAAGCATGTACGCATATCTAAAATCTCACACCTACATTTTCTTCAATTTAAATGAAATGGGTAAATAATGTGTATAAATTAAGTTGCCATTTCAAAGAACCTATCATATTTCTATTTGCTCCTTTCTCCAACCCACCATATTGTACTATTATTCTATCTAACATGCCGTGACTTCGATATGCTTGAGTCTGCACTATTTTATTGTTAGCTGAAGTTGTACTTATTAGTGAACTCGGGTGAAGGATTGTCTAGGCTAAAGTGATATCATTAATTGTTCTATGTACCTACTCAAGTAAGGTATATATACTGAAAACACAACAATGACAAAATATTATAAACTTCAAACCACCAGCATTGCATGCTTTATACGAGTTTTTGTGTATTCCTTTGAATAAATTACTATTGAAAATAGGAGAAAGCTCATCATTTCTACCATGACTCATGACATTGTCATGCCTTTACAAAAGAAGGTGTACTAATAATCTTAAAGTGGCCCTTGTCATAATCAGTCGGTTGGTAGGTAATGTCGTTTATCGCAGAAAGGCAAAGGCAGCATTAGCAGTCCTAGCAAAATTGAATTCTCAGTTATGAAAAAAGCCTTAAATTTTAACCTATTCTCCTTTTAATTACATTAATATGAATTTTAAGGTCTAAACCCTTTGTGAGCTATCTTTGTAGAGTTGTAGGTGTTGCGTTTTAAGAAAGGCTGCAATTTAGCTTTAATAAAGAACTTTGTTAAGACAAGCCGCTTATCGGCAACAATGCATAATCATTATGAAAACATTCTGTATCTTCAAATCTTCACAGTAGTGCTTATACTATATGCATAATGCAACTATACATGGTTTCTCTTCAACTTACAAATATTCTGATAATAAAAAGAGCATTGCACAAAATCATTACACATGAAGTGAATCAGACAAAATATTACCAACCAAAATAGATTAGTAAGTACCATTCACATTTTAATGATAAATGATTCACTTTATAAGTACTTTTAATAAATAATGTGGTTGAATCCGTTTAACCAAACGTCTTCTCTGTGACGTTACTACCATTTTAATAGCAACATTATGTTTGTATTTTAGGTGCACTTACCATCATACTTTACCAAGACGTTTAAACAGAAAACGCGTTCTTTTTGCTTGAGAAACTGGGGCGGAATAGGCAGGGCGTAGGTGGTTAATACAATGTAATAATGGAGCTTCACAACAATCACGAACAGCTCCCCTATTTAATCTTTGCGAAAAATGTTTCATGATGCTACGCATGCTAGATTACCTATACAACACACATAATGTACGTTTAAGGCAAAGATAACTTCAGCACATGAGTACAATATTATGCTCTTCTAAAATGTGCATAAGAGGCTTTAATTCAGTGCTTTTCACTGACTGCATTACTTATTTTATGATTTAGTTGAAAAATCTGTTACTTTCAGTCATAGTGTATGTTAATACGTAGCAAAAAAGTTTTGAAGCAATTCAGTTTTGCATGACAGTTGTCGAGGGTTTTTCAACAATGTATATTTTAAGGCTCTCGTAAAGTCAAGTTACGTTCTTTCACTGAAGACTGAACAATGACTTAAGCCACAGCAGAATTGGTACCCATATTCATGATAATTTTTTGTTGGCTTGATATGCTCAGGATCATAGCAAAAGAAGCAAACCTTCATAAACAGCTATCACAAAAGATTAACAAAAATGTTAACTGTAATAACGACCAACCAACCTCTAACTAAATACATTACTATTGTCGCTGCAGTCATTATACATCGTCAGTGTTTTAGCCGTGTCGCACTTTTATGAAGTAGTATTTGTGTGGTGAAAAATCTGTCTGCGTCTGCTAAGCCAGTTCATAGTGAAACAGTTATCTATAGTTTTAAATTGTACAAGTACACACGACATACGCTATCAAAATGCATACACTTATGCATCATCTTTGTTAATAAGCAATGGAATACGGCTACTTTAAAGTGGACAAAGGCAAACTGCTTCACATACTTTATCTTTGATATAGTATCCGTAAGAAAAGTAGCAGTAATCTTGTAAAAGAGTCCATTATATTTGCGGCTTTCCTTAAGGTTTCAAAAGTCAAGTGGAAAAGGCGACTTGACACTTATTGGCTGTTTTCACTTGGGAACATGCAGTTTGATATTACATCAAACCAGCATGGCGGTGGCAGTTACTAAACAGTTAACGTTTGGACGTTGCAAAGTGTACATGATATAAATGCTAAATACTGATTCAAATGGGAAATTATGTGAACACTTGATGCTGTGGTTTTTGTAGTGTTACGTTTTCAAAATGTCACTGATAAGATGTATTGATGATGTTGGTGTTAAGTTGTGGTGTAAAAGTGAATGTTTCTGTGGTCAGAAAATGTCTTCACTTGCATTTTCCTGAGTTGTTAAACTTTCCCAGAACACGGTGACAAAGATATTGAAAAAGTGCTAAATAAATAACTACTATAGTGCCAAATACTTGTGAAACTTCCGCAATTCCACTACTGTGTCAAGCAAGTGTTTTTAAGTTGTGTTGGCATCTGAAACATTTTATAAATCGAGAATATCCTTACAAATGCGATTTTGTAGGACAAATAGGAATTTATTTGGAAGGAAACAATCGAGAGTACCCTACAATACTTGAAAAAGGTATTTGGTTTAAAAGTAAATTAAGTCAAACAATTTTCAAAGTTTACGCAAGAATATAATCAAAATGGCTCAGTTTACACAAATTTTATATAAGCATAAAATCTTGATATGAAATTTAATACAGGTGAGCTTTTTTAAACCTTACTTGTAAGTACTGTGAATTCATTATAGAGCCTTCTTCGCTACTTGACGGAATATAAGTGCCTACTGTGCTGTGTACACTGACCCTTTAGAATTTCACAAAAATGTTTTGGCAGAGCTCATTCGCCAGAAAGAAGTATGTAATCGTAAATTAAATACTTGTTGGCAGTTTGCTACTTACAACATCAAACTTTTTTAGTAAAAATGCATTCAATGTGCAAAATGCATGTTGCTCTATATTCTCATCAATTCTTTATTCGTAGTGATAAAAATATAAGAAGGAGATTCTTTACCACCTTTATTGTTACACAGACACAGGAAGCAATCTTTCTGTTATGTCACAGACATCTTACTAAACCAGCAAATAAACAAAAAATAAAATTCTTGAATGTACCCAAAACCCAGGCCACTGTTGACCAAGACCTCACTAGAACTTTCAGTAAATATTAAATACATCCTACCTCTATCTGTATGCAGCCGATTGCACTTGTATTTTCCATAAAAAATCAAAAATGAAATTCTGGACAATAACATAATACTAAGTAAAAAAGAAGAAGGCGATCTGAAGAGATCGGAAATCGATTCTTGCTGCTTAACTGAGCTTATTAGATATACAGAAGCCATGTTTGGGTTACTTTAAGTAGTTTAGAAATCAATCAAACATAAACCGTAAACAAGTAAGGCGAAATTTGTCAAATAACTCGCACCTGTCGCGATTATTCAAAGCTCGCGTGCACCTCGCACATTATAAATAACATTAAAGTAACACTAATAATGAATTTGGCTTTTAGAAACCCATCTCGCATTATTTTTTCATTTTGAAAAATTACATTTTTATCATTCACGATAGTGTGTATCTGGTTCGAGATTTCTGTTAATCAAGGAAATGAATTTTTATTCACGCTAATTTCCTGCCAACATCTTGTGTTCCTTAGAGTGAACCTCATATAGCGCCAATCCGCTTTCTTTACTTTTGTCGTTCCTTTGAAACTTTTTTATTCGAGCGCAATCTATATGTATTTTTGATTGAGCTATGCATTTAGGTTGGTATGTTATTGTACTACAATGTACCATATAGCGAGGACGACGGTGATTCACGAAAACAAATCCTAAGCAAAAAAACCAATGGACAAATCCTACTTTTATTTTCTGGCAACCTCATTTCCTGTCTGAATCAGCCAGTTTTATGTTGTAAAAACAATCCTGTTATTTAAAAAGCTCATGATGCATGATGACAAACGTAAGACGTGTGATATGCGTTGTGTGCGTTTGCGTTTTAGACGTAGGTACACTCTTCAAAAGCATGTGCTAAAGAAATGTTATATACAGATACTAATCAAGTAGAGAGTTGTTTGAAATCTAAACAAAATACCCAATATTATAATAGAAAATATGTTCACATCTGTCAAATAAATTTCGTTTTACATTGATACGTTTTTTAAATGATTTATTGATTGATTGATTTCTCAATATAGAACTGCATCGTGCAACTTGACTGATTTTATCTTTTTCGCGAACGCTACGCCAAACGCTCAGCTTATTGTTGTACCACCTTCTACCATCCTGTAATTTGAACTAACTTTGATTGTGGCGCAGAAATAGTGATAATAAGTCGATCGGTGTACAGTAATTAATGAATACATAATATCATTTCTCCCGTGAGTGACCAAAATTGTGCACTTCACAAGTTTGTGTACAAAACGTTGATGATTTTAAGAGACACGGGGATGCCTATATTTTTGTTGTAAATTGTGTGCAAACATTTGCATTGTGTAGTGCCCATCGGCTCCAAATGTCTCTCAAGAAAGGGACTCCAATCCAATTATGCATGTGAATCTGATTTTGATTGATGCATTATTATGACATATTATATTTAATGTAGTATTAGGGAAAGGGCAATAATGCACAAAATGTTATTATTTTTATTAATCTTGAAGGAGCGGCATCACACAATTTTAGGTCAAAAGAAGCCGGCGAAGCGGATCGGATATCCCATTAACACCTTACAAACATTCACCATGAGCAAAATGCACGTAAAACACTTTCGTTGCACAATTTGCTCTTCTCATGTTCAGATATGAGCATTGTAAATCTGTCTTATTCATAGCATAACAAAATATATCAAATCAAATGAGCAACAATGCACAACATATTTATCATTGTTGTAAAATTGAAATTGAATGTACAATCTTGTACATGCATTATTGTATGAGCTATTGCGTACTCGTATTACCAACCCTTGTGTTTTATTGTTAGTGCATTATTTATTTTTTCTATGAATCATGATTTCATGTATTCAATGGAGAATCACACGGCTAAAACTTGGATACCCTTATTATGTGAGATGATCATAATAATACCTTTCAACTGCATTTTTATTTTTTGCGCAAGAAGTTGTATGCGCTTGTTTCCTGTCATCGGAGTAGGTAGGGGGTGTTTCCACAGGGTCGATAAATTAGACAAAAAGAAGGCTTTTATTTTTCATCCGTTCCTCCGAATCCTATCTCATATTTTCTTGCAAATTTCTTTTCATTGTTTACTAGGTTTTTAGGTTATCTAGAGAATAATTTCATTTTCTTTGAAGGTTTTGTTGTGAGGCACTTCTTGGAACGGATGGAGATGCTTAAAGCAATACATTTTGTGTAAAAAATATTTAAATTATCTACAATAAGTACCCAATGTGGAATGCAGTTGTTAAATTTTTATCTTTGGTGTAAGTCATGGACTTTTGTTTATAAGATGCAACGACATGGTTGCGAAAAACTCATAAATATAGTTGACTATATAGCTAACAAATGACAATAAATAGTATTCATCTTATTTTGTTGCAGAGCTGTTGACTGCAGTGTCAACATTGTCAGAAATTTGATTCTTCTTAGATAATCACGGTTTTTACAGTTTGTGTCAAATTTCGTTTAACTCTTTGTATGCTGACTAAATTTTGGCACATTTTTGCACAAATAACTCAGGCATGCAAGAATTAGACATGCTTATTATAATATTGGAATATCAACGACCAAAAGCATGATGTCAAATGCCATTCGCTCAGGTTTTCCATGTACAGAATTCTTTTGGAGATTGTTCTTGTCAAACTCATGTTTCATGATGTGACATTGTAAATAATTAGGTTCGCGTTTTAGAAAAATAAACATTATTATCTTGTATACGATCAACTACATGCGCAATATTATGAAATAGCTAAACATTCTGTAACGCTATTCATAGGTATTCAATTCAGCACTAACTAGATTCTTGCCTTATTATCTGTCTTTTCTACCAATTTTATTACAAGATAATATCGCATCGGTTGTAATAATGACACCGATGTACAAATAGCAATAAACGTGTTAACAAGAAAAGTAATCACCTTGGCCTTTCCGCTATGTTAGTGCAAACATATTTGGGACAAATTCAAAGTATAAGTTTATCACATTAAAGATTAAATTGAAATTCACAAAGGAAAGTATTATAATGCAAGAGTACGCACAGATGTGGTTTTCCCGATTATCGCAATGACCACATGACCAACGTTGTCTGTCTTGTCTTTCCAATCTTACTGACAAGCCATCACTAAACAATGACATTTGACATTTGTGGCTTTGTGAGCATATTTAAAAAATCTCGGAATTTTATGCCATATTAATTTCTATTTTACACTTAAAATCTATCCACAAATCAAATACCAAAGTATTTTTTTCTTACAAAGCCATAAGCCATTTTATATGTCATACATACAACTACGCAGTACCTATGCACATTTTTTGGTTACATTCAATGGTACAGTTTTAATGAATTTATTTGAAAAAATAGGGTTTTGGCTTTATAGCATTGAACACTAAACGAAAGTATGCAAAAATGCAATTTTGTAAACGATTTTTTAATGCGTTTGAAGCTGATTTTATTTGCATGCTTGCAAAAGCAGCCAGTGTTTTGCATTTAAACGTTTTCCGCATCTTATGCATTGTTTGTTTTTCCCTAATACGTTTTCAGATTTGTCTACTCCTGGCCCAATAAAGAAAATTCAACAATGACCGTTTAGCGTCCCACAAATTGTCGCTTAATTGATGATTGCAACATTTATTTTGTTAAACGGGTGGAATGGATTTGAATACAAGACAAAATAATCAACATGTACAGAAATAAACGTAAATACTTAGAATCTATTACGTTCCTGTTGCTCAGCGTGTACACGCTGTTGGCATCAGGTAACAAATGCCCACCCGCCGAGTCAATAATGCCATGTCGTTGTAGGGGAAGAAATGAGCAGGTTCAAGTATGGTAAGTTGAACTTGATAAATTGTAGAGCAAATGATTTAGCAGTCCGGAATGACTTTTAACCACATGAGGCTCATTACTTAACGATTTTGGCAATTGCGTACACAGGTGCAGTCACAGTGATCTAGAGAGGGTTAATGGAGCCCTTGAAAACTTGATGAGGCTGCGTAACATGCCCGCAATTGATGAACTTATTGTTGAAAACAATAGAATGCCAACTTTGCCTGCCAGGGCATTTGGAGCATTACAGGTAAAAATGTGTGCGAATGAGGATTACTCCGAAATTCATGCTTATTGCCAATATTGAATGTATTTTTTAAAATGTGCACCTAATTCATGAAATCGGATTTATTTTGCTTATTAATATAACAGATTGGAAGACTCCTTTTGCGAAACAATGGTCTAGAAGGTTTTTCCAGAAATGCGTTTGCTGGCCTTGAAGATTCTCTCGAGGAATTGTACATTGTGGAAGAAAAGCTTGTGGACTTTCCTTTTGATGCCATTGAAAAGCTTCGAAATCTCGAGGCGTTTACACTAGAGAAAAGCAGAGTTCGTTTACTTCCCAGATTTAATGGGCTCAACAGACTGAAACATATACGAATTGATGGCTCGCTCATCTCAGGATTTCCGGTGGGGGCTTTCGCAAACATGGCATCCGTGAAGCAAATTCACGTTGTCAATTCCGACGTCGCCACACTCGCCGAGGGCATATTCGGAAGACTTGAAAACCTTGTGCTGGCAAACTTTAGTAACAATCGTATAGATCATATACAGCGAAGATGTTTCGCTCTACTTCCCAGATTAGAGGTCAGTAGACGGCTCGGCTCTTATTCCCTTACTCATCTTCATTTGCTCAAAGCTTATATTGCGTTAAATTTTTTGCACATCCGCACATTCACTGTAGCATAATGATGATATTACAGTACAAGGGGCTTTTCAATTTATTTGCAATTTGCGAGCCCATTTTCAACGAGAAAAGACTTGCTACTCAAGAAAGGAGAGATATGTATATGCATGATATGTAGGTACATCGAAGAAGAATGTTCTCAAAAGCGATACTGCAGAAAGTACTAAAAATTTGCTTTGTAAGTTACAAATTGTAACTTCAGTAATCAAAATGCACCATGTACTTATAATGAATGACGCGACTTCATTTTTGCTTTTAATGATCACTCTTTTCTGAAGTTGTATCATTCATTATTGTACTCCATTTTTACACAATACGAAATCAATCTTTAGTAGATTCAAAAAATAAAAAATTGCAATGTCACTTGTAGTGAAAAATAAAGTTGATGCATATTGGGACGAATCGCGATAAAAACTTCAACTTACCAAGTGTATAATATGACTAAGCTATATCATTAAAACCAACCGCAAAGAGACTTTGTTGTGAAGACTTACGCCACGCCACGCTTATGCCATCATTGTATCGATTAAAAAGTTTGCAGCCTTTATTTCGGGGACCCTCTTTGTTACAGAATTGAATGATTATGTTAAGGTTTGATGCTTTGATCCTAGTCTTAATAATAATGACTCTTTTCAACACTTAAAAGTTGAATGAAAATGAAAGCGAGAAAAATGTTACCATCTTTTTCTATAAAAAATGATAATGACTGAATCACGCCTATCATCAAAAAAGTCTTGTTATCTATTTTATCATCCCAAAGCATTAAAATGTGCATATATTTAGTAAGTATGCACTTATGAGCAATATTGTGCTGCACAAGTGAAAAGGAAACTTTACTACAGTGCTAAAATATTGGTGCCTCTAATTAAATGCTTTACCGTCAACAAAATGCTCTGAAATGAAATTGCCATGAATAATATTAAGCATTGTTATTCCCTGATGTATAGATTTTGTCAGTGGCAAACAATAATTTGGAGGAAGCATTACCAGTTGGGCGCGCTGTTGAGGATCTCGTTTCGTTGAAGTCTTTAGACGTTTCAAACAACAGATTTCGAAGCTTGGCGGAAGGAACGTTTGTCAACCTGAGGACGTTACAGTCATTGAATCTTGCAGGTAGGATACATTTTAATCATAACAAAGGTTACAGTAAAAGTTTAAAAATGTTGTAAATTGACATTGCAGGAAATAGCATTAGTCGTGTATCAATGCGAGCGTTTACCCACCTGCCTGCATTGCGAAAGGTGGATATGAGGTACGTATAGGCAAATAAAACTACAATTTGTCATGTCATTAACGAATAAGTAGGTTGGTTCATAATCGATCCTTTAACTTGCAAAGTAATAGAAAAAACTTTTCAAAAACAATTCTAGCAACAATGAGTTAAAAAACTTTCCCAAAATGTTTTTCGATACAACCCCACTTCTGGAGGAAATACGCTTGAGAAATAATATGATTGGCTCTTCAAAAGAAATTGGAGATATGTTGGAAACTATGAGGAGCCTCCGGTATTTGGATATTGCTCAGAATGGGCTCACAGAGCTCCCAACTGGGGCAATACGAGGACACTCGCATCTTCGGAAGTTGGATTTATCCAATAATAAAATCGCAAAGTAAGATATATAATGAACTAATTTATCGCTATATACAATCTACTAGCTTTTTCATGTTTCATTCACTACACTAATCATAAATGAATTACGATTTAAGAAGACGTTGTAGTAGTAGTTGCAACAAATGAAAGAAAGGAAAATTTTATAATATGAATTCATATGAGCTTTGAACAACCTTTCCTCAGCTACAACGTACACTTGCCTTACTAAAGTTTTTTAAAAGAGTGATATGTAGCATTTGAATAGCAGAAGTTCTGGAGTTTCTCCCGATCTAAACATTTTAACGTTTTTATAAACATGTCAAATTATACTTCTACTAAATATACTTCTATTTCTTAAAGAATATTTAAATAGCAGTTTTAATAGCAGCCGGAAGCATTTCGCTTAAGAGTAAGAGCCGTGTATATCTTTTAGTATGCTTCTGGCTATCTTCAAACTTCCATAAAACGGTTGGAACATTTTCTGTACTTTTATCAAATGCACGTTAAGCATCGATACATGTGCACTACCACACTCATATGCACAACACATGAAAGAGTAGATATAATTGCCAGTTTTACTGAAAACATTATTACCAATAAATAGGATTCATCGGGAAGCATTTAAAGATGTACCATCACTGACGGAAATGAGCTTGAGAAATAACTCCTTGACGGAGCTCCCGATAGACGGGCTGGCGTGGGACATTGAGTCGCTAAAAGAACTCGACTTATCAATGAATAAGCTTACGTCTATGACTGCAAATGCACTTCAAGGACTACCTAATCTAGCTAGGATGGACCTGAGCCACAACGGTATTAAATCTTTGGGGCAAGGTGTATTTTCCAAGAACAAGGAGATGAGCCTCCTAGACATTGCGGATAACGAACTTTCCGTCATTTCGTCGGATGCGTTCCAGGGATTACTGAAACTTACCAGATTGGATTTAAGCCATAATCACTTGGAATCTATTCCTGGTGGCGCGTTTCGTGATTTAAAATCAATACAAGAATTGATTCTGGCAAATAACCGAATAAATAACGTGCCAGCCAACATGCTCAGTGAATTAAAATCCTTGGAGGAGCTCAATTTGAAAAGCAATTCCCTAAATCATATCCCAACAGGATTTTTTCAGAATCTGTCAAAGCTGCGCCTACTGAACCTCAGGGAAAACTCCATTTCCTCTCTACCAAACAAACTGTTTGGTGGACTAACCAGTTTGGAAAGTTTGAAAATAGCGTCCAATCAAATTTCACACTTCGATGAGTCTGTCTTTGATGACATGATCCAATTGAAAAGTTTGGATATTTCCAGCAATCGGATTACGCGACTTCCTTCAAGGTCATTTAAAAATTTACCCTCGCTTGAAAGATTTGAAGCAAGAGAAAATCGTATTTCCGTTGTGGAGCCTGGTATACTCGCAAACTCGGAGGGATTACAAATACTTGACCTAGCTCACAATGCACTGACATCAGTACCCGAACTTGTCAAGTCTAGGACTTTACTTAAGGTTATCGACCTCAGTCATAACCAGATATTAAAAATTGATGTGGACACCTTCCACAAAGCTGGAAACCTTATGGAGCTTTACCTAAATGATAATAAACTAAAGGAACTTCAGCCAAAGACATTTGAGGTTTGTTTGTGTGTGCAGCATAGTTTTGCGGATACATTATAATGCATGCATTATATAATCCGCCATACTTACATGCTACAACTTTTATAGATAATATGCATTAGCAATGGGGAAGATTGCATTCAGACTGGATAATTATTTTTTCCAGAATCTTGGTTCTCTGACTATTGTTGACTTGGATGGCAATGAGCTGGAAGAAATCAAATCTGGTACCTTCCGCAACCTCCCTCGACTCATATACCTTCGCTTGAGCAGGTAAGCTTATTGGCAATAAAATTGAGATAACAATAATAACAAGTAAGAGATAGATATTGTAGGGTTGATTTGATAAACTTTTGTATGGTTTGGCTTTTAGAAACAAAATTAGAAATGTTCACAATGTCGCTTTCTCCGGTCTTAATGCTCTGGATGGATTAGATTTGCAAGAAAATGACCTCGAATTGGTGGCTGAAACTAGTTTTGAAAAGACAGCAGCTCTCAAGTATCTAAATCTTAGCAATAATAATTTTGACAGCATGGCAAAAATGGGTCTTGGACCACTTTCCTCCTTGGAAGTTTTAGATATGAGTTTCAATAGACTCAGTGGAGTAGATGCAAAATCTTTGAGGCATCTAATTTGGCTTGTCGAACTCAGGGTAAGATAATATTATGTTGTTATATCGAAACAAATGTTGTTGTGTATGCCATTATGTGTATCAAATAACCAGACACGACATTATTGGAGCTTAGAGATTATTGCAGAAATGTGCTAAAATCTTATTCGATCTGGTACTATATGAGTATCATGATGATAAGAACCACAATATTTTTACAGCAATTTTTATTAGTATTGGGCGTGCACAAAATCATATATTTCATCATGATATACTGGTGTATTGACTATTTTTGCAGATGAATGACAACGGAATATGCACAATTCCAACGGGAACGTTTGATGCAATGAGTCGCCTAAAGATGCTTGTCTTGAAAAATAATTCGTTGGCACATTTGTATGAATCCGTATTTTACAAGCTTCGCAACAATATTGCTTTCATTGATGTATCCGGTAAGCAAACAGTAAACATGTAATACAGTTTCCCCGATGCATGAGCGTATGTATGCTTTCTCCGTTTTCCCTTTGATGTGCTTTGTCAACAGAACTTGCCTCTCCTTTTATGCAGGTAATCCACTGTCTTGTGATTGCGAAATGATTTGGTTACGAAACTTGATGGCACGGGAGGCAATACAGGAGTTGTCTGATTCAATCTGTGATGGACCTAATGAGCTACACGGGGTACCTTTGAAGACAGCTCGACCTGGAAGGATGGTTTGCTCTGCGGGTGCCAACCGTGGTTTGTCCAACACTATATTGGATACGAATTGTCCACCAGTGGCGAAGGCCCGGAGAAAACCTCGTCCACATATAGTGGAAATAGAAGACCACCCAATATTCTCTAATAATGCATATCCAGAAGCAAGTCAGAATGAACTGCGCCACAACAACAGAAGAAAGGAAGATAAACTGATAGAATCCAATGACTTTATTCCGGGAGACACTCCAACAATCTACGCTGGAAGCAGTACAAGCAACACAAACACGAAAGTGAGTGCCAAATAAAATGCAAAATGCACGTTCATTTTTTTAAAGTTTAAAATGATTATTTGAAAAATCAATTCGAATGTTTAAACATTTTTGCACTCAGGCTACTCAGGAAGATGTTCGCAAATCTAACTCTGTATTCGGAGGGCTTTCCTCCCTTTTTGGAATCCCACTAGACTTTGGGTTAAATTTAGGTATTTCCCCCAGCGTTTCTGTGACAGATAAAAGCCTGACACGTCATGGGCACGTGTCAAAGAACGGGTTCTCCGTAGACGGAAGCAGGAAAGGCTCTGATCCTCTTCCCTCGAATTGGGTTGACCGTCCTTCCAAGTCTGTATATGAACCCCCTGAATACGTTCCCCGGAAGCCAGCCCAACCCTACATTCCTTTAAATCCTTTCCGTGAGCAGTCCTCTCCCCCTGTTATACCCTCCGGTAGTGTTGACGTGCACAAGGCCGTTGCTCCAAATGGTATTGACGAAAAGGATCTACATGGACGGAGGAAAAAGCCCATTGTTAAGTTCCCCACAAGTGGGCCAAGTGCAGCTCCTCCACCACCCTCCTGGCATCCCAGCTATCCCAGCACCGAAACAGGTTTTATACCCATTGAGCCTTTCTTCCACTCTAACTCGTTCATAAATCGCAATAAAAATGCTTTCAACAACAACAAGAGCAAGAATGAAAGTAAAAAAGCGGATGGGGACAGGGAGTCGAGCGGGACAAATGTTCGATACTTCAGTTCCACGACCCTGCCCCCACGGACACATGCCAATTTCATTCACCACCATTCCACCGTCACCACTGCCACTAGTAGCACTTCTTCTTCTTCCTCAACATCTGCCACCTCCACCTCAAGTAACTCCGCCAAAAAGACGGGCGCTGAGGCTGGTAATCGTCCTTTTAACACTTTTAATTCTCCCACAGATTCATCGCTAACGGACCGAAATACCAGCAAAGGTAAAGGTGGTACGTCCTCTGCATCTTCATCTTCCTCCGACTCTGAAGAGTACAATGAGGACGAGACCAGCAATTACACGCCCGTCGACATTCAAACTCCCGACCAACAAAGTAGCAAGGAGAAAAACAAGAATCCCTCAGACGACCTTTCTCTCACCGATTTCTGGGATATATTTACCGGGCAGCCGATTCGCACCAAAAACACAAACAGCAACACAGATGCAAATGCTTCCAAAGGGGATCGTGATCATCCCCACTACTACGATGATCAACTGGATTCCCCTGTGAATTTCTCCAACCCAATTGATGCAACAACATACCATTCCGTAATCCCCACTCCGGATCCTTTCTCCACAGAAGAGGGAAAGGACAACAGCAACGAACCCTCTATAACGGGTTATGACAATGGTGTGATTCGTCGAGCCACTGGTAAGCCAACTATCACAAAGATCATTGAACAGGGCTTCTATTCTGTGCCCAATGGCACCAGTGGATCTGGTGGCTTCACGGGACCAGACAACCCCATCAGTAATGAGTTGGATGGGCCGGTTAAGCCCGGAGATGGTCCCTCTCCAGCCCCTTTGATCCCTCCCGTTGTAATTGGAAATAAAGACACCGAGCCAGCAGACTGGTACTATACAAATTATCATAATGCGGAAAGTGGTGCAGGAACAGAGGAATGGAAAAAATTAATTGAGAGAAGTAGGATCAGCCAGTTGGAAGAGGAGCTGGTGGGGGCTAAGCGTTCTAGCAGTAGGTCTATTCATTCTTCATCCTTTTATTCTTCGTCATCCTTTCCCGGTTACCACTACTGTCTTGCCAGTTTACTGTATTATTTACTCGTTTATATGAATCCGTAATTTTGCTGTTCCCCTTAAATAATTGCCGTTCAAGTTCAGATTTTATGTTTTATATTTTATAAAAAGTAACTGTAAGTTAGTTGGGTTATTTCAAAAAAGCCAATTTTTATTAACCATTTTAGTGCGATCACAGAAATGTAAATAGTATAATTTCCAGAATTATATATTCGGTATAAGTATCTTGTTATTTAGTGCTTAGCACAATAATATTATGCCTAGTATTTCTCTGTAATTTTTTTATGCAAAACAATGTTATATAATTTTTCACCAATCTACCTGCAACTTGAATATATACAAGTTCCCTGAACCTGACTGTTTACTACTAAATGCAATGCAAACTTCGTTTAAAAATTACAAACGAGAAATGTGAAACAATAAAACAAAAAAAGATTCAGTGTACTTCATATCAAATGTAGAAAAGGCTTAACTATTTTGAGCAGCTCTCTTCTCCTTTCCACTTCATAGTTAGTGCTGCTCTATTGTCTACAGTATTATGTATTATGGGTAGATGCTACACAGAAAGACAGAATGGCAGTATTAAAATCCTTTGTTTCGGGCAGTGTTTTGGGGAAAAGAAAATGGACTTATAAAAAGTCTGTTTCCCGTTCCCGTTCGATTCCCACAAATTTGAGTTGCTCCGTTGGTCCGTATCTGAAATGTTTATAAAATAATTTTTTTCTAGCTTTTCGGATTTTTAGTGATGTTGGGGGAACGAACTTTAAATTATAAATCAGAGCAATAGCAAACCTATAATCGAAAAATAACTCCTCTCCTGGGTTTATTGCACGTTTTGCAAAAATGCCAATTCTGTGGTCCCCATTCACCATCATTACCTTGGCATAACAGTTTGGATTGACGGAGTGGTTGGCAAATCTAATTTTGTTCCCTTTCCGGGTAGCGTCCACAACAAATTCTGCATAAATACACACGCATATTATGTTATGCATAATAGGTGCCATTTACATTTGTCCATTTCACACTTTGTTCTAATTTTATGGAAGGGTGGTAATTTGATAAATAAAAAATAATTCAATTGTAAAGCACTTTACCATTGTTCAGGTTAAAAAGGAAGCTGCACATGTACTTGTCATAGACCTTTCCACGACGATCAGCTTCATCTTGTGTGATAACCTCCCCGCAGTACTCTGAAATAAATTCATTTTTCTGAGCAGAGTCCTTCAAAAAGATGCCCCAGCCTGCAACATCACTTGGAGCTAGTAGCAAGTGCTTGTCTGAAACAATATGGAGAAAAGAGAGCATGGAGGAAATTTCCATTTTGGTGAAAGCCAATTAGGTCAGCTTAATCAGTTTAGCCTTCACTTACATAATCCTCTTTGGCAGCTAACATTCTTGCAGTTAATCTTGGATTTATCCAGTTGGTCAGCACCACATTGCGAACAGAGATCGGGATCGCACTCCCTTACTGCAAGGTAGCACGGGCACTGCTTTGTGTTACACTGAGCCTTACAACGACATCCAGGAAATCGATTTTGACCTGAACACGGAATAAGATTAGAGAAAGTGTAGAAAGTGACTTTAAGCCCACAACAACAATAGTCTATAGCAGCAGGGAACAAAACTCATTGTTTCACCAACTCTCTCATCCTTTCTTTTGTTTCCCCTCTCTACTTACAGTCACTATTGCAGAGACAAAACTTTTCGCAAAAGTTGTGGGCCTGAATGCAGGAACAAGATGAATCACAGGGTCCAGGATGATCACTGTAATCAAGAAAGTATTTATAAAACTCATACTGTCAAAGTACGTTTTGTTGTATGTTGACAGAAGCATTTGGCACTTACCATGGGGTAAAGTTAGACACACTCGAGTTGGATGATGGATCTTTTCTCATGTGAACCTTTTTGCAGTGCAAAGACCAGAGTCGGTTCTTCTTTTTCGTTTTCTTTGGCGGAGGAGTTATATCTTTCTGAGAATCCTCCGTGGTCATATCTGCAGCATCTTTTTGAGCAAAGTAAAACACCTAACAAGCAGATTGTACAGCAGAACAAAAAGGAAAAACAGGTTGAATTAATTTACAAGAGAAACGGAGGAAAAGTAATTACTGTGTGAAAAGAGAAAGTAAGCAGTGCATATAATTTCGTACCTGAGCACACGTTTTTGTGGCTAGTGTTTTTGCTATAACGCAGTAATTATGATAGAAAACTTTATGCAGTGCTCTGAACAAGCTTTGATCTGCACCCGACCAAGAGTCCATATCTTGTGGTTGGAAATCTTTTATCAAAAATTGAGCCGCTGCTGTGTCAATACCAATTCCAGAAGGTTGATTGTTGTTATCTCCTGGAAATTGCTGGAAGTGCATAAAGCTTTGCAGAGCAAAATTCATGGCTGGATTCTCCTTGATATCCCATTTTTCGCTGGAATTAATATTGCTACTAGTACTGGCACCACTTCCTCCACCTCCCACTGTAGTGCTACTGTTGCCTTTCAATTTCGTTCCTTTGTTTTCCCCATAATCAGATTTACTTTCATCAGTAATCAAAGAGGTTGGCTTGGGTGTTATTACTGCAGTTGATGTTGTCGTTGTTGTGCTTCTTTTCCCGTTTCCATCGGATTTACCATGAGTTGATGAGCGTTGGTGGTATCCCATTAGAGCCACCACACTGCTGTCGTTGCTGCTATCATCAGATGAACCACTCTGTTCTCCACTGCCACTACTAGATTCGATTGAAGCCTGCTTTCGTATCTTTTTGGGCACCACTTTCCCACCATGGTCGGCCCCAGAAGCTGCCTCTGTATCCTTTTCAGAAGATGACGAGCTGGATGCCATCATTGCCTCAATTCTGGCTTTTACTTCGGGCTAAAAATTTACCCATATACAGAGAATGAAAGCACAGGACAGACAATTAAATTAAATTACATATACTATGTAGCTTCCATAAATTTAATCACTTTCACATTGTGCGAATCAATTGCTCATCCCACGGCGGCCTACGCATTGTCTTATGCACACATAAGCTATAACCCCTACCCCAACCCTAGTCTTGAATGCCATCATATTTGAATAACTCATTTTTGTGCGTATATATGAAAAAATCTCACCAAATACATGAAACATGACGGGCTACATGGCATTTTTGTGCGGTAGTACTCACGACACTTCCGTTTTAGCATTTTTGGCTCAGGATGGTACGCCTTCAGACCTGAATAAATAAATTGAATACGACAGAATTAGGGGATAGAGCTTGCATAATAATATCAGCTTAGATTGTCATAATATAGTCATAAAACATAACGGCATATGCTTTTCATGAGTTTTTTATGAACAAGTGTCTCTTTTTGCAAAGGAAAATGGAAAATAAAAGAAACTCACGATGAAGTAAGCAATCATATTTGTAACACCGTCGGCAAAACAGAGAATGAAATGAATGCATGGTTTGTTCTCGTGCGACACTCTCCGCATTGGGTCCATCAATGTTTGGGGTGCATTCGGGAGGCAGACCAGCTCCAGGTTCTAGCTTTTCGTGTAACTCAATGTACCTTCAATTCAATAGTCATCACATTAGCAAAAAAAAGTCAGGAAAAAAATAATATAATAACAAAGTTCAGTCTTTATGCTAAAAAATCACGGCAGGTGTGTTCCAAATTTTGTTTGCAAAGTATATGCAATAATATTTGCTATATACGCCAACCACCAAGTTTTTAGTCCTAACAAGCTTGTATTGACAAACTTACTTTTCCTTCAATTCAACGGGAGATCCATTGTTGGGAAATACTTCGGAGAGTAATTTAAAAATCCTGTTTGGTGGCAACTTGATCCTTGGAACTTTTCCCGGTTCCGCATTAATAATCATCCCTTGGTGCGCTTCAATTTGCTTTCCACTCCCGTGTGCACCACCGGTTGTGGTATGTCTATTATTGAGCCCTTTACTGCCACCCACCATGTCCTCCTCAAAGTCACTCAAATCAAGCTCATCCGTGTCGGATTGTAAACTTTTATTCTTTCCATGTTTCTCAGGTTTAATCAAACCGTTTCGAATGTCGGATTCCTCCATTGCCAACACCGCCTTTACCATTTCCATAAAACATTCGTCATCCATATAGTCAGAGTCCTTGTCTGTGTGAACTTTTCCATCATAGTTTTTTAAAAGTTCTTCAATAAAATTGCCATCCTTGTCCAACACTTCTTCCCCCATGTATGGAATATTGTGTAAGACCGTTTCATCTTCTACCATTACCTTCGAAAAGAGACGGAAAACATTAATATTTGGTAAATTAGGAATAATTTACGCGTATCTCCTATTATTGGACTTGATAGCATTTAATGAACAATTTGAAATCGACATGACCTTTCACCAAACTTACATTCTGTCTTATGGTACTCCAGTTGTACATGGTTGGAGTAGAAGCCACGCTATTTATGACATGAATGGGTACGGAATGTGTGGTTTTCGACTCGGTAGGAAAAATAAGGGATGCTCTTTTCATCGTTCCGAGATGTTCTGGAGCGTCAAGGTCAATTTCCCAGTGAGAACAACGAGCTTTCCTCCATTTCCTATTTTCTTCTTTCATTATTTCTGAATGATGGCAAAAGTTGTGGAGAAATCAGAGAGGGAGAGAAAGAGAAATCCAGAGAGAGAGAGAACCGAAAAGAAAAGTAACGCCATTCATAATAGAACAAAGCGCTCAAAGCTCATATTTTCACCGCATCATCATCCTCATATTAGATGAAATCATAAAAAATGCAAAAGTGAATTCATTCACAATTTACAGTTCAGTTACCTTCAGTTCTATTAAAATTTCTCATCCAGGCCAATTTCCCATCCTCCTTTAAACGAATTCTTTTCTGGTGAAGAATTCTGAAGTATTCCGATCTTATCCTACGTTTCAACTCTGGCGTCAGACTAGATTTCCCACCCGTTTTACTCGCGCTGACTGGAGCCACCAGACTAGGAGCAATTTTCCCGACAGCTTGTGCCTTGGCTGCCCGAACTATTGAGGTAGCTACCAGGAACGGGGGAATCTCTAGACCATGATCCAATCCTCGTGTGCTTTTTGGTGTTTCGGGATTTGCTGAAGATTCACTTTCAGCAGACGAGACTCCCTTTTTGTTAGGAGTATCGTGGTTGTTGCTATTATTCTCTCTTCTCCCCGAGGAAGAGGAAGAAGCACCGCTTCCTCCCTTCGACTTGCTGCTGCTACTTGTGCTTGAATTCATGATAGGCTTTAGAATCACATAGCACTTGTCAAGATTAGGTATCACCTAAAATGGAAAATTAGGCAGCTTATTTCACTTTTTCCCTCGGTGACATGCAATATTTTATGCATGCTTTACTGGAGCACAAAATCATGCATGATAGACGACAAAAAATTACTGTTGTTAGTGGATCTACACGAGCCAGACGTTTCTTTTAAAACCTTTCACTCACATATTCAGGGTTCCGACAACTGTTGCTGTTGTCTCTACTACTTTCCATCACCCTTCAAAACAGGTAGAAACGACATTAGTACACGGACCAAGATAGCATACTTTCTTTTAAACTGCAAGTCCACCCATTGTACATGTTTTTATTGCTGCACGCATACACACATTCCTACATATTATTATATTTATTAGATTCGTGCAAAAATCTACCAAGACTATATGCACCCGATATCATGTATCTTAAAAATGAACTAAAAAACTAGAGTTTGCTGAGTGGTTACTTTGTATCCTCACAATAACTTGTGAGTAGATACTGTGTATACACCGAAATTAAACAAATTTTATGATTATGCATCATTGTTGCAAAACATTGATGAAATGTAAAAATATGTATATACCTGTAACAATGAAGGTTGAATAATTGTAACAAGTCGCCCGATGCTCCTTCACTTTTGCTCTTCTCATGGCAATGCTTTTGTCAATACCGGACTGGCAGCATTTTTAACAAGACAACCTGAGAAGATGGATTTACATTGCTCTGTTGTGTAGAGAAGTCATGAAAATGCTAAATGCAATGTAAAAAATAAACTCTCTTTCTTTCTGAATTATTCCTGGTCATTTTCATATATTGCTTAAAACTAATGGGAATGAATGAGATCCCTCCAAGAATGATCATATTTTTTGCCATCACAAAGGTTCAACAAGCTGTTGAAAATGAAAGCATACGAATCTCATGCTGCTGGTCATAATGTTTTTAACATTGTGGATTAGGCATCACACCAGTATTAGCTTCTCGGAGGACAGTGTGATGATGATTAAAATGAGCATAGATGTTTTGCAGAGTTTTTTTCAGCAGAAGATTATTCTTCATTGTAGTCAAAGCTTTTATCATTATTATCATCAGCACGAACAGTGATATGACTCGCTCAGCTTAGTATTACCGAGTAGGCGATTTGAATGTGCACAATGTATTTTGCTTTGAGATCAAGGACAACCCTTTCGTTCCATGTGGACAGCGTCGACAGCGTACATATTCGCTTTTTACACCAGCAAGATTTGCACCAGTATTTATCCACACATTTGGGTACAATGAAGAAGCGCTGTTCATACGGAATATACATAATATGTATCATATTATGCATATTATATAACTTGACGCTCTCGCTCTTACACTTCCTACATGCCAAAAAATACAGAAAAGAAGTGAAGCAAACAACTTCGCTTACAACTGCCAACTGGCTAGCACGAATACCAGCAGCCAACGTCGCGCCTTCAGTATGATCACAATGATCACTCATGTTTTTAATTTCTTCTTTTTCGCTCTTAACAGTTTAGGTCTTAAAGGATGTTGTTAACAGGAAATGTGCGTTGTATTACCCGCACATGCTGAGGATAAAATACTAAAAAGTGGTAGATCCAGTGTAAAATAAGGTAATACTTCAAATGAAAAGTGGCATGGAAGAATGAAAGAAGGCACAGCCAACGCTTGTATTCATATTGCGGTTGAGTAAAACTCAACTGTTGCTGCAAAAGCTTCAATATTGATCTTATCCCTGGTTTTTGTTAACTTTGTGCTTAAATGCGTAGCAATACAGATGCATAGCAAGATTGAATTCGAATATGGGAATACTATGGATTTTAATCTTGAGCTTGAGTCTGACCAACGTTTTAAAGTATGTTTTACCCCTCGTTTTGCATAAGCAAGCTACATTGCACACCTGGCATGCTGGATGGCTATCCCGCTGCAACATTTCCATTATACTTCTAATTCTAAACTTCTAACTAGCTTATGCTTAAAACATGTAACATGCGGTGTGCTTTGCTAAACGTGTTTGCATCCATGGTCTTAGGAAACATGAAGCAAACCGACATTTGAATTTGATGTAGGTGTCTGATATAAACTTCAGAACCGGAATGGTGAGTTTTTAGAAGACGCATCATCACCGGATAGTATTTTCGTTTTCCTTTGAAAGTGTTTTAAATTTTAATAAAAATTTCACTACAGTATTGAACTTTAATATGAACCAACTAAACTCTAACTTCCTATTTATACGTTATAGCCATCCTGCTGTCCTGCTATAATATCTGAATTTGAAAGACATTTTAGAACATTTTATGATGAGCAGTTTTACTGTTTTTATGATAATAATATTATGTGCAATATAAAAAATATTTGTTGGTTGCAGGTAGCTTTATCATTTGTATTACATGCATTGTGCACGTATTGCATATATTATGTCATTTGTGCAAGATTGACGAATGAACTTGATCCCTTTTTGCCAAGAACGTTGCAGTACCTTACGTCACGTAGTCACACAGAGCGTATTCTCAGATGCCTGATTATTAATTATAACTGACGTTTGTTGACGCTGACATTATCACTAAAAGAAGTTGATTTAGTTAAACAACTCAGAATTATTGGTATACTTATGCGCGTTCTATGTTTTGGAATAAATTTGCTATCGCAATAAGACTGCTGTATATGATAATGCAAAATGATTCAAAAGTATAAATTGTAGTTTAGTCAATTTGATGATCATATAATACATTTGGTAGTTTGCAATAGGGTCTTTCCTGCGGTTGTAGTAAAGCGCGCTGATCTATCTTTGACTTACAGCTTAAAAAGTAACAGATAATACAAGTCCTTTGTGCAATTAAGCACTTCCTTGAAGCAAACCCATGCAACTGAGTGAAACATTCTCCACAAAAAAAATCAATCCATTTCCAATTTTCTTGAATTGACCATGTTTCCATTTCATCTCTAATAATATATCAATCCTCAATTTTATCATAATATTTCATATTACATGCATAGAGTTTGTAAAAAGTGCAAAAAATGTATGTATTATTGGGTTGAAGGACTTTCAAAGGGACGCTCAAATTATTGTCTGGTGGCCCAAATTGTCTTGGTCTTCCTGCATACGTCTGACATTGTCCTCTACACAAGGGACCAAGTCCTCATTTACTCGAGTACACCAACTGTATATTATGTTGGTTCGACGAAAAGTATAAACGCATGATTGAAAAAAAATAGCTGCGGAAACCAGAAAGTAGTGGGGATTATCTGAGCATTGTTTGCCCTTTTATTTGAATGGCTTGTTGTTCAGGGAAGCTTACGTGCCAAATTGCCTTTGAGATAGGGCTATGGACGAGGCAAACCAGATTTTTGTGGTGTTTACAGCAATTTAGCATGGCTTCAGCTTGCTTAAAAATGACCTTTTCGTCTTTCGTTGTCGCAAATTGTGTGTGCATATGAATGGATAAAAAGAAATGATGAAAAAAGTTCCTACTTTTTATGATCTGTAAAGGGCTCATGGATGTTTACTAGTTTCCTCGTACAATATAATTTATGTGGAACATTATCCGCCATGTCTTCTTTCATCTTCCTTTTTGGTTGGTTGCACATATTGGCGATTCGGTAACTTTTGGCATTTTGTTAGTAGTCGAAATGGTGCGTTGAAGAAATGCGGTTACCAAATTACCGGCATCTTTTTGCAGGGTAGATTTTTTTTCCCAAATACCATAATCAAATTGCACATAAATGGACTGATTCCTTTTTCGCTGAGACAAATTTTTTTTCCATCATATTTTTTTGATTATAGAATGAAATGAACTAAAACGATTCGTTTGAAAAGTTGACAATTTCCGTTACCTGTGCGTATGCAAAATGGCTGTCGCAAAGTCCAGCAACGGATCCGTGCATCCGAAATCGCGAAACATTCATGGAGGCAAACATACTCCGACGAGTGGTTTTTCAGTTAGGAATGTGTTTATAAAGTTGGTAAAACTGATTTTTGTGTTGATTGCTTTTGTTTTATATTGTGGAGTGGTGCCTTTGTTTGCTGCGTTTATGATTCCCATTTACATCTACCGTGGTCTCATTATCCTTCTGCAAAAAGTTTTGCATCCAGACTGGGTAGGTATTATGAACAGCAGGGATGCTCTAGTGGGCTTGGATGACACAACAAAGAGATGTGAGTGCATGATTGTGGCATCAATAGTGTTTCGTGGAGTTCCTGATATGCAAAAAATTCGCCAACATTTTCAAAAGAATGTAATGGAGGCTAGGAATGCTCAGGGGAAGCTGTGGTATCAAAAGATGACCTATTATTACGAAAACTGGATGGGCTTCCCATTTTGGAAGAAAGAGAATGAGTTCAAGCTGGAAGAGCATCTTCGCCTATTTGACTATGATGTAAATTTTAAAAAAGTGGTAGATCGGAATGGAAAAGAGGAGGAGTACGTGACCGAAGACGAAATGCTGCGCCGTTTTGGGGAAATTGAGAAGTTACCATTTGCAAAGGGACAATCTCCGTGGGAAATTCTCGTTCTTCCCAATTGTATACCACGGGAGGGAGATTTGCAGAAAGCGTATGTCGTTCCAGAGATGACGAAAACGGAAGGAAATGCTGATGACGAGGAGAAATATTTTTCATTAGTTTACCGTGTTCATCACGCAATTGGTGATGGATATTCATTTTCAAAAATGCTCATGTGCAACATTTGTGAGGAGCCCATTGATTCTGTGCCAAAAGCACCCACAAGAAAATTTAACTTTTTCATTAAAGTCCTCAACAACATTGCTATTCTCCTATTTACTCCTTATTACCATTTCAAGCAATTTTTCCTGGACATTGATCGAAGCATTTGGCACTTGCCATCAAACCAGCTAAGCAAACGAAGCCACTTTGTTTCTACTCAAAGAATTCCAATGGAAAGCTTGAAGCAGGTTGGAAAGGCTCACAAAGTTCCATTAACTGGAGTGTTCCTTGCTGGACTAGCGGGAGGAATACATAATTTCCTGAAGTTAACGGGAAAGGGTCATCAAATCCCAAAATGCATGCGGGCTTTGAGTCCCATGCCTTGGGAAAATCATCCTGCTTTTAAAGGAGATGGAATGGTCAATCATTGGTATGAAAAATGCCATTATCGCTTCAGATCACAGTTATTTGATTTTTTATTGCTTTTTGGAAGTGAAATGAACAGGCAAAATAACCTATGATTCACAGGACTGTCGGAGTTTTTACGATTCCAGTTTTGCAAAGTACTCCGCAAGAGCGACTTTGGGCTTGTAAAAAGTCAATGGCAAATCTTGTCAATTCTCCAATTTTGATAACAAATTTCCTCACTGTACCGCTTTTATTATCGGCACCCAATTTCCTTACGGACTTTTGGGGCACCAACTGGTACGGCTTTCGATCAGTAAAAGTTTTCATGTACAGTTAACTTTGCATGTATTTTCACTTGATTGATTTTATTTTAAATTCGAAAACACATATTTCACAGGATGTCAAGCATGATTTTATCTAATTTTCCTGGACCAAAGCAATCTACACGAAGTTTTGGAAAATATCCATTGGATAACATTTTAACGTTTGTCCCACATATGAGAGGATCTGCAGGTACAGTGTTTTTTTCGTAGAATTCCTCTCTGATTTTTCCCTGCTTAGTTTTATGTCTTATTTCTGAAAGTTAATTTATCGTGACGACACTTTCAGGCCTTGGAGTTATGTTTCCAACATGCCTTGGAAATGTGCGCTGTACAGTGTCCATTGACACATCAATTCTCAAAGACTACAATGATGCTCAGCTTTTGGTAGGACTAATTGAAGAGGAATTTAGAATATTGCAAACTCTCCATTCACCGCTTGCAGAACACTCTGTGTAGTTTCTCATTTTCCCCTTCATTTAATATAATAAATTTAATAATAAAATATATTAGTAAAATTTCTGCTTTTAAGAAAATATATTATAAATTCATATAGATTTTGGCAATAATATTTATACATATTTGACTTTGCGTTATATAAAAAAATATAAAATAAAACGAAAGACTGGTCCGAATGGCATTTTGGCATTTGTAAGCATGCAATTGTTTATGAATCTCAACTTTTAGTGTAAACCTAATTGGATAGGAAACAAATTCTATTAGCTTGTATGTACTTCTTCCATTTAACCGTTCCTTCCTTGATTTTTTTTTGGCTACATTATTTATTCTTGTTCACTTTTGTGCTTCAGTGTTTCTTACACTTCGCTTAACTTATTTATTTCTGCAAATTTAAATAGCATTGCATCTACTGTTTTCGGTTTTTATGATTATGTAATGAAATATCCGCATGATTTATTTCTAGTTATAGTTGGTTTATAGTCACTATTCATTAATTTTATGAAAATCAGCAAAAGATTAGTATAAATTGAATTCCAAAAACCAACAAAAAATCTTATCATTGATACTGTCATTAATAATTGTAGTTCATAAATTCTCCTGCAACTTTATCCAGTGGGTTAAAGCAAACGTTTGATTACTGCTGCTACTGCTGCTGCTTTGTGCTATTATCATATACTTGATGTATTTCCTGAATTCAAAATATAAAAACGAATTTGCTTGCAAGCTACTATTGACTATTAATATCTGGTACTATACTATACTTTGTTTTATAGTATGAGTAAAATAAGCATATTTTGTTTAAGCTTTTGTTTGCTTGATGGATTGTAATTTGCAATTAATATTTATGCATTTAATTAAATTAACACAAACATTATTGTAGACTTTCACATTAAAAGTAGAAATAGTTTCGTTACGTACCAGGAAGTCTAATGAAAATGTTAATATGAAATAGAAGGAAAATATTCAATATAAACTTTTTAAAGAGTGTACCTGCTATATGAATTGACTTGCTCAAGTTTGCTCGTTACATTGAGAATCTCAATTTGAGATGACAGTGACAGTCTAAAAGAGGCACTAATTTCAAGTGTGAATTTTCTATACAACATTAAAAAGAAACTCTTTAAGACGGGATTTACCCTCGGGTGTTTGTTAAGCTCTCAAACTCAGACAAAGGAGAGAAGGTAAGGACGCACAGATAAGTAGCTATATACTCGGAAATGACAGTTTATAAATATTACATACATTCATTATAATGATTATACATTTTTTGTCATTTGGCGACCATTTTCAAAGCTCTTTATTACCACAGGTATGTTTTGGGTTTTTGAGATAAGACAGTCTTTCCGGGAGTTGTCTACAACTACGCCAGTAGCAAGCAACCACCGAAAACCTCTTTTATTTTCAGACATCCCTTTCTCTCGGCTTCTCTTATGGACCAGAACTGACAAAGAAACCTTTATTCGTGGCAGAAGAACTCGCCGCTCGTAGCGGTGGTACTGCTTCTGGTATACATACCAAAATCGAGTGCCAAAGCAAACCTCTGCTTCAGAGCTTGTTTATAAACCCATTTATAAAAGGATGCGGGGAAGTTGGCACAGAAGATGATCTTATGTACATACAGGGTAAAGCTATACAAAGAAAGTTAATTTTTTTGACAAACCAACATCATTATCATCATCACTACTTCCACTAGTCGTGACCATTCTCCCCCATAAAACCTTAGTTGCTTCTGGGTGTAAAGCACACAGAAGAATCCACAAGATTTCGGCTCATTTCATTGTTTGCAGTCGGTGCATATAGGTAAGTTTCTAAACATACTCGGTCTCTTTTTCATAGAGGGTCGTTTATAAAGAAAAGTTGTGCGATGTTTACTCGGGTTAGCATTGAAAATAAAAGATATGCTAAATGCTCTGGTTGGTTAATTGCAATAACGGTTTAGATTATGTTTTACCTCAATGATGATATTTTCAAAAACAGAAATAGATTATACCGTGGTTTGCGGTGAAATAATAAAGAAGCAAATACAAGCGGAGTGAAACGAAGCTCCAGCAGCATAAACGCAGGCAAGGATGAGATTGAATTGGTTGCAATTCCATCTTATTTATCTTTTTATATATGTATTTTTAGCATGTCTGGATTGAAAATACGTTGCGGTCAGGGTAAGATGATCGTTTTTATTTAACGATCTCATTAAGTAAAGTGAGCCTAACGATAGATAAAACGGACGTGTCATGGAACAAGAAAGCATGCAATTAATTAATTGATTTGAACATGTCACTTTTCCATGTATCAGTGTACAAACTCCAGATCTTACACGTACATTCATCAAACATGTGGTCGTCTCATCTTGTATTTTATTTGTATTATCTTGTTTAATGGTGAATGGAAAGAGTATCGGTTCATGTGTCATTAACGACTAGGCATTGAAGGAAGTAAACCTATTCAATCGGCATTGGCTTGGTCATAAGTTGTACCGTATAAGTGCATTGTTTCAAGTTCAAATTTCCTCTCTATTGTCTTTAATACAAGATTAACCACATAAGTCACTTGAGAAATGGATAGCTCCTGGTGAATGGTCGTTCTTAAAAAATAAACCTTCATGCTGATCGTACGAGGCAATGATTCTGTTAAAAGCGTTGCTGGTCATGCACGATGTGATGTGATCAATGATTCTAAAGTAATATTGAGTACTATAACCGTAAAAATTGGATAGAATATTATAGATGTCGTATGGATCTAAGCGCCCTCAATTCACTTGATTGCGGATGCTTGGGGGAGATGATGATGTGATGATGACGATAGTTACGAGCTTGATGAGTTCTAGTCAAATACACTCCACAAAGTCCTGCGCCCAAAATAATATGTGCCTTTTTGTTGACAATGCATTATTGTACTTACATATTACATTTTCGTTTAAGTTACGGCCACGGGGAAAAAAGGTGTCATAAGTAAGTAATGGATTGACCCGGCTAAAAGCTTTTCAATTCACCATCACAAAATTGAATTGTCCACTGGAAAATGTTATCTTTATAGTTGGATCGCGCACTTTTTATGTAACCATATCCTCTCCACACGCCTTATTTACACCCCTTTCTATTTACTCTAGCTTCAAGTCCTCTGCCAATCAACTGCTCTTCTGTGTCCATCGAGCTGATCGAGTCGAGTGACTTTTACTGCGTGAGTGGTAACTAGCGAAAAGTGATTTTTGGCCTAGATTGAAGACTGAGTTGACTTTCTACTCTCCTTCATACATGTTACTTTAAAAAACTGACTGATGCTGCATGCTTGTCAGCGCTGCGACGACGACGGGCGGACAACATCAATATGATCGCTTTTGCTAATTCAACCAACATGTAATCATGACTTTGCCGATGTAATAACCTTTCAAATAGCAATAATATACTACATTTTGGCGCTGTTGGATTTACCTTTTCTAGGAAAAGGAACAAAACATCAAAATCATGATGCGGTAGAAAAATCATAAAGCCCATTATTGCCTTGCTTGTCCAGGAAAAGTGTTGATGAGAAACGGTCGCCGCTTCGCTGATGAGACGGTATATTGTGTAGGAGCCCGCTTACGTTAAAACTCTCAATTCTATCACGTTACTAGTTGTCCATTCTGAGAGTGAAACCTCATGTATTAATAAAGCTTTTGTCTACAGATCAGCAAAGCGGCCTTTTCTCCGAAATAGATTGATAAATATAGTTTTGCAGTCTGTCTTTTAGGTAAAACGGTAGGGATGTATTGTTACACTCTATGCTAAAAAATAGTTCATTGAATGGTTGTGTCAAATAAAGAAACATTATTTTTTGCTCATCTATCCTCCCCGCTTTCCTAGAGTGAACGAAGATGAACAACTTCAAAATGTACATCAGGCTTCCGATAGTAATAAAATATACTTTTATTTTTATGCATTTATATATATGTTCGGAATAAGACACTTTTATTATGTTTTGTTCGTCTGTAGTCTGCAGCCTTTCACTGCTTATTTACTGTTTCACTTCTTCTATTTTTTCTCCCGATGAAGCCTGATGATGTGATATTACTTGCCACTTTTCCTGATGGCTTTCACTGGTTCGTTGTCTATACAATTTCTCTATTAAGGGGACAAATAATATAAAGAACAGGTTTCAGGGATGTGTGAGTGACGTACGTCGTATGTGTACGAACCAAAATACTCGTATTATAGTCTGCAGCTGTGATAAGTATACGTATGAACGTACACACACACACGCTCATCTTTCGTTAGGTAACTATTAAAGAGTCTGGGGAATTCTGGTGTGTGCCCTCAGAGAAAATTGCACTCTGATCGACCATCATTTCCTATCCAAAAAGATCCATTTCATAAAAGAAGAAGAGAAAGAAGACGGGAGATCAGACACCAGAAGTCCACACACTGACTTTCAACAACATACACAGTCAGAAAGGTCCTAAAACGTTATACAAGGAAGTGGTTGATATAAGTTGAAGATGAGCATCATGTTGCCTTCTTTTGCAGTATATATCTACTCCTGATAATGTGGTGTTGTCTGCACCGTAATGTGCTTTTCTTTCTATGTGTAAATAATGTATGTATGATGTATGAACCGCTCAGTTTTCCTTATCCACAAGAAATATGGAGTATCATATAAGCTAAAGTCAAAAGGGGATCTCATTTCCACATTTGTCCTACCAAAAATAGTCGCATACACACTGACTAAAATAGTTGCAGTGTCGGTGACACAGGCTATGTAGGCATCCATATGCTTCTAGATTTTTGATTTCTGCACCGGAGAAAAAGGATGTGATATGAAGATGATGATGAACTTTCCATGTCTATGTCATTGATTTACATTAAAAGGTTGAGAACGAAAAGGCTGGAAGCTTCTGTTATTTTTGTACCCTTTTTCGTTGCATGGAATGAATGAAAATCGAAGTTATATTGTTATTTTGTTTCGACATTATCTGACGATACTAGTGGTGGGTGGCTATAATATCAAAGAATAATAACAACATCCTCATCATTATCGTTATTTGTTTACTCATCCAAAAAGGAATTTCATAAGGCTCGCTATATATTCCTCGCAAGTACTATACAATGTATTGTTCTCTTGCATCCCTTTTTAAAGATTCACATTAAAAATCGAGTACATACATATTGATATGATGCTGTACTCAGGATACAATTTAATGTTACTTGAATGTTGAAACATTATGTTGTATGATACTGATTGAAAAAATAATAGGCATAAATTGCGTAAACATTTCATATTAAAAGACTTTGAACACACGTCCACGTCCTTAGTTTTAATTACACATTAAACTGTTTATCTGGAAACTCTCGAATGCTTTCTTTAAGCAAGCTGACGTCTAAGGAAAACTACGCGACACAAGATGAACAAAACAAAGTCTTAGAAGAATAGATAAACTGTATGGAAGAATTAGGAAATAATAATGCAAGAATCACAACACTGTTGCAACGTCTCAAAACATCGTTTGTTCAGACAAGTTTTACGCATACAAAAGTTAAATGAGACGACAGGAGAATTTCAATAACAACCGAAAGGCAAATTAGTGTGCATGTGTACACAAAAACTGACGCTCTCTGCGCAGACTTGTCGCATATTTCATTTATGACGATAATAAAATCATAACTACATCGTTATATGTCCAAAGCCAAAACTACAGAAACATGAAATGCACAACGCATACAAGGGTACTTCATATTGTATGTTAGACCATACAGATAAAAGGGTTGGAATAGCCAAAAACGTGGAGAGTAAAAATAGAATTTTCCTCTAAAGAATACGAAAAGTCATTTCCTTACGTTATAAACATAGAAAGCATTAGAAACTTTCATGTCCCTTGCACCAACGGTCATTGTTATTTTGCTTTTTTGAAGCGGAGATTAAATTCAGTAAATTGCCGTTTACTACACAAAGAATAATGATTTTTACAAGTTCTGTAGGCCGTAAAAATATGATTAGTGCATACGTATGCTATTATTGTCAAAAGATTCAAGTTTACAACAATGCTAATGATGAAAAATCAAATGAAATCAAATATGTAGTATGTAAGAAATTTATTGTCGACAGGAAATTAAAAGAAAAAATGAACTATAAATAAAACATGGTAATCATGTAGTAGAGAGTAAGCTTGCCGAAGTTTCAAATTCATTTCAAATATACCATAATTAAAACATCCTTTATGCTTAGAATTAGAGCGGCTGTAAGTGCCCAGCAATTTCGAATTTTGGCAAATTGACAACATATTCGTTAATTTGGACAAAAACTGACCCATAATCATGTGTCGCATGCCATATGTCAGTAAAGAAAATTTTGAAATACGTCGTGACCTTTGACCTTAGAGGTCGAATTTCAAAAATCGGGCTCCGTCCTGCACAGGTTCCAGTGACCACAAACCTTTTCGCGAAAACAGAATTTCAAAAAATTATTACTGGACTAGTGATATGGCCCGGACAAAACTTGACCTTCGAATAACGGTCAGACGATTTCGAATTTTGGCAAACCGACAATGGATTTGTTAGTTTGGTCAAAAACTGACCCATAATCATGTGTCGCATGCCATATGTCAAGAAAATTTTGAAATACGTCGTGACCTTTGACCTTAGAGGTCGAATTTCAAAAATCGGGCTCCGTCCTGCACAGGTTCCAGTGACCACAAACCTTTCGCGAAAACAGAATTTCAATTATTCTTCCTGTGTTCGAGAAATCGTCCGGACAAAAATCAACTCGGGCAATATTAATAGTAAGACAAACTTACTAATAAAACTCTAGTTAAGGTGTAGAATACGCAGATAGCAGCTTAAGCAGCGATAACTAATGTCATGACTCTATAGCAACATTTGTAAAAGACTCGAGGAAAGTGATACAAGTTGTGCGTAAAGAAACTAAAGGTGATTGAACTTGAGGTTTAAAATTTTCTTGAACGACTACTGTAGTGCAATAAAAGAAGATACCTTTTCTGTTTGGGTGATAGGGTAACTGTCAGTAACATGAACACTTTTCTGGTACGTGCAGGATATATTACAGGTAAGTTGCAGTCCCTTAAGTGTACCTTTCCTGAAAATCATGCATGCGTGCCATTCATTTCACCGAACTTTTTAGATAGATTCTAAAATGAAATGCGTGAAAGACCCATCACTGTCATAATAATAATTTAGAGAGTTCATATTTGTCTACATGAGAATGCCGGTTTTGAAAATGTTTGCTGGGTGGCAAGTAACACCTGCACCAGATATAAATGGCTAAAATTCATGATGCAAGAACGTGTTGAGTCGTTGAGTGCTTATTATGTGCATTATTTGGAAGGGTTGTAATATGAACGCGTACGTATACTTGTCCATCCTTGCACTAAGAAACTTATTCTCAAAGTCCAGTGACCCTGCAAAATGGATACCTGATCGTGTGATCGCTCATGTATTTCCCTCAATAATAATGAAATCTGGGTGACTTTTCCAGAAACACCAACTATTATTGGAATGGTTTTACTTTTCTTCTTGAAATGTTTTCGGCACAACGGTTAGCAGTGAAGTGAACTGGCGACAACCGTGTAAGTGTGGGAATATACTTCATATTATATGAGCATTGGATAAGTACTATCTCTCGCTAAACTCTTTGGGTAATGAACTAATAAAAGGGTTCTACTTTTCAAACTAATTTTTGAGTTAGTTTTGAAGGTGAACACGCACCGGAGCATACATGAACGAAAGCAATAGCAAAAGAGTTTAAGTAAATCATCATCACTTCTTAGCAAGAGAGTTTTCAGGGAGTACGATAAGAGGCACTAGTATTGTAGCACAGTAATATCAGAGCAGCCGAGCAGCTACCAGTTTTAATAACTTGCTCGAATTTTCATTACGATCCCCCGTTTCAATCTCATTTTCTGGAAAAGATATTAAATTAAATTTCAATTTTCGCCATAAAATGGCCAATTCCAGAACTCTTCTTGTTTATGTGCTTGCTTTAGTAGTTTGTGGTGGTAGTAGTCGCAGTTTTTGGGTGAGTGCCAATACGGTCCCTGTTCTGAAGGAGCCTGTGGCACCGACAGGAGTATCTCCTCAACATCAAAAGCATCAACAACAGTATCGTCCTGAGGAGCAGCAGCCGCTTCGAACTGCACAACATCAGCAAATTCAGGAAACATCACGGACACCATCATCATCATCAGCTACGCCTGTAGCACAGACCCAGCACCAATCTTACAATTCCAATAACCGTAATAATGCCCCGTAAGTATTTTTTTCTAAAAAGGGTTATTTCTTTCATATTAAATCATCGTTATCAACTGGCAGAGTAAAGACGTTCTTCATACTAGACATCGCTTCAGAAAGCTGAATTGTCAAGTTGAACAATCATAATTTTACTCCCATTTTGATTTCAATGGGGAATTGACAAGGAAGAAAAGGCATTAATCTTTCTGTTGTTGGATGAATCCCATTTTAATACCTGGTCTTTTCACTTTTCCACTTATGTACGATAGCTCTAGTGTATACTTTACAATATTTTGCAAACTTTCACTGCGTAAGTTTTGGGCACTTTCATACCATCATAAGTACGGCAAAGCTGTGATGATATTATAAGGTGGAGGAAATACGACAAGTGAGGTAAATGAATGCAAGAAAATTTGCTGTCAAATCATCGAAAGTTTTTCCTTCAAATCCATTTTACCTGAGACGGTAAACTAAAAAAGTTTTAGGTGTTCACGATGCGATGCATGTTCAACTTTTCTGTGTACCGACACAGGTGCGCAATAATGACAGTTTAAAATGAGGGGAAAGTGATGATCAGTCAAAATATGCTGCCTTCAAGCTATAAATAGCTGCAAGCAAGGACATTATAAACCAGAGAGATGTGACATTCAATCTCATATATCCTCTTGTTCTTACCACACTTTTTAAACGAATTCACAAGTTTTCACCAGAATATCATTCCATGTTTTGCATACGGTTAGTTTTTTGAAGAATTAGTTAAAGTTCCTATCTTTTTCTCTCAGCCAGACGAAAGTATATGCGCACTAATGAGTTGCATGTTTCCTTTGCTTGCTGGCAATATTAATAAGAAGACCTATTATTCTTTCCGAGAAAAAGTGGCAACACACTCAGAATTTTAGGATGTACTCATTCCATACACCGCGGCTACTCAGTAGTCCCTGGAGTCTATAACAATAAGTTTTAAGAGTTTTACGAATCATTCGAGCCGTTTCCCGACTCTGCTCTTCATACACGCGTAAATACGTACATGTAATAATGAAACCATTCAAAAAGTTAATGGGACAGCAAATTATGATGGAATGGAGCGAAAAAGAGAAATAATAATGAACATATGAAGAATCATGTATACTCGCTTGTAAAAGTATTCATTTGTTGTCAGACTAGACATTTTATTATGAACGCGAACAATATGGTTGCGACTGTTCACTGGTTGTGTGTTCAGCATTGCTTCGTCAACCCATTCGCCTCTATCTCAATTTTTCCTCACAAGTTTCTTCGCTTCAGCTTTCCCTTCCCTTGCTTTCTCTTTGTGTGGATAAAATTTTAAGCAGAAGAACTGTTATTATTGTTACCATCTAACTGATTCTATTTGGTACGCATTCAAACTCATTATTTGTCTACAATGCATGCTATGTCTACGTCTTTTTTATATCAGACTCATCTCTCATCCCCGTTGCATATTTTCTCTCGTGTAGTCATAATAATACTACACAAGTAAGGAGACACAGACAGCCCCACAACTTGTCTTTGATTTGATTAATTCTCTCAAACTCTTTTTCTCTCTCTAACGGAATGAGCTTTTAAAGACTTTCCTCCCTTTTTCTCTCATTCTCTCCTTTATCATCCATATTCCTTGTTCCCTTTCCTTCTGTCTTTTGGCTTGGCTCTTCTTTTCTAGTTACTCGAGCTCCTTCACTTTCACTTGTTTCCTTGTGTGTGTAGTAATATCCGCCAATAACAAGTATGGTAGATGTTCCCAGAATACGTTTTGGTTTGCATGAGGTATATCGCATTAAAAGGACATGCTCATATGCTATATAACTTTTTGGGAATTATTGTTTTATCGTTATTAGTTTTGTAAAGACTTTTTCCTTGCTGGGTTTGACGTAATATTATATGAAAGAGATGTATGAACAAGGGGCAGTAGGTACAAGAATTGCTGGGTACATGTCACATGTTATAGCGAAAATAAGTAAAATTATCTTTTGCAAAGCATTTTTTTACTTTTTTCCAACAAGTAGGACACAAATTTATAAATACAAATAACACGGGCTTGAAATTATATTCAAAACTTCAGAATACCATTTTAATTACTTATTTTGTTTCCGGTATTACAAGCTTTAAAAATTATTACGTAGCTGAGCATAGTGAAGCTAGTATTGAGATTGTCATATTTGTCTGTCTGTCTGTCCGTGTGTGTGTGAGCACGATACAGGTCAGACGGTTTGTCAGAATGACACCAAACTTGGTACAGTGATTCATAGGGTCATCAGGAGGAACCCTATTGATTTTGAACCTGATCGGTCATCCCCCTGGGGTAATAGGGGGAGGTAGTCCTCCTGACCATATGCTTTGTCAGATTCGCACCAAATTTGGTATCCTGATTTATTGGCCCACCGTTAGAAACCCTATTGATTTTGAACATGATTGGTCGTCCCCCTGGGGGTGGTAACCCCCTGACCATAAAATTAGTCAGAATCACACCAAATTTAGTACAGTGATTCATTGGGTCATGGGAAATAGCCCTATTGATTTTGAACCTGATTGGCCGTCCCCTTGGGGTAATAGGGGAGGTAACCCCACGGACCATAAAACTGTTAGCCAGAATCGCACCAAATTTGGTACATTGATTCATTGAGTCATGAGAAATAATCTGATGACTTTTAACCTAATTCCTCATCCCCTGGGGTAGTATGGTGAAGGGAATCAGAGAATCAGACAGACAGACATCCATTTGGCTCAGCTACGTATTTGAAATGATCATTAAATCGGTTTATTATACTTTATTATTATTAGATTATTAGAACGAAAGCGTTATTGGTATGACGTGCCATGTTTAAACATTGTACTTTGTAATTGGCAGTTTTTGTTTGTTTTTACTATCAGTTTCAATACTGAGAATGAATTTACTAGTTACCGACGACATGTTAATTCACGACACGGGATAGACTGAAATATAAAAATTGTGTTGCATTCCATACGATAATTCATGTGCGAACGAAACTAAGTTTTTAATCCAAGTGTTTAATCAGCTAACAAACTATGATTTTGATGTTGATCCAAGTGCTACAAATGCTACACAATAATATGTTATAATGATTCTTACCAATTTTTCTATGTTTATTTGTTGCAGACCTGTATACAACCATGTCAGAAATGCATGGGGATTAAGTGCAGGAAGTTCTGATGCGGGTCCATACACTTCTGGATATGGGTACATCACAGGGCGAACTTTCAACCCATTCCAACCAGCACCTGCACCTGTCCCCAAAAGTGAAAGTGCCCCATCCAATTATCCAGTGGTAAATTCTAAAAATATTATGTTATATCGAGTTGGGGTGCAAGAAAATACAAAAGCAAAGTGTAATTTTCATTTTAACATTGTCATTTTGTTTGATTGATGTTCAGGCGGAAGTGGGAAGGGAGAGTCGTCAAACATATTCTGGGTTGGAATCATTGTCCACATATCTCCAAAACGGACTCAATAGTCCACTCGACTTTAAAAGTCTTCTCCTCGGCTGCTTCTTTACATATGGCGTCAGAAACTTTGGCATACCTGACAGCATGAGTACCTTGATTCCAATTTACCAGTTCTTCAAATCAAGATTTTCAGGCGCGGCGGATACCGAACCACAGAAAAAGGAAGCAGCGATCATTTCAAATGAAATTCCGACATTGAAAGAATCTGAAAAGACAAACTCGGTTTCTACCAAAGGGATAAAAGAATCTGAGAAGGAGTCAGCATTCCCCGCAGTAAACAAAGATGTTGCTGAGCCTGGAAAAGATGCTTCTCACAAAAAAGAAGCTAAGGAACCTGTTATGAATGCTCCTAACAAGGTGGAAGCTTCGGAACAAGACGCACCCAACAAAAATGAAGTTGCTATAAAAAGTCGCAGGAAAAGGAACATTCTGCCTCCTCAGGCTCAGGTAATTAAGAAAGAATAATGCACTTTCCTTTCTTTGCACCAACATTTTGAGCACTATACAATTATCCACCTCGTCTCGACTAAAACTCTGTTTTTTACAAACAAAAGTTTGAATTTTTAATTTTAAGCATTTTCCAGTGTCAAAAAACTTTCTCTTGGTGTTCTTCTTAAAAAATAACATTTTACTGGTTTTGCTTATTATTGCCCATGTTGTGTAGCAGACAACGAAACAAGTTATAGCAATGTTGACACGCATGGTTGAATTTATTTCGATTCTTTTATTCCTTTCCATACTTTTTACCTCATTTTACCAGGCTGACACAGACCTGACTGAACTGGCCGCTATGGTTGTTTCCGCGATACAAAGTGGAGAGTGCATGCAGAGAAGTATATGTCTGTTGGGAAGCCAGATTGGGAATTCAAACAAAGGAAGACTTGCGTTCACCTTGGTGGATAAACTTGTTCCTGACTCTGTCCAAGGAAATCAGTACTTTCTTACGCTAAAGAAAGCACTAAAAGGCGGAGAAAGCTTCTGTGACAGGTTTCGTTGTAGACTCAATTAAATGACTCTTGGATCCGCTTCAAATGTCTCGAAAGTTTTATGATTTTGCAGTCGGTGCTATCATAGTATTCTCTCCTATGTCCAAACATATTTTGTGCATTATAAAATATCAATATATCATGAAAAAAATGAGTGCAAAATTCTAAAGATGAATGATCATATGGTGCTAAATAAATTTATATGTGTGCAGTATTAAACTTTTCATGTTATATGTTTTAACTGTTTGTATGACTTTTAATTTGAAACTCATACAGCAAAATGTCTATATGCTTTGACAAAACCTCTTCCATACGATGGACAATTACCACCTGTATGTGGGGAAAATGCATACCATTGGGGGCCACACTTCACTTGCAGAAAATCATATACACTAGTGTATAGATGTATACGTTAGCTTTTCTCTTTTCGTTTTCCCGATGAAGGAATTTTCTACAAAAGCTTTTCAGCATGCTTTCACCAGAGACACTCGATCGCATACTAAATCGTACGAGCAACTATCAGAAGGATATCCCAAAGTTACACCACACATTCGTGCAAACCTTATCAATAATGATAATCTCCACATGATCAAAAAATAAAATAAAACTCTATACATCAAGTGATTGCATGTTCTTCGCTGTCTTTAAAACTCGTCCCTCCTTCTTCAAGTTTACATTCCATCACACCACTGATTATTATTTACATGGTACATTCATAAGGTAGTAAGGATGCAGCGTTTAGAGAGAAACTGACAAAATGATGTCATAAGAAAACCTCGCTCCCCGAAAAAGTATTTATAAAGAACCTTTTTTTCCTTTTTCTTCAATTCTGTTTAAAGCAGGATGAATATAAAGAGAAGTTGTGATACGAACTGAATGAATGATTTCTCCATTTCTTTTCTCCGTTCCTTTTTAGCCTACTTGTTTTATTCTACCCAAATTCCAAATGATATGAAAGCGAGCGAGAGAGAAAGCCGTGTAAAAATAGGAAGTAAAGCTTTACAGATTTTAAGCTTGAGCTACATCATCCCGAAATGTAATAGTCAAATCAACCAACCGAACTATAGTCAGAGGGAATGCTCAAGTCATATTTTATAGTGTCTTCCTTCTAGGCTTTTCCTCCTCTCTTACCCACTTACTTACAAAGTTAATAGGCTATTCAGCACCATCACCACTGTTGTCGTCAACCGACACCAATAATATCCAACTTAACCTTTATAAGGTTTTGTCTGATTTGTTTCCCTCCTGTTGGCTCCCAGTTTGTGTACCCTATCCATAGTTCATGCATTGAAAGGGAGGATTCATTTGTTTGAAATCCCCTGGGTAAGCATACATACTCGTTTAAACAAGAAAATATATTATGTCTACATGTATACGGGCACGTGAAAAGAAAAATGGGAATTCCTGCACCCTGCCTGCACATGATTGTACATAATAGAGTGGAAACTTGACTATATACTTACACACTTATATTTCACTCAGTAGTAAACTGGTTTTCCATTTTTAGTAAGTTTCAGAAAAACAGCAGCATATAATATCTTCCAAGTGAAAGTAAAATCTAAATCCGCCTTTTGTCCTACTGCCTATTTAATACAACACTACCTTGCCCATTGCTCCTCTCAGCCTTTGCGAAGGAATGGGAGAAGGCTGGGATGGTATAAATAAATATCAGCCACCTACTTGTGGTGATTTATGTACATAAAGGAAAAGGAGCAAATACTTTCTTTTGCTGTGATCAAAACTATATATGCATGTGCATTTGTTGCCCTTGTTTGTGGATTTCCATTAAAATCCAGGGGAGATGGCTTTCTCCATCCATTGCTTTTAGCACACATACAAATGCATGCATAATAAGGTACGTATATTGACATTGGCAGCCATTATAACGTTTGCTTGGGGTTTCAGGGTACATAAATATGCTATAAGTTGTGTAAACTATATGTATTTGAAGCATCATTATTGCAAAGGTTTTTTATTCTCTTATAAAACAAGTGTCATACAAGGCACTTTCTCTCCTGTTTGTCTACGCTCCAGCAGACTAGACCTCTTGAAGAAAGAGCACCTCCATGTGGTATATAAGCCCCTTCTTCTTCAACTTAAGAATCACAATCTAGATAAAGCATTGTGTGGCCGAGGAACTGAGGTTTCATTATGATAAACTCTTGAGTTCACGATCCCATCTCATTTCACGTGACAACCATCGGCAGAGAATCGGGCAAAAAGTGATCATGGTGGTGGAAGTTGAGAAGAAGGAGTTGGTTTGTGATTGGTGTCAAACAATGGCCTAGCTAGGATCTGCAGAAAAAAGAATACCTCTTTTGTGACATACTTGTGCTGGTATGAAATGAAGGTGAGCCTGACGACATGCAGCTGGCTGAGCGTAGTTTCGCTTTTGGTGTGAGGAGCGGAGTATCGTAGATAGTAAACATTATGGATCGAAAGCCAAAAATGAGAGAGGTTTTTCAAATACGGAACAGATGCTTCAGTACAGGAAAGATTTAGAATTGACTCCAGAATTGCGATAGGATATAGATCTCGGTGAGAAATAAGAAAAAACTATCATGGTAGAAATTGCACATACATATTTACTTCCTCTTGAAATGCTTACTTCTTGATTACACATTTTTTTCTCTTGATATGTGATTCATTCAACTTGAGCAAACCTCATATAGAAAACCAATTTATTACCTGTGTATGTCTATAAAAAGGACTCCTGTTACATCTTCCGTTCATAATACCCATAGTGCTCAGAATTCAGGTGCATCTTTCTAAAATATGTCCATTATATAATTAAAAATACCCTCCCCAATAGTGCTGAAAATACTTAGATATTATCGCGCTTTTTGGGAGAAACTATTTATCACGTTTGTGGAACTAGTTATTACATCCATCACAAGAAATGCGGTAGTATTCTCGAGTGTAGTGTGAAGCACACTGTTTGTAAGCTGGGGCTACCTGAAAACATACAGCAGTACGTACTATCCACACGGACTGTAGTGGATCGCCGGCTTGTAGGGTTGAGAAAATCGTATCCTACAACCAATAATAGATATGAAGTTTATATACAGGCACTCATTCTGAATAATTCTGATTCAAGAGGATATAATCGGGCCAGAAGCAATGCTTTCTTTGTTGTTTATGCAACTTCTGCACAACATCAGCCGTAAGTTTGGTTGGAAATTGGAGAAAGGTGTTTTTGTCCATGTGATTATTTCATTTCCACTAAATTTTGAATGAATGCGTGTCTGCCGGATTATTGCTAGGCTATATCCTAAAAATGGCACATAATATGAAGCATCAGGTGAATATTATATGTAAGCATTTGCATCAAAGCTTGACGCAAACTAAAATGGATAGAAAAGTCTGGTGTTGACAGATTCTTCCAGTTTCAAAAGAAGAATTTACGCTTTTTTCTAGTCTCTGGTAGTGCTATTTTTCTCTATTTTTCCATTTTGTCCAAGTAGAACCAGCTAGACAAAGTCTTTATAAGGAATCCTTATGTACCCAGCAGCTTCTAAATAGTATGTCTATAATGCCACAACAATGAGTAAATTTAACATAAGATAACTAGGCTGGCTAATTACTACAATGACAGATATTTTGTTTACTAGTTTGAATCTGTATGCTCGGTCTTATAATGTAAAAAATCAAAATTGAATTTGAATGATTGCAAAAAAATTCACAGCATATCATTATTTTTTTCTATGATAGAATATCTTAGAGATATCCTAAAGAGTCCAGTGTAGCGCTACTTTTATATATTATATAGCTCCGCTGTTTATTTATTTATTTTGTACAACCACACGATACCCCACGTAGGTGTGTCTTTCTTATATAACATGTCATCGTCACAGTGGTATCTTCAAAACATCTTGCGTGTCCTTCAGCTCTAAACTCGACTTTCTTCATCGTCGGGGCTTGAATACGGTGTGCACATAAACGATGTGTCATATGCCGCTCGAGCTGTCGTGGGTTAACCAAGTTAACGTATTTGCGTGGTAATTGAAGAAGTGAAGATTAAATGAAGCACGTCCTCCAAAATTGGTGAAAGCAAATCGGTTGACAGATCTTGAGTAGGGCCTATTGAAATTAGTCTTAGAAGTTTATACCTGTCATGTCACGGTGTAATGCTAGTGCGATAGTGCGATTACAAACAGGCGCAGGCGAGTCAATGGTGTAAAAAAGAAAACCGTTTTCAGCATCAACGGTACATTTCTTTCATAATTCTTTCAAAATTTCATAAGCTTAGCTTTATTCACTATAGGTTTTTCACTAAATTACGAGACATTTCAGATTGGTTTGATTAGTAGATTCTAGTAATGTCTAGCCTAGTCTAGTAATGAATGTTTTTCAATAACAAATGCTTAGATTACACACCACCTCGAGGACACAAAATTAATTTGGTTTTCCTCCAGTTCTGATACTCAAATGCGTGCGTATAGTACCAAATATAGTATGCCACTTGAAAAACCTAATGTTTTAAGTAGCAATTATAATTCGAAGTTCAAACAAACATAGAACAGAATAGGTTGAGGAAACATAATAAACAATGTCTTTGAGATCTAGTTACCTATTCGTACTTCTATAGTTAATGTTTTTACGCATCTTTTACAAAAACGTATGTATTCCACCCAAGTTATATTTAAACTTGTTCTTGGAAGAACAATTTTAAAAATGTTTTTACCTAGAGCAAAATATTAAAAGCACATAGTCACATCATCCATTATGCTCCTCCAGGGAGTTGTAAGTGATACATATACAAAAGAACAGAATACACAGTCTCCTGGGCCGGATTGCATAAAAGTTACAATTTTTTGTTAACAATGTAAGCTAATGTATTCCTTATGGAGAAAATTTCGGTAACCATAGAAAACTTTACAAATTGTTAAGATTGTAAGCTTACAATTTTTTATGCAATGGGCGCCTGATATTATAATGTAAAAAATTATAAACAATTTTCAATATTCTTTCATTCGTTCAATTTAAATTATTCATATCAGCATTCGCTTGTATCATCATTTGTTGCTAAGTGAATATTGTTTTATTGTTTATACATTATCATGAGCTACCTAATATTAACGGTTGTACCAACTTTGATTTTCTATATCAAAAGGCTGACTCTACTAAAGAATTCAAATATCCAAGATTCCTTTTTCAGAATCTAAAATCAATCAATTTCGAATGCCGTTAATTGTCTCGTTCGATAGTTATTTATCGCTATCATTGAATCATGATTATGATCGAATGACAGTACTAAATATAATTGTTTAGTATTTACACTTATCCAATGTGTTTGCTAAGGAATGTTCCGCATTACTCGTATATGTGCGACTAATTGTTACACGTTGTTTTTACGATTTAAGATTTTATGATTACTTTAAATTTGCTGTGATTCCTATATATTTAAAGTCGCATCTACATATTAGATTTAGACTATAAGGATTTTGATTTCACATAAACAACAGCATTTCTATTTCTTCTATTTTGTAGCTTTAAATTCAATAATAAATCGTTTTCACTTTTAAAAGGGCCTACCATTACTTATTGTATAGTACCCTCCATTTCTGTAGTTGATGGTTCTCACTAAGACCAAATAAGTTTTTTTCCACTGACTGAGGTACTAGAAATTGAGCTTTGTCTTGCGGCTGTCCTTCAGGCAAACTATAAATCTACTACAAAGTGATTGTTATACGAGCAATTTCTTGTATTTTCATATAAATCTCAGATGAATCAGTGATCATAAATCAAAATGCTTTAAAGGTAATTCATAACAAGAAAATGTGTTTAGAAGAAAGTTTGAAGAGAATCATTCAAATTTAAGGTTGAAATATATTATCAAGATATCAAATATAATTTCGAAACATTTATTATTTTGTATTTTGAACATAAAACATAATTCAGTACAGTTCCTGGAAGCCTATTGCTGTCAAAATAGCCTGGAAAATTCTATTAAAATTCCTGCGGTGAGTGACTTAATGTAAGAACCAAGAATTTTTACTTTGTATGCTGTAATTATGAAACAACCTGTGTTCTGTAAAATTTTGTACTGCACTAAACTAGTAACTAAATGCATGAAAAAGAAACGTCATTATGGGAGTTTTGTCTTTTAAATTCTCTGATACTTTATGTATGTTGTATGTGAAGTAATTCAGAAGACTTGAGTCAACGAATCCGTAGCAAAGTGCCGGTGTCGATTGTTCAAGATAGTACATACTACACTTATTGCAATTTAACGGTTTATACAATTCGTGCATTTTTCGTCAGCACATGAAATTGAAAAATAACTATAAACATCGAGGCTCATTCACAAAGTTGCAAAAAAGTCACAAGTCTTTGCCCTTCAAATAACTTCCGCTCTATTTGTGTGTGTAAATAAGGACAACATCATCCACACATCGTCATCAGTATTCATTGCATGGAAAACGAAAAGTGTCTCATTTTTAACCTAGAGAGAAACTGGAAGCAAACACGTACGTCTAGCTAGGTGTATAGGTTACTGAAAGTGATTCATGACATCTTGCTCTGGTTCTTTTACTATGTGCTCGTGTATTTGCTTTGCAGTCACAATGATCCATCCCGAGAAGTGGAGAGCAATTTTGTATGGGTGTGTCGTTCAGAAAAGCAAAAACGATACGTGTGTTCTAGTCCTAACATAAACGGATCAAGATATCCTATACGCACAGTACATAATATTACATAAAAATGCAAATGGAAAGTCCATACAACTATTTACAGAGAATGATCTTGTAAACTTGTAATGTGTGCACCAACATATCTAGGCTAAATGCCTTCAAGTCATTTTATGCTTTTCCCTACCGAGCTTTACAAAACGGTATTTCAAAGCTGGTGACGGTCGTAGCATCAAGCTCTTTTCATCTAGAAAGGACCGACATTTTTCAAAGGAAACATTTCAACCATGTGCACTACTGTGCTTCATTCTCGCACAGTTTTCCTTTTGACGCTGGATATTTATTTTGGAACGCGTTTAGTCCCGTATGGCCTGAAAACATACAACTTACGGGCGTATCAAACGAAAAAAGCATTATGTAATTTGAAAATATTGACATGACTAAAATGGTCCTGAATACAGTGAATGAAAGCAGGTGTTTTGCTGAACTTTAGTGTTTCATCACTTATGAATTGTACCTGCCAAAACAAAGAAATTAATTAAACTTGGTGAACAGTCGCATTTACTCATGCTTCTATACTGAAATCAGCAACGTGTAAAAATATGGTCAATTTTTTAGTATTAATCATTTTAATTACGTTAAGTGAACATTCTTTCCCAGAAATAATTAAATGTCATTGTAGAAGCTGAATTTGAATATCATGCAAAATAGCTGATGGTTCTTCCAAACCTGTAAATTTATGCTGAAAATATTACAAGTTTTGTGAAAATAGTTTTTTGTTACAATCAGGGCAATGCAATAAAAATACTTTGAATGGAATTTACAACGATTTTTAAAATAAACTGGATTTGATTAAGCACTTATAGGGAAAGTTTATACAGTAATACAGTTACATCCACATACAATTTTGCAAATGTAGGGATCATAATTTGTAACTAAACCAATTGCGTTTCCTTAAAAGCCAAAACTTTGAGAACCTATAAAGTAGAACCTGGAAACTGTAGCAGAATGACACGACTACACTTGTCCATGACAGATATCAAGGTAAATATAATAATATAATAATATGTGAATATGCTGTTAAATTCCACTCAATTTACTGTCTTTTATTGCAAGGGTTCATGTATAACAAGACGAATTGTGAAAAACATCGTTTTGGACAACCTGTAATACCATAAAGAACCGTAATTTTCCATCTATAAATGCCCGCATTAAGAAACACCCGAATGTTTCCTTTCCATGCATGGCGCTGAAATGGCATCGTACACGTAGGAAATACTTTGCTGCAAAATTCGAATAAATAAAAATAAAATGATACAGTATTTCTAGCTCTCAATTTTTATCGATAGACTCTTCCGCATCATGCAGTACGACTAGTAATCACGTTCATAAATCAGTTGGTCATGAAAGGAACAGGTAGAAAACGTTCATTTTTATGGGGGAAATGTATTCCCCTTTCATTTCTACGTAGACTATTATGGTAAGCTACTCGCAATAGTAAGACTTTTTATGAGTGAAAGTTTCAAAATGAGTTCGTAATACTTATTCATCATTGTGAGCTCACGTAAATTCTCAAATCTAGTATTTCAGGAAGGAAAATGAAGGGTACGCTTAAATTGCCTCTTCGTTTTTTTTGCAATTTACGTTCACAGGTGTGCACATCATCGTCCTAGTCGGTCTCTCTACCTAAAATTATCTCTAGCTGGAATCTTTACTATCTTTACAACTTTTGAAGTTGGCTTATTGTTGAGCGGAAGTTGTAAGAGTTGTATGTAATACTCGAAATTGTCTTCATCTTCATCACTTGATATAGGTATAAATTGTATAGCAGAGAAAGGAACATGTTTTCATAGAACATATGCAGCATCAAAATTTCCAAGTGAGTGCTTTCAAGCCTCAACTTTCAATTCAATGCCATATCAAGTTGAAAAATTCTTACTCATCCGTATAGACGTTGCAAAAATATTGTCATATCAGCTCCAAAATGATCCCCAGTAAAAAATAACCTTTTTGTGTTATCAGTACTTTTACTGTAGATACTCGTCGAAAGCAAGCATAATACCTCGTTCATCCACTTTACCTCAAAATAAAACTTGAATCAATGAATCAAATCAAATAATTAAAAAGTTTCCAAGTTATTAAGATATGAATGTGTTTATATACTACTATACTTTATTTCTACGCAAAAAGGAACGAGCTGCAAACTTAAAGTATATAGTAGGCGATCAAATGAAAAACAAACTTGAAAAATCTAAAGCAAAAATAATACTATAGTACATTCTTTGTCGACTCCCTTCCATCACTTCCATCCGCAACATTCCTCAGCTTTCAGACAATACGTTGTAGCGTTGAAATGATATTGTGTGCTACTCTTTCTGTCTGTCATTTTATCCGCTCGCATGTATATAAAGGTTATCTTTTCTATAGCTAGATATTATTAAAGTGCTTTTTCACAGAGCAGAAAATTTTTTGCCCTCTTCGATATAATGTTTCTTCCTTTTCTAAAAACATGAATACACATTTCAACGAGTTAAAACTGACATAAATATGTGCAGCAAAAGTGTCAGAGAGTAAAAAGGAACTTGTTTGACTTTTTGATATGGTAGCACCGTGGTTCTTAATAGTTTGTACAAGAAAAAAGTAGCAATCTTTGTATCACTGCAAAAATGCTCCTCTGTTATAACGCTTTTCAGTAAAACTAGTTGAAGTTGAAGGAATGCTATTATGTCAGTCGTGCATGTTATGGGAAGCTTGTTACAAGCATGTACGCGCCCAGGTAGGTCTAAGAAAGTACAAAAGGAATTGAATGAACATTGGAAACAGTATTAGTACCTCTAACATACTCACAGGTATATTACGTAGGCTGTATTTACGTGGTTGTAAATGTGCGAATCTTTGGAAAAAGTTACCCAATGTGATGTGCGTAAAAGTAGACACTGCCCTCGTAGAATCAAGGAATTTCGCCTCCATCGTCATAATACAATTCACTCGTGAAACTTTTCCCATCATTATCATAGCTCTCTTGAATAAAGCAGTGGCAACGGTAATGCCTGGAAAAGTAGTGTGTGGCATCAACTAAAAACTGGAAGTATATGAGAAGTGGAAGTAATATGGTATAATATAAAGTGGCGGAAAGTAATTCTGCCTTATTGTAAAACCAACTCTCTCACACTCTCCGTGTTTGTGACTGCGATGATGTGAATGTCTGTACGTAAGAATAAAACCGAAAATGCTGGGGTATCTTGGTACAGGCCTAGACGTTCATTGGTAGTAGCTTGACAGAAGAAAAGTGGGGAACACTGTGACATTATTAGTAGCTGTAGGAAAATATTAAGTGGTATGTCTTACACAGTATATACATTAAATCATACGGAGTTTCAGGATTTCACAGGGAGAAAGTTTGAGCGTATAGAGTGGAATCAAGAGTATAGAAAAAGAGAAATGGGAGACTAGAAAAGGTGAAAGGTTTTTACAAATAGTCTTTATGAAACGAGCTCAGTTTAAATACAGTCAAAGAGAAAAGAAAGGGGATATTGCTATTAGAAAGAGCAGTCAGAGTGAAACGGTAACCAACAGCAGACAGCCAGAGAGAGCACATAAATGGAAAAGTCAAAAATAATACGGTGAGGTAAAGTACATTTCATGTTACATTTTATGGGTATACATACATCATGACGGGTTTGTTCCAATCCAAACCCGCTTTTGCTCTACATTTCGCTATTCGAGTGGTTGAAAAGAGCAGGAATTGGGATTCTTTGTGTCTGTTTAGTAGTAGGTAAGGGTAAGAAGGTTTTTACAAATCCTTTTTTGGTTTCCCTCGCTGTTTGGCCTTGCATGGTTCTTTTGCTGACGCCTTTTCACCTCAAAATGAACTAAAACGTAGAAAATAAGTTTTGTTTGCAGCTATAAGTACCTGGTGATCTTGGTACTTCTTTTTTCAGCACGGCATCGATGCAGCCAACATCAGACAGAGCTTAGTAAGTTGAATGTAACTCCGGAAAGGTAGAAAGTATGCACGATAGTGGTGAGCAGATTGTTGTAAATTCCTGTACGTCCAGAATTTACAAGTTTCCACAAACCTGACATATATGGCGGAATACGTTTACTTATGATACACCGAGTTTCCTGTTTACAACCGCCATGCATACTGTACCCCAAAATGTCCGGAATTTTGTTTTCTCTAAATGTAAATATTACATACCTGATTTGGAATTCCTCTTCACACGATCTGGACGGAGAAAACCGTACCAAAATGAAATGTCCCGCAGAGTAACGTTTAAAATACTTAATAAATCTTTTTCATTACATGAACTTTCTCCTTTCAGTTGTACATGCCAGCATGCAAGTGTGCAAACTTATTTTCCTTTTTGTCGTTTTTAATTTGAACTTTCAATCAAAAGCCATACAGCATCCAAGATGCTTAAACTAAACTCACATCGTATCATCGGCCAACTCATGCGCTTATTACGTACCCCATTCTATATGTACATGAATGCAATCTTAATGGCAGAAGAATTAATGGGCAAGCAGAAAAATAAATTCCCGTTTTCTCATCCGCGTGGCGGCGTAGTGCAGAGTGCAGACGAGGCAGCAGACTTCCTTCTTGTCCTCTTACCAGTTCAGCTTCAGCTCGCTGATACTTTTTTTCAGTGTACGCTCCTCTGAATAATTTGAAACGGGCCTTTACAAACGTGCCGACCCAACTCCTCTGAGAATAATGTCAAATGAGTCCTGCTGGCTTTTTAAAAAAGTGTTTCTGTCGACTCCTTTTATAACACTTTTTACTGGCACCGTAAGCTGTAATGTAAGTAAGTAACTGTTATGAGTGGCAATAACGAATGCCCTTTGTATCTCCAGAGAACAGACAGGCATAGGCAGAAAGGGAGTCATGTGGTTCTTGTAGGTGATGTTATTAACAAGCTCTAGGCAAACAAGATGCATATATACTGCAGCCGTTTATTTTACTCTCAAAGAAAAGGGTAATGTGTGTATTACTGTAAGTACCTATAGGTATCTACATGGAAGAGTAACAGAACGGAGACCACACAGGGTATAATATTGACAGTGAGTGAGGAATGTAAACATTGAACAAGAGTCAACAACACTGAACTCGCTTGAGAGAAAGTTATTTGAACAGACTGTGCAATAGCAGTGTGTTTTAGAGGATACATAAAAAACTTATACAAAATGAAGTGTTCGCAAATCTTTCTCCAGCTCGTTGTAGTCACAAGTAGTCACACACTGTTTTTGTAGGTGGGCCCTTTCTTCTGCGAATACAATACGTTCCCCTCTGGGTTTTAGGAGAAGGTGCATCAGATAATGAATCCTCCTTTTATTTTACTTTTTATTCAGGTGGTGGTAGAAACCCTGTGAGTGATGGGAGCAAAATGAATAAAAAGGTTTCTATCCACTTGAGTAGTTGCTCTTTAGAGATCATCTCTTGCCTGCATTTAAGTATGCGTTTATTTATTTGCTAGAAGTAACATTTTAACAGAGTCGCTTCAACTACATCTCTCTTCAGATAGAAATAAAATTCGTAATTCATATTCTTCTAGGAGAATTTGGGCATATTGTAAATTGTAATGGTTTTGCTGTTACAAAAATCAATACAAATAAATTGAATTTGCTTGGGTTTCGATTTCACTTTCATTAACGTCAGTCATTATCGGACCATCACACGGTTACTCTTGGGATGCTTATATATGCGGCCAGCCTCGTTCACATCATGCAATTTTATGCTCGTTCGCTACAATTTGTAACATATTCGGGAGCAGTACAGTAAAACAAAGAAAAACATTGCTGATACTTATACCAACGATAAAAAATATACAGTTAAACAAATGTCTAGAGTTGGCAATGATATTATATTATATAAAAGAGAAAGTACTACAATATAAAGTAAAAGATATAGAGATATATATCGTTGTGTTACCTGGATTTACTGCAGGTTGTCTAATTCCACATGTAGTGCATGAAAAGTTCTATGTTGTATGTAAGAAATATCGTAAAAATACCAGGATTTGGGGCAACTCTGATGGAATGCCGTGATGTGCTTATTTTTTATTTATAAAGTTTTCTTTTCTCTCGTATATCCACCTCTTCATGAACTTATTAATAGTATGCATTTGTCTCTATATACTCGCAGTCGACTTGATGGTGAACCTCATTCCGTTCTTCTGGTCTGATCTGCCTTTTATATCACTGAACCTCTAGCAAAGTATTTTTCAGATGAACTGTATAAATGCCAGTCACTACTTTCTCCAACCTTCGACTTTGTTCCTAAACCTCTGCTCTGGTTCTATTGCTACATGTAAAAATCCCCATGGTATGTAAGTGCGATCTAAAAGGGAATACGACTCTACATAGATGTAATAGAGGCACCGTTCCACTGTGTGCTGTGAAACTGACCGGATAAATTCAGTATGTGGCGGTTTCAGTGTATATGCAAGTCGCTCCATCGCATCTCAACGCGTCTAGGAAAATAGAATAAGTGGAAAAGTGAAGAGGAAAATATTCTGAGGAATTTCCTGCTTTTCTTTCTACTCTTTATTATCCTATCCGCCAAATAAAGGGGATCATTCGTTCAAAAAAGCAGGTCGTCTGTATTTACTGGAAAAAGAAAAGGGAAAATGAAAACTTTGTTTCTCCCTTTCCGACTACGTATGCTCATTCTTTTCTGCATCACCATGAAAGTACATTCAGTCGACCATACTTTATCAGGTAAATCTTTATCGGAGTTGACTTTAACACGCACATCCGAATACCAAAACGGACAGGTGAAGTTTCAAGTCTGAAAATATACCTGCATGTATATTGGACGACTTGCTTCCAATTTCTCCTCTTGCGTTAGGTTCTTGCCTCAAAAAATACTTGTACAAGTCGCTGGAAAAGTCAGGATGCATATTAGATAAATAACGAGTTGGTGGGGTGATTAGTCAATGGAATTCCAAGTTAATTTTTTTATCAAAGCACTTTTAAGCAAGATCAAGAGGAGAGGAAAAAAGGAAACCAAGTAAACCACGTGTTCTTGCTTTGTTTCCAATAATTGTAAATTATGAATGTATGCGAATTTGTTTCATGGCAAAAATTAAGACTTCATTCAAGTTTAGTTGCATTTTTATTAGTACATCTATTATACTCTGTACTTTATTGTCGTCAGATGAGAACTCTGTTTTTGCCACAGTAGCATTTAAGCCATATATTTTATATATTATACACATATTAAGTCACAACAATTACTAGCATATTAACAACAGTTTTTACCAATTCAACACAGTATAATAATTTTCCAAATTACCATTTAATACTTCTATGCATTTCTCATATAATCTTGACATGTTAATTACAAAGGATCTTCAATCTTACTAAAAATACATATTTAAATAATCCAATTATACACAAATTCCTACGCTTCAGAATCATCACCCTGTTGCAAAAAAAACCTTATTAATACGTAAACTACAAATTGATTTTTAAAAAACTCGTTGCAATGAAGCAAAATAAAGATACACCTAATAGAAATAGCATCATTACGTTTTACGAATATTTGTTACACTTTCATTATCTACCTCCACCCAAATCCTATTTGAATGCTACAACGTAGACTCAGGTAAGTATTATAACTAACATTGATTAAAATCATAAAACTATTAAGATCATGATTAAAATGCAAATAGAGCCTTAAGCTGTTATATAAGTATGAACATCATCTTTGATAAGTTCACTAGAAACGTCGCACAGACTGAACCAGAAACTTTTGGCCACAGTTAGTATAATATACATAATATGTATGTAGACAATATAAGGTAATCGTCAAAAATCTTTCAATGTAAGAAGTCTAAACCATGCTTCAATCTTCCAACGTATTTCTTTTACATAACTGGAAAATGCGCGAGCCTCTATGAAAATATGAACAAAGCAAAAGTTTGGAAATGGGAAAGCAAAAATATAAAAATCTCCTACAATTTATACGGAAATTCATAAGTAATAAATATAAATAACAATAAAGAACTTAACAACTACCTGTTCAAACTCTTGTGCTCAATCAATCTGAAAGCAAAAGTTGGAAGCAGGAGAATATCCTTTAATGAAATTCAAATTAAGATTACAATAATTAACACAAAAAAACATGTTTGGATCCGTGTGGGCGGGTAAGAAAACATGAATATTTTAATGAAAAACATATTGTTGTTGGTGCTGATGGTGAATAATAAAACTTGAGGATGATGAAAACCTATTAAAATTACAAACAAACATAGTTTTTACGCAAAAACACCAGGTATTCACGCTATGTCGTATATTATCAAGTAAAATGCGGGTAGATGAGGTATAAAGTATTCTGTTTTCTCTTGTTCATGCCTTCCACACACGTAATTTCCAATGAGAGCACTCTCTAATTACGATCTCTTGTTTCTTCGTCATTATTATTTCCTTATAGTACGGTTGCAACAACGTTCATACACATTTTACAAAAGCGTAACAAACGGTGTAGTGGGGAAAGTGATGTAGTACTAAAAAACTTGTTCATTTCATTGCTTCTACCTATAAACCCACACGTTTATTATGTACGGTTCTCATTTATTGCACGAGGCTGAAACAACTTACTTATGCTATATAATTATTATATTGTGTTGTGTACTAGAACTTCTATAATTATTGTACACTGTAAAATGTATGTATCCATGTATCGTATATGGCGTATCTAATCTATGTAAATATATGAGCCCTACATGAATAAAAAGCTAGAACTTTATTTCTCAGGAACACTAGCATGCATTATAGAGAATATCTCACTCAGCCACAGGTATCAGGTGTACACGTTTACTGAACGTAATTGTACAAAATCAGACTGCCTCAAAGTAACAGTCTGCAGTCTCCGGATACAAGTGTAATATTATGTGTAAACTTTTCATGGGGCATTATGAAACGGGAGAATTAGAAATATTGTAGCAGGAAAAAAACCGAATGTTTTACTCGTATTAGAAATTATGTGGTTGAAGAACATGTATGGAGTTTTGTATTTCTTTCAGCTTGTTTCTACTGAATAAGCGTGGCACATCATACAAGCACACGACCTTCTCTTTTTCCCTGAAAATTAGATGTATGCTGTAAATACGCTTTATTTCAAAACATATAAAAAAGTCTGCGTAAATCTGTTTTATAGAGTATGTAGATATGGATTGTAGAAGGTTATATATGCTCATGTTCCTGTTGCCAGATGTGACGTGTAATTAGTGAAATTTCTGTGTAGCACACACAAAAAGTGTGTCCGTACTTGTATGATTATGAAACGTTTCGTGTATGCATATGTATGAGGCTGACATGTGACTTTAAAAATAGAAAATGCAGATACTGAAAGTTTATGGACCATACCAATAATTTAAAATTTGTCAAAGTCAGTCAGTATGAAATCAAGGAGCAAGCATGTGTAAAAAACAATTATTACAAGGGTAGAGGCAAGAAGGGCACATAATATTACACGCACCAAAGTTAAACCAAATAATAGTAGTAGAGAAAAAGTTGTCTCCTTTGTCTCCAATTTCCATGTCTCCATTATCATCGTTGCTTGTCTCCTGAAAATTTGAAAGAAATAAAAAGCATCCTTTTGTATTTTTGGCAACTTTCGTTCGTTCTCCGTGACACGCGGCTGCGGCTCGCTGCATCAAATGGGTATATATTGAATCCTCGAAGCGTAAATTCTTTATCAGCCAAAGTAGCAATATAATTTATGAATATTGTTGCAAAATACCCCAAAGTATTCACCCAACCTATAATGACTCTTAAAATCGTAGCATACCTCTAAAGTCTATATCACTTGAATATTGTGTTAATAAGACTACTTTCTTCTTTGTACGCTTAATAACAAACCTAAAATGAGATTTTCTCACGAATAATTTACAAGAACTTAAAAGGAGGTGGCAGGACAAGGGGCTCGATGTCTTGCCACCTCCAATGGTTCTTAAATAACACATATAATCGTACCGTTTTTTGTGTATTCACGTATTCTTATAATACGTCGGTAACAGCTTAGTCATCAAATAGAGGTTATTAATTATTTATATGTAGATATTTGTAAGTATGTCTAGAGTATGGTATGCATATTGATTGTTCTAAAAATACGATGTAGCAGTAGTTTATTATTATAAATACAAGATTGCTACTTTCAACATAATAACCTGTTGAAAGTAATCAAGTCAACTACGCACTATTTATTATACCATCTCCCATAATGTTACATGATATATAGTTTGGTGTGTACATATTCCGCGAATTACTTTAATATGCAATTTTCTTTCGAGAGTTACCAGTGAGTCAATCACTATCAGAAATTTCTATCAGGTTTCTCATAGAGATTAAATTTATCCTAGTCTATTACATAACGTATATTTAGGTGACATTCTAAAGCTTTGAGAATGGTTAGATTCTGATATTGGGTTTCAATTATGCATAAAGTACGCAGTGTATTTTGGAAAACTTGATTATTTTGGTGGAATGCCTATTCTGATTACTGGACAACGGTATAATATCCGGACTTTTGCACGCCTCTTCCTTGTCGCATTTTGCATTTCATACCTACTACAGATTTATGTTCATATTTCACTTTTATATAAAGTGAAAGTAATGCTTACTTTCTTAATCGGAACGGTACTATTATACTGCATGCTCGTGACGTGCTTCCAACAAACCCAGTTTGATCTTACCTGCGCTGACCTAATTATTGTAGCATTATTAAGAGTAGAGTAGTGTAGATAGCTCATTGAAATCATTGTCAATGGGTTGGTATTATTATTGATGATGTTGATAATGAATTGTTATATAAAGCACCTTTTCTTCCACAAAAGCACTCTTCAAACGCAGTCCATATCTCATATTTGGAACAATTATTGAATTACAGATACAGGTATTTTTTGTGAAACTCGAAAACAAAGAGACAAGATGATAATACTGTCACGTTATGTCATGTGAAAGTCCCCCTTTATGAGTCTGGTGAAAGTTTTTTTGAACTGTTGGTTAGCCAAAGCGTAGCAAAAGGGATTAATGGGGGAATTTGCATAACAGAGAAAGTACGCAAAGTAGTAGACATGACCATTGATACAGCTACAAAAAGGTTCTATCATGGCTAGGATATGATACGGCGTCCTGAAATAGAGTAAAAAACAATTCCAAGCATCTCAGAGCAGATATCTCAAACTCTTAAATTCTCAAATTCTTAGCCTTTGCTTTTATATACAAAGTTCCCCTATATTTTCTTTTTCTCAAAAGGTGATAGTTTCACTTACCAGCAGATCACAAAGGCTCCTAGAATGAACGATATTGTCCTCAGTGCTTTACGTGCCCTGTTCTCCGACTTGGACTTTTGTCGAACGTCTTTCAGTCGTTTATGAACCTTGATCCTTTTGCCAAGGCTTTTGACCAAACTGCGTGGTGACTTTCCAACTGTACTGCCTCCTCTCCGGCTACCTCCCTCACTTCTACCCTCATCCTCGTCATCGCCATCATCATCATCCCCACCACCGCTTTTACCCCCATCCCGAGTATTGGAGCGGGATCTATTTCTCCCGTCCCGGAAGCTGCCACCGTCCATGGTAGAGGCGGTTTCTATTACATCAATTTCTACTCTGGTTTCAGATGGTCGACTACCAGTGCCCACAGACACCACGGCCAACTTTTCTTTGGAAGACGATGCACTCCTCTTATCTCCTGAACTTACATTACCACTATCGCCTTGACTGGTTTGGCCAGTGGTAGTGATATTTGGACTTATTTGATGTCCCCCTCCTGGACCATTCACATTACTTGATCGCCTGGATCTGCTTTCTCCTCGAATGCTGGCTTGTGCCTGGGAATGCTTTGATTCCGACCTGGCCATTGCACTGTTGGAATTCCCACCATTATTATGACAGTTATTTGTCGCTTGGTGAGTAGATGAACTCCACTCTATAGGTTGATGGGATTCTCGAGAAAAGTCTTCAATAGGAATAGCTGTCTGAACAGGAGTCGGACTTCGGGTTGAATTTCTGGAACAATGGCCCGGAATCTCGCTACAAATGCTGACTTCTTGTCTGGCGTATGGAGCATTACCAAAAACCAGTGGCTGTAATGGTTTTGGAGGGGATTTGACAACCGAGTGAACAGACCCACTTTTTGACATGCATGGACACTTAGGTGGGCCAGTGCGGCTAATCTCAGAACTTCGGGAAGTTGATGGTGGATGTGCTGGGAGTTGGAGCTGTGTTAGCATGGCCTGTTGCAAAAGGATTTGTTGCTGTTGAATAAGCAATTGCTGCTGGAGTTGGTGTATAAGAGGAACAGTTGTCTGGTTGTAAGTCCCTGGGGAAAGATTTTGCTGCTGAACAAGAATCAGTTGACGAAGAAGTGACTGAAGTTGAGCTGTTAGATTTGGTTCTTGCTCAAATCCTCCTCCGCCATTACTGCTGCTGCCACCACCCATACGTCCACCTGAGGATGGCGGTGTTGGGGTTTCAACAGTTATAGAGCTATCATCCATATAGCGTAAATCGGCCGTGTCAAGAAAACTTAGGGAAGACAGTACAGAGTGACGCTTATCCTCTTCGGACAAGTTGGGATTATTGGTGCTGTCAATAATTGAGTTGACAACGTCTATAATGGGAACACCTCCGGCACCCGCTCCTTCCAGTCCTCCTAACAGTGTGCTAGTCGATGAATGAAGAGAAGAGCCCTTGGACGATCTCTGAATTGTAGTTGCATTATTGGGAGCCGTAACAGTTGAACAAGTAGTATTGGTCGGAACAGTGCTCAGATTATTGTCTAATGGAGTAGAAGGGTCTACAAGTGCAGTCTCTTCTTCTGTCATCTCATCGGTGACTTGTAAAGTGCTTTCACCAGCTCTTTGATGAAGTTGAATGTAGTGCTGTTGCTGATGCTGGTGATGATGATGTTGCTGTTGCTGTTGTTTGGCAAGGGAAGCTCGTCGAAGATTCGAACATTGCTCTTGTATGCTGGCGTGTACTTGGCGAGTAGAACATGGGATTAGAGACGACATGGGGATAGGAGTCAACTCAGGAGTGTGATCCTCAAACGGAGAGTGCAGAGGATGGTTTGGGGCAGATGTCGGACTTCTCTCCATTTCAATGGAAGATTCCACCGTAATGCCACTATCTTTGGATTCTACTTTTTCATTCCCACTCATCCCGTGGCTCTTTACGGAGACTACGTGAGTCTCAAATGCGATTTTTCCCGAGCCACCACCACCACCACCATGATCACTTTTGGATTGGCGGCGGTTCGCAGGAACCGCAATCCCAGGGGCTTTGTTCCGTTGGTCCTTCAAGGCTAGGGTTTGTGGTGGCTGATGGATTCTATTTCTACCTGTAGGGGTGGTTTCCGCACTTGGATTACTGTTATTCCCCAGAAATTCTGGGGGTGGAGGTGGAAATTCTTCAGAGGGGGAAACAGTTACTGGATGATTATTGTGGCCAGTCTGACTACTATTATTATTATGACTACCATTATTGTTCGCATTGGAGCCTTGCTTTGTAAAGGATTCATGTTTGGATTGATTATTGTTAGTACCGCTACTTTGTTGTACTGAGATTGCAGTTTTGTGAGTTGCAACGGGGACATTTGATCCACTTTGTTGTGGAGGAGGTTGAATTCTTGGGGGTGGTGCTGGGGGATGTTGCTGTTGTTGATGGGGGTTATGAGAAGATTTTGTTTTAGACTTTGATTTTGATGTTGAGGGTTGTGCACTCTTCTTTTTAACAACCATTGAAGTAGAATCTTCATCAGAATCAAAAGCCGGGCTGGAAGAACGTTCTTTCTCTCCTTTTCCTCTGTTATCGCTCGGAGTTCTGGATTCCCCGCCGTTCTGCAAGAAAAAGAGAGGATTTAATGTATGGGCTTAGATAGTTTAGACAGGTCATCCGGCAACATATTTTATCCCCGATAATATACGACATCCCGAGTAATTGATAACGTTGAAGGAAGATGCTTTATGTGTTTATATGATGATGCCTCTAAATGAAACGCAATTCCTAACCACAAGAAGGGACAATACTTTGGTTCATCTCTCAAATAAATCAAAAGGAGTGACGACAGTGGTGACGGTAGTGGTGAAAGCAGTGGTTTGTTTTAACTAAAGAACTCTGCTAGCGCCGCTAATGTGAAATTGGTTTCCTTTTCCTTGAAGTGTCTCTGTCTCTACCACTAGAAAAGTCAACAGTTGGAAAGTAGTTCAGAAGAAAGTTTGCACGCTGTGTGTACAGGCAGGCATTTACCCAGGTTCATTCCTCATTCCTACAACTGGCATATTTTTACTCCTCTTCCACATGGCATGGTGGGTTTTGTAAATGGAATGAAATGTAATATACATGTAATCTTTGCGGATGAATGGATTTTGGATTTGATTTACATAGGTAGATTGGATATTGGATAATCATTTCGGTGAAAGCTTTGATGGAAAATGTGGTAGATGAGAAAAACGCATGCCATGTTCAAGATTCATTTGCATGGAAAGAAAACGAAGCTTTGACGAAATGACGACGATGGAACAGAGTATCCAGTTTCGGGTATTCTAATATCCGAGAAGATGTGTTTGCGTACTACTTGGAATGATGACGATGATGATGTGTCATGTCATTATTTTAAAGCATACGCGTATTTTATGTGCGCATGTAATATATCAGTGCTGAAATTTGAATACTAGCTACTTCAGTATTAATGACGAAGGACTTCAGCGTGAATAACAGAGACGCGCGTGCACTATTTGGCCTATTAAAGTTACGAGGGAAGCGGAGTAGCGAATCCCTTCAGTGAGCATCACAAGTTTACTTCAGTGTTAAAGTAATCAATCCAGGGTAATAAACCAAGATTGCATGCTTACGGCTTAGAATAGCTTTTAGCAACTAAAAGTATCCTTTTACAGGACGTATTTCCAATAATATATTATTTGAATCCTCGCGGAAAGGACAAGAATTCACAAGAATTCAAGCGTAATGCTAGCTCGGAAAAACAGAACAAACCCTTACTGATGGTACTGAAGGAATGAAATATAATATTACAACGTAGCGGAACAAATGATGGAAGCTTTCTCATTTGCCAACATTTCAATAAAGATTCATGATTAATGATATTATGATGACTACGACAATCTTACACTCGAAAAGTTTCATTTCAATATTTTGTATTCTGTGTTTGCTCAAACAAGTAATTCGGCTGGATACATGTCTTTAATACAGCCACCTAAATTTTGGCATTTGTGTACAAAGAATGACGCAAGTCGAAAGGGCACTTTGGTTTGGAGAAAGTCGTGGTGATAGGCAATAACCATTACCACTTGCTAAAGATGACTATGGTATTTGTATGAAATCACATCAGCCATCGAGACAATACCAATTCCTTTTACCGAACTCTTTTTGAATTTGTTCTTTGTAATATTCATTCTTGCATCAATAGGAATTTGACGTAGTGTAAAACAATGGTAAGCATGAACGTTAGAGGATTTTAAAAGCATAGGCCATGATGCTGCCAAAAGCAACGAAACATTATATGATGTTATAATATCGAAGAAGTAATTTTGTTTAATTGTACATGCTTACGATAATACGTAGTAAGTACGTGGCGTACCTGTCATTCTTATCATGTTTCAAAATAAAATAAGACTTGTGTTGGAGTAAACATGACCAAAAAACCTAAAAATTTAACCTCAAGTAGACATTTCGTCTCGTCATTCCCCTTCTTTGCCTCCTTGGCTTTATACTTTGCTTCACGTAAAATCACTTATACATTATTATAATAAAATACGTTATATTAAAAACTAGAATTATTAAAACCAAAACACAAAAGCTAAAGAACGAAAGTCTTTTATTTCACTTCATCAATACCTACCCTATACCACACGAGTAAAGTAGTGCATGACTGACAGGGGCAACTTTGTATAAAATATGCATCAGATGGTTGTCAATAAAACCGTTTCATGAAAAATGTTATTCTTTCCTTGTGTCGTTTTCTGCATGAGAACGCAGTAGACGACAAGGAAAAGGAACCCAGGTGTGCGAAACTGAATTGGTATGGGTGTCGTGATACCGTTGTTTCACGACTTACTATATTCAAAATTTGTTCTCTTTCTCTCTCTTTTCTGTTTCTATCCTTAGAGATAATATAGGGTATATGTCCCTAAGCAGATATCGCCGATATTTTTTCCTATAATAAGGTTCGTAAAAATCGTTACTTTGCTCCCGGCATCACACAAAACTGGCACAATATGGTCACACATGAATGAAGAAGTCAGAAGACTGAAAGCATTTCTATTTTATTTTCAGCCATTCCATACGTTCTGTCAATCTCCTTTACATCCAAATGTATGAAGAGTGTTTGTAGGTTTCCATGGAACTAAAGAGAAAAAGAGAAAAATCTTTGGGGAACGACATAAAACTCATGATGAAAGTACCAAATGCTATTTTCGGAGAGTTGTGATTGTTAACATTTACTCTTATTCCGTATTTCTTCTTATTCCAACAAAACAGGTAAAAAATGTATAGTATCAGAGAAAAGTATAGAGTCGGATTTGGCTTCCATGATAAGCAAAATGTTGTTTTTGTGGTAAAATGCCACGTGATTGAATAGTGAAAAGTTCAGTGAAATATTAACATTTATTTTTACTGCAAAAAGTATGGCATTTTCTTAGATGTAAAGACAATAATTGCCTGCATCATCACATAATTTTGTGCATTGTTTGAGCCTGTATCTGCATACAAAAAGAACTTTGTGACTATAGCAAGCACGTACGTACTTACGCAAAACTGTAAACTAATGTAATTATACAGCTCGAACATATTGGAATTTTTTGAGCTCTCCGCAGATAAAAATACTAAAAGTAGACAGATAACATGGCCAAATAGAATGTCCTACATTTTAGCAAAGAACGCGCGTATAGAGTGTAATAGTAGCAAGCAAGCCAATAATACTATGAAAAGGAAACAAACTAGAAAATGTAATCATCTCCTGAGAATTTTGCAATATGTATGCATTTCCCTACGCGGATATCCCTTTGCCTAAAAAATTGAGTCACGGAGAAAGTTGATATTTTGGTATTTGCATATTTTTAATACAGCCTCCATTCCATCTACAATCCAAATATTACGCTATCTCTGCAAAAATTCAACATTTACCCTGTGAATGTAGTTTAGTATATGGTTCGTAAGAAACTTCCTATTTTACCTGCTGTGGTGCTCTTGTGAATGCTGAATAGCAGCGTAGTGTTGTTGGTGGCACGCATGCATTGAAGGAATTTATAGAAAAGGAAATTGTACAAATATTATGCACGCAAGACTACACAACTTTTTCTTTGCTTCACGGCAAAAGAAAAGTAATTCTCCATTACATTGCCGAACTATTTTATCATTATTTTATCATTTCTCCTTCTGTGATTTTTGCAATATCTCTAAAAAATTCCATACAACAAAATCATAAAATGCATGAGATACGTTCACTGAGAACCTGTCACAAAGGAAAAAACTTTTCCTTTTCTTGTCAAGAGAATCTTTAAGCATCTCCTTACTATTTGTGTGAGCAAAGTTGAGATTCGATGGGGCAGATAAGTGTGCACAAATTTTCTCATACATACAGCATATTTATATGTAGAGAGAAGTATGTAGCTCAATATAATCTGTATTTTTGCATGTAATAGAAACAGGTAAGCTGAATGCAGAATTTTATAGTTTATAATGCATAGGGAAACTGGAAAGCAATATCATTATGACTACCATATAAACTCCATACAATGCTAAACCGATATAAACTCCACAGTATCAGTGTCATTTTGACAAAAATCTTTATGTCATGGATGATGAATGAAATATTCCAAATTTTTTGTGTTTTTGATAAATCGAACAAAATAATTATGAAGAAAAAATAAACTTTTGCTTGACACATCGTTTGTTTTTGTTAAAAAATTTAAAAAATGACATGTAAAAATAACTTTAATGAAAATCTACTATTATGTGAAATTATGTCCATTGGAAGGTTTTGGACGTAATTTAATTTCAAAATCGAAAGTTGTACTAGTTGAAGGATCCATATACCTATATTGTATATCTCTCGTTGTACTGAGCAAGCAAATATACCATAGGAAACATCATCAAAAGGGTTTATTTCATTTGCTTATTTCTAAATGGAGCATTTAAACAACATTGCAGACTGCAATATTACTTGCATTATCAGATCAAAATGTTAAATGCAATCTCAAAACAAAATTCACACAATTTTCCGCTGATGCCGTTATATCACGGTTTATTCTTTCGCATCTAAAGTTCAACTTTTAGGTCTGTCTATCTGTCGTCTAATTTGTCTCTCGACATACAAAGCGAACTATTTATATATTTATGTAGGAAGCTGTGAGTCAAGAAGGAATTGCATAAAATGTTCAACACTGTCCACCACAAATAAACAACCAGGTTTTATTTTCTTTGCGTAAAGATATGGTTTCGGTCTGTAAACATAAACGTGCCACCACTATACTTGTGCTATTTTTTGGGGAAAAAGTTAAAAAGAGAAAGTGTTGAAAGAAAGTAATGTGAAAGGTGTTTCATGCGGTCTACTGTACCATCCATGCAGGGTTCTTGGTAAAACATTTTTGAACAAACCTTGTTAGACCACTTTTAAGGCCGGAGAAAGAAAACCAGACCACCACCATCATCGTCACTCCTTTCTAGACTTTGCGTCTACTTTCCGTGATGACATGACATTCAAAGTTCAAAGCAAACTTTTCTCCAATTTTATTAGAAGTACATGGTGTAGTGGAAGTATAAAAGGAACAGCAATAGTAGCTGTATGTAAGCCGCCGTAGCAAAGTAAAAAAATCATAACTCCAAAGAGCCTCTCTACGTTCTAGCAGAGACTTTCACAACGCATGCATGGCTGGTGTATGTTGTTGGATTTTTTAGCCAGAGGAACTAACAAGATATGCTTAAGATAATCACACAGAAGAGAAAGTTGGAAATGCGGTGGCTATACGGGAGCGCTTTGTTTATACAGAAAATTTTCTTGTAGGTTGTAGGTTTTTGGATGAAATAATACATGATACACCATTTTCAGTACATTGTGCTTATGCAATTTTGCTTTCTAACCAGTTTTGTTCCGCTGACCTCATTTTTAAAGAAAAAAGTATAATGGAAAAAAGTTTCTTGCTTTGAAAAAAAAAACGAGTTTGTAGGCGACTGGTTACGCAAAAAATACTACTACAATTTTGGTTAAGATAGTGCATGTCCAAAAGAGAAAGTGGGTTCAAATATTGAATATATTATTGTTTCTTACCTGATTTTCATTATTGTTTACTCCCAAAGTGTTGTTTTTGTTGGGCTGTCCGTCTGCTGGATTTGTGCTGGCAGCTTGAGTGTTGGAAATGCCTATGTTCGCCGTTTTTCCTGCAACACCTGCCAGACCACCGGCGGTCATTTTCACCATGTCTTGCATCCTTTTGCGTTTATCCTCTGCCTTTTTCTGCATTGCCCACGCGGTTCTGTAAATTCCACCATATAGAATAAAGAGAACGATGAGGGTGCTCCAGTAGTATCCAATTATGAGTGCCGTGTTGAAGACAGGATTTTTTAGGAACTGGACGGCACATTCGCCTTCTTTCAGGTCCCTTTTGCCCACATAGTGTTCCCACCCGAATATGGAAGTGAAAAACAGAAGAGCTGGCACAATCCACGTAATGACGACCATATAAATGACTCGGTTTTTTGTGCGCCAAGATCGGTAGGCCGCTGCAATTTTCACCGAGCAGTAGCGGTCAATGGTGATCAGTAGAACAGTATACTGGGAGACAAGACAAACGGTGTAGTCGACAGAAAGCCAAAGATCACAGAGAATATCACCCAAATCCCAGTAACCTTTGAGGACATAAACGGTGTAGAAGGGCATAGACACAGTTCCAATGAGCAGGTCAGTTGCCGCCAGTGACGCAATGAAATAATTTGAGGGCTGACGAATCGCTCGATCCACGATGAAAGCTAGCAGCACCAAAATGTTTCCGGACACGGTGAGCAAGATACATATGCCGAGGCTTATGGCAATGAATATTGACTGCCAAAACCCAAACGGGGGAGGTGTAAAAGTGTCCTCTGGGAAGAGTTTGGAGGTGTCATTGGAAAACGCGTTCAGACTCGTGTTGGAGTAAATCCCTGGATCGTCCAAACCACCCTCCAAACTCCCGTTTAAAATCGAGCATTCCGTAGCAAAAATTCCTCTTCCAGATGGATCTCCGCACCATTTTTGCCAGGTTTGCCGAAATTTCCTGAAAAGATGTAAATGAATATCGAGCATATAGAACAGTTTATTGAATTTGCATGTTTCTAGTCAGCGTTCACTTCGCGTAATTAAAAACCCCGTTGGTTATATGGTGAAAACCTAAGCCAAACAAGATTTAATTCGATAGCCAGTTTCAGCAAAGTAAATAGAACCACGTTTCCCTGTAAGGCTAACTTTCTGCTTACTACTAGTGATTCGTAAACGTAAACATCGCATTACCGTCAAGAATGGTGTAAGTACCAATCTGTCTGGGAGCCTCTTCTACTTGTAGTGGAGAAAGCAAAAGGAAACACGTGACTTGTCAGCTTAACTTTAAACACTGTCATGACTGATTAGCAAGTGGTTAAAGGGTGCGGGCACTTCCAAGGGAATTCCTTTCATTTGCCTGCCTAGTAATATATTACAAGCTTTTGTTTCAAGTTAAAACGAATTGTACGACAGAGTCCAACTCTTTCCCTCCCTTGATTTTCTACGTCTTCTATGTAAGGCAAACGCATCAAAGTGTACATACTGCCCTCCTTATTATACTCAGCGTTGTTAGTTTTAATCACCAGTACATCTTTCATCCCCTCCCTCCCTTTGCATATCTATTGTTATCTAAATTAGTGGGTTTGCACTATGCTCATATAAATGTCACGGAGGAACAACCACTCCTCGTAAACATATCCAATATCTGTCGGCTGTGAAAAGATAGTTTTCGGAATGTGTTTGTGTGTGGTACGTACCTACTTTCTATGTAGACTGTAGTAAGCACACATTTGCACAAATGAAGGCAAACACTGTTTGTTCGAAGAATAGCAGCAAGGGTCTTTGACTTGGGAAAACGAGGAAGAGGCAACGCGAGTGAGAAGGAAGTCACAGGGAAAGAAACAAACTTTTGTGGCCTTGTCAAAAGAATATGTACAGTAGCATATGATGTGCAGGGACGAAATGAGAATCACAGTTAGCAAACTTCTTTTGAAGCCCAATACAGCATACATTGTATTTACTACCACTGGAACAAGAACTAATATTGTGTAGCACCCAGAAACCAATCTATTTACTTACATTGACACACTATAGGCATTTCTGGAAAGTTTGCAGAGTGGAGTCTTGTAGCTTGATATGCACTTTAAGTTAATATACCAGAAGCAAATTACTTATCGCACAATGCAAAAGCATGTATCTATTTGTAATAGAAATTGGGGAGAGAACGCTACGAAACTAACGAACAATGTGAAGATTGACTTTATCAGTCTTCTCTTGTGTTTAGTCTCATTTTGGTTGACTGCATGCCGGGAACTGACTTAGAAAAAGCTTTTATAAATATATATTTTCTATATTATTTTACAATGACGGTTCATGTTTGCTTAGCTCCGCATTTAGTCCAAAACATTTTTAGTCTTCCAAAGTGAAAGTTAACAACACGAGTTTTGTGTTTGTACGTTGATGTAAAGTGAGCCAACCAATATGCTCTTTTATTATAATTATTTTTCGTTGAAGACCAACTGCATGAATTGCATTTTGCTCATGTCATTTATCTTTCTCTGTTACCGTTAGGAAAGGGAAAAAATGGGCTTCATATTCAAGGGCCATAAACCTATAAAAGGTAAAAGCGACAATGGAACAAGAGAGTAAAAAAAACAAGCTATATGCTACCTATTGTATATTATTATCATGTAGCCCTTTTATAGAAACTTTTTCTCTAGATTAAACACCAGGATTCCACAGAGAAGGGAAGATTGATGGGTTCCCACAGATTTTGCCTGCTGTTTTTGTTTAGTGGCTGCTGGGTCTTTTGAGGCTCTATGTATGGTCTGATCATTTGGTTGAGTTTTTTCCGCTTTCGCTTTGTGCACCCTTCTGGGCTAGCTTCCTGTTTATTGAAGAGGTGGTACACCGGTGGATTGGTGGATAGAGCAATTCCTAATATATCATATATCCCTTTAAAACTGCGAAACCATGATTTTGTAGTATAACTGTATGAAATCTCTGTAGGGCTACAAACTTTATTTGTTCTGCGGTTTACAGATCGTTTTACTATTCTGATTATCACAAAAAATTGGCATTAACGTCATGTCTCATTATTACTAACCAAATCATACTTACGTAGCACTAGGAGTACGATTTGTTCCTTTGGCTATATGCAAATAAAATACATCAAGTTGTATCCTCAGCTAGTGTTAGTTGTTGTCCAAAACCCTTAAGCCACGTTACGGCTATAAAGTATCAATAATGGTATGGTGGATAATGGATATAGGAAAAAGAAAGATGAGTAGAAAGTTATATTTTTACGGGATTTATACGGAGATTACCGTTGAACCATCGTTAGTTTTATTTGAATAGAGTCATTCAAAAAAAAAGAGAACAACACGAATGCTAACGCATCATATATTACATTCATTTTTCACTTGCACGACACCAGTCAGTCAGTCAATGATGATAATAATGATGGCTATATATTTTTCCCCTCATCATCAGTAACGGCAGCATCAGCATGCCAAACCGTAATGATGATGTTGATCATGCTATACTAACTTGGCTCTTTCTAACACTTGCCCTAACGAAAATAATAAAATCTTTCATGTTGTTACAATGTTCAATAGTGAATCTGTATGCTTATAACTGTGCACACTCAGCTAGTACTTCTGTCTGAGTTTGGGTGGTAGTTAGTGAGAAGTGAATTTCAACCATCCTCATCCTCTTTGCTCATTTCTGGGTTCCTGGCACAGTTCTACCTTTTCGTATGGAACATGATGATGTTATGAGGAGCTAAACCCTTGATAACTTCAAGAAATGATGTTGATGATCGGAATGTACTACTGCCTGCTGTCCTTTCCGGATTCCGTTCCACTCACTGACAGTTAGATTGAATATACTCCTAAAAACTACATCATCATAGAGAACATTTAGTTGGGAGTTAGGGAAAATGAATATATGATAATATTGCAAACTGCGGTAAGAACTGGTATGCAACGCAGAAAAATGATTTTACTACGCCGAGATTTCATTGCACCACAGAAGGGAACAATGTAGGATGTTCTCTTTGCTGCTGAAGTGAAGTGGATTTGCTGGTTGAGCAAGTATGGAATATTGATGGGATATGGTTTGCAAGTTGCTATCCATACTTTCTTTCTTGCAAGTTGAATTCTACTTTCATTTGCAAAAATTGGGGTTAAATTTTTATTTGCTTTTAATTCTTGACGTTTTTAAAGCGTAAAAAATAAGTTATAGGCAATTATGATTTGTAAGGTTACATGCCTAAGTAGTTTTGCCTAAACCGACATTAATTGCCAAACTGCGTGTATAACTAGGTTGCGTTGGTTGACGTTATTTGAAGTTTGATGCTCCTTTTATTTGAAATTCTACACAAGACGGTGCCTTATTGTAAGAGAGCCAAGAAAAGACGATCTTAAAGCTTCTAGTAGTGAAAAAATATCTACTCGTTACTTTGTTCTCTTTGACTGACGAGAAGAGAAGGACCGGAGATCGATTTCCTTCTTCTTTTCCGTTTCGGGCCATATGTCCAAGTAAAAAAACATGAATTAACTAGACGGTGAACAAACCTTTACCAAAGTGGTAGAATCAGTGGGAGTTTGTAGTGTGCGTTATCCGATGGTGCTCTCCTTGGTAAAAGGCCAAGAAACTTAATGATATATTATTCATTTCTTTTGGTAAGTTAGTAACTCTAGTCGACCTAGGGCTAGTAGTAGTATTCAAGTTCTCTCAGACCAGGTATATTTCTACACAGACTTTCACCATGTGTTCACTTCAATAGACTCTGTTAAAATGCCGATCCTTAAAATTAATATTTAACTCGTTTTTTCTATGGTATAATACGAAATGCACTATCGAGCTCTTTTTTACTCTTTGGAAATCATGGAACTAAACAATATTTTAAATACTGTAACAGGCATATCGAAAGATCAAAAACACCGATTTGTTAAGAGACGTCATGTGATTTTATGATACCACTGACTTTGAAGATACCTATAGTGTTCCTATATTCATATAGTAGTATTTACCTATTCTTTAAGCGTATTATATTCATTCAACATTGCTCTCTTTTGCTATTTTCATAAAAGGGCAGGAAAAAAGAAACTTATCTCACGGTAAAGGGCTTATCTCACACCTTGTGGGAAAATTTTTTATAGCAACAGCCTCATATCACATTTAAATTGCACTTTATAAAATATTACCGTATAGAATTGGGCATTAAATATGTGTGCTTGTATTTATTATTCTAGTAAGGTGCATTTTTGTCAAATATTATAACTCAAAAACATAATACTAAATGTAGTTATACTTTTATACGCTCGTAGTTGCCCAAAATATTATTTTAATAGTTATAATACTAAATGGTTTAGTCATGATCATGATGATAAATTTCTTGTGTAGTTTTTATACAAATCCACATACTTGATTAGTCTATGTTACATGCTACATACTGCTCCGTAATAATGTTTATTCTGAAAACCAAAATACTATTGCAATGCCATCAGACACAGTCATAACGGATTTATTAACTTCGAAAACAGAACAGATTTTATAATCAAGGACCCATTCCTATTCCATTATCCTATTTTTGCATGTAAATACAGAGTTGCAAAACAAGCCAAGAGAAAAAAGACAACGAGCCACAATAACAATACCACACAAGCATTTCAATTGTGCTTTATATAATGTATTATGTAAAAAGGAAACGGAATGCACGCTAATGAGCGACTATCCATCTCTCACAAAAAGGGATTTTACTGCAAAACAGTGTACTATACAAAATCGTAATGTCTGCTACCGGCTTTTCCTGAAAGAAAACAGCACACACAACCTATCCTCAGTTTCCTACATATATGGCCAACCGAATCATGTGCTTCCCACGCAGTGTTGTGCCGCATTCCCTTCATTTATTCAAGTATTCAATGCTTGTATTCATACTCTGTTCGTCATCTTCCGTTTCAATGAGCATTTGTTAAAGCAATGTCATGTGCTAATATTTAAGCAAGTATTTTACTGGGTTCGTTACACGAGGCGGGAGTGCAACAATAATGGCTTCTCCCATGCGATCATGAAAGAGAAGTCTTTCACAGCCCTCCCAATATACTCACATTAAAATGCCACATCTATACAGAATACGTTAAGTTCAAGTTGAGTCCACATTGAACCAACGAATTTCCCTAAGTTCTTCCTCGTCTTTCAAACTATTTCAAAGACTTGTGACGACTTTGCTTTGCTTACTAAATCATTAAAACATATATATTCTTAAATCATATTGCACGCTAATATAACTTCTGCATATAATTTGGCTATAAACAAAATGTTTCTTAAATAAAGGAAAATTACGGTTAACAAATCTATAAGAGTTATTTTGTTAAAGCAAAACAAGCTCAGGATTGCATGCTATTCATAAGAGAAAAACGTTTTCCAACATTATATAATTTGCTTTTATATGTACGTAACCGCAAAATAATTTGAGAGCAGTAAAACGTGCCGAACAAGCTTATTTATTTACTTCTTATTCCAACTTTTATCCCTTTTCCCAACTTTTCCTTTCATGTTTACTGTGTCAGTCCTAGATGCAACTATGAAGAGCCATGCTACTACTGAAGTACTACAATTTCCTCTTATCGTTTAAAGAGGTACATAGCAAAAAATGCGTACTAAGTTATAAAAAGACAATTCTCGTGAGATAATGTGTTAATGGGGATTCGCTTTTAATGTAACCGAAAAAATGAAAATTCTTTGAGCTAACAACTATTCAACTAGTCTATAGTAGAGCAAAAGATGAACCAAAATGAGCTAAAAAGGTTATTGGAAAGCCATGCCTTACAGTAATGGATGAACCCTTTGCTTTACTTTAATTTGTTGCAACAACAGTTTTATGCAAAAGTTGAGTGAGACCGACATGAATATTATATGGATCCTTTAGCTTCCCTCTTTCAAAGCATAGGCAGTAGATAACCAATGAAAACATCTGAATTCCTGTAAAAATGATGATGCAAAGTAAATGATAGTAAACGCCAAAATAGCAGTGAAAATTATCCAATACCGAAAACTCTTTACTCATTGTATATATGATGATGATTACAACCAAGAGGCTTCCCATAGGCTTCCGGTTTAATTTCTGTGCTCTCGCTTTCACTGTTACATAGCAGCACCCAAGCACTGTACATACTATTCGTTTTGGCAACACTTGAATTGGCACAAGGGAGCAACGTTAACGTTATACATGGCTTTTATGAATATGTATAGTAAAAATGCCTAGGGGAACTAAATGAATTTATTCAAGACCGTAAAAGAGAGGTCAGACTAGTTTGCAAAATGGGTTGGCGGTTTTAATGCCTTATGTAACAGAGAGTTTTTTCTTTGGTCACAATAGAATCTTCTGCAAATTATGAGTCTGCTATAAACATGAACTTTTTTCACAGGCAGGAAATTTATTGTGTGCCTAATATTATCAGTCTAGTAGGCTAAATGACAACGAAAGCAGACATGCCTTGCTGACTGCTCATTAGTTTCAAAAAGTGTTATTCTTTTCGCCTACTCACTTTATATCAGAGTAGAAAAAATTCAATAGAAAAGGAAGGCTTTAACCCATGTAGACCTAACTAAATAATAGAAGGTATGCTTTTAATGTCCTATTTTATGAATTTGTTACAATATTCTTGGTAATGCTCAGCTTACCGTAAACCGCAATAGTCATTCTACTCAAGGACATCTTCATTAGAAGCACTCTTATGACAACACTTTTCATGGTTCAAAACAAATTACGTATAAGTAAATTGGTTATTTATAGCTCCCGTGTATACTCACGCGGGAAAATATGAGAAAAGTACCTTGTTAGCTAAACGGTCAATTGTTCATGAACAAACTGACTGCTCATAGTATGGAATAAAGTCACCTTTTGCCATACTGGTTGAATGCTTGTCTGTCAAGTTTGTCTGTACTCTGTACAGCCATACGCACTTTCTTCAGCAAAAGAGGTTATGATCCTTTTTTAATACTATTTATCTATATATAAACATCATAAATGCAGGAAAACATTCAACTTTTAAAGCTACTTATAGTTAGCAAAAGTAGGAAAAGTCGATCGTAAATCTTGTTAGAAAGGAATTTCATAAATGCGTATGCCAGCATCATTTGGATATTTTCAGTTGCTACTACAAATTGAATAACTGTAAAACTATATTTTACTGTTATTGTTAGTTTATTTCTACCTATATATCTACATAAGTTTACTACAGTCACATTTATATTATAATTGCCAATCTCTAATACATTTGTAACACCGATTCGCAAAATACCCAATTTTCATGGAGACGCGAATACTATGGCTGAAGTTTGAAATTGTAACAAATTTTGTAGATTTGATGCATTGAGTCATATATTATTATAATGATGCAAACTTGTGAAAAAGTCTCGAATTCAGCAGAGAAAAATCTCTTATCTCTATTGGATCCCTGACAGTTAAGTTTTAAAAGTCCACTTTACATGGTTGCTGGCTTTTAGCTTTTATGTAAACTTGCTTTTGTATTCTTGTAATGACTTGCTTTCCCGAAATAATATTGGAAGCTTTACTAAACTGAGGTTCCATCAATGGTCCTCTCTAATGCATTGTGAATCTAGGATACAAGCACCATTAATGTACATTGTACAAGATTTTACTGTTTCTCCAAATGGAATAGAATCCATATGTCAACAACAGCAGTAGTGTTTGTATAAAAATATAAAATATAACGTCGATAAACAGTAAAATAGCAGAACAGTAGAAGGTTTTAAGCATGAACAACCTCCTACACATGTGAAACATTAATGAAAGGAACATATTTTCAATTTGATCGACTTTTATGAGATTCATTGGGCTCGTTTTTCATTAAAAATACATAAGCATACAAACATGCCTCGAATGCATGCTACGTTTTGTTGAATTTTAGTAACATACTTTATACACACATATTATCTTGATGTTTACTTGTTTGTTATAAATACTACGAAATCTATGCAATCTATGAAAGAAAGTTATACAGTTTGCCTATTTCAGTATAAACTCAAGCTGTTATGTCTATATTAAGATGCTGCGGTTTTAAAAAAGTGATGTGAAAGGAAATTCAAACATATAAAATCCAAGTCTGCTGGTATGATTTAGTCACTATACTATGGATTTTTCAAAAACAGTTTTCTAAAACGGACGGTTTTTCTAAAAAACCGCAGACTTTAAACTCATGATTTTGGTGCCGTTAGAAAGAACAAGCGTTTGTAGATGCATGGGTAGCACAGGAAAATCCCATAGGAAAAGTACAACCATCTCATTTTTGCAAACCACAAACGTCACATTTTTTCAGTGAAAATAGTCACAATATGACTAAATATAAATAAAATATTATAATGACTAAAATAAGTTAATAAACTGGTGACTATTGGTTTCCACAGGCAGTAAAATTTAAACCAAATCAATGGCTTTTTGCTTTTGATTACGCAACTAGGAAACGTCAGTGTAACAGAATGGCAGACAGTCAAGAAAGTGGTATTTTATAAATATTTGAGCACAATAAACTCTTCCTATAAATTGTATAGTAATAACATTAAACCATGCAACACTCTTATATAATGCATAATAAGAAACTAAATTGCAAATTGAAATTTGGTACTTGCAGGTGTTCATGATTTCTTTTAAATCCCCGGATTGGTTTGGAACTGGGGACATTTTGTTACGACTAAAGTCTGAATAGCTTACCAACCCAACCTCACTTCTCAAGCGTTTACGTTGACGTTTTAGTTTTTAATTCATTCGAAAATTTGTATGAAATGAGGACGATAAAGAGGATTTAGATTTACTCAAAGTTCATAAATAAGTAAGTATTTTACTCAGAAGTATAAATGGTTAGATTGTGCCACGGCATGGGAATGGGCGTCACCACAAATACTCTTCCGGTGAAAGGCTCGAAGAAATTTTCATAGAAAACATGCCTATTAAAGACCACAAAATTCAAGGGAAATGAGGGAAATTGCAACGACAGCGGAAATAGACCCGTGCCGTTGGTTAGTAAGCATACAGCTCTTTCTCCCGAAACCATTTTGCGTACGTATTTCAGCGCACACATCAGAATTTGTGAAAGGAAAAGCAACCTACGTATTATAAAATTTCAATAGAAACTTAAAATAAACTGTACACATGCTGTGAGCAAAGCTGCTCACTCACACTACTTATAATGTAATCTATACGGAGTAGACAAAAAAGTACACTCAAGAAATGCTACTTATGTTCTGTTCTCTGCACTTGTTTTGCTGGTGTTGGTGAAAGTAGTGGAAGGTAGACCGACTCTTTGTAGTAAATTCTCTTTCCCTCAGACGCAAACACACACACAAGATCCACTTCTTTCTAGTGAACTTCTTGAGCAGTTTAATTTCACTGGGGGATCATCTGTATATTTAGGACTAGTTGGCGAAAACAAACAAAAGCCATATAGAATGAATGAGCCGCTATTAGCTGTACATCTATTATGCGCACCTACGAGCAGCAATGGAAAAGTGTGTCTCTCCTTGTATCACGCTTCCATTTCACTTCCTCTCATGCCATGTGCTCCCTAACTTCCTTAGAGACTTATTTTCAGCCCACAACAAGACCATAAAAGAGGCTTAGCATGGTGTGACCAAGATTCTTATACAAGGATTAGCCACAGGAAGCGAACGTGAACAACTTGAGTGTATAAAGCATGCATGCACATAGTTTCAGCGCAAAAACACTATGTACTCGTACATACATTATCTTGGTAGCATCGGAAGTACCAAAAACACAAAACGTAAATCACACTTTCACCAAGCCATATTACTCACGCCATAGTACACAAAGCAGAGTGACACGGTAAAAAAAATAATCATAAAGAGCAGACTAGGAATGAAAAAGATTGTTAGCTAGCAGGTCTGTTAAAAAAATATCTGAACGCTATTTCAAGTGGAATAAAAAAGTTTGAAACCTGTTTGCAGAGCCATGCAGAATATTAATAGGAAAACATGCATGCATATTATAAGAACTGATGTTTTTGTAGGCACAACCCTCTCTGTTAGCTGGCCTATTACAAAGTAGAATTTAGTTTTAAACCTGGTTTCACTCTCTCTCTCTCTCTCTTCTACTGACATGAAATGTTTCAGAAGGAAAAACAAAAAAGTTTTTAGTTAACTATACAGTTTGAAAGAAGAAACGTACAAAAATTTGGTAATAACACAAAGAGTGATAATAGTTTTTACGGTAGCCATACATTAGAAGCATTGTCGGACAACTACACAGTTCATACATACAAGGGGATAAAGAGAGAGGCAATAAAATTTAATGACAGGAAAGCCAACAATAGCGAAAGGAGTTTTATCATTGGCATCATATTCTGATGTGCTGACCACAAAAATCATACAAACAATTTTCAAAAAAGAAAAAAAAACAGCTAAAAACAAACTCACGGTAATCGTCTATGTACTTTTGCTTATGTATCTACAATCTAGTTATATTGTACAAATAGCACAAAAGGAAGAATAGGTATATTGCAATTTGTATTTTAAAAAGTTTACACAGTTTTAATTTTAATTTTAATCCTGGTACATTTCCTGCCATGTTAAAGATGTTTTGTAGAGTTTGGGAAAACCATACAAAAGTATTTATATAGGTCATTATCCTTAAACGTTGATAGCTGTGTAAGGTATAATAATATGCGTTTAATAATCTCATACGCTTAGGTATGCACTTAGAACCTTATAAAAGGTATATGCACCCAATAATATCGACTGTTTGATACATCGATTATTTGACGCGTCAAGTATCTGCAATTGTTTGATATGGTGCCTGTATAACTACTGTACACTTATAAAGTGCTTTAATTCGTATGGAATTCTCACCATTTCGGTATTACATATGTATGAAAGTAAAGCACGTATAATATGAAAAGGTAAACAAGCAAATTCTAATCCAATTTTATTGTCTAACCGAATCTTTCTATTACTCGATTTTCTGTTATTATGTTGCTTGCTGTACTTAAGTGAAAGTAGAGTGGGCGTGAATCCAACAACACGGAAACAAAATGGATGAAACGGAATGGACTTATACTGAGTTTTCCATAAGATACCAATATAAATGCAGCCAATGTCGTTTGTTGTAAAGTTCCACTTGCCTGCCACACTACCACCGTGTGACGTGGTATTGGTGTAGGTGGCAGCGGTGGCACACGGGTTAGTGCGGTGTGCTATTATTATGCTGCCGGCAGTAAATAAGTAGATCTAATACAAATGCATACATATCTTCGGGATTCAATAGATTATGAATGTGGGCCTGTACAACATAGTCGCACAATTTCACTTCATAAACCTAGTTATTTTTTCATATCCCTTCCTGAATACACAAAACAAAGTTTCAATATCATACAATTTACGGAAACAAACTGCTTTTGGGAGGCAAAAAAGAGCTTAAACGTGTAAACGCGAAGCCAAAAGGAAAGGAAAACAAGGAGAGAAAGGAAATCTGCATAAAATACATATTATTATTACTATTTTACATGTACTTGGTTTTGGCTACATCACAGCTATGTAGTAGCAAAGGTACTTGTTAGATATGAATATAAAAAAGTGTACAATGCGATAAGAGAAGTCACCAACCAGCCAGCCGAGGCCGGTCGTGTTTTTGTTGAGAAGCTCATGTTGATGCCTTTCTTGCATGACTGGATAGTTTCACTTTGGCTGTGAAAAAATGATCCCCAGCGCACTGTCCTGTATACGTTATATCAGAATAAAAACGTGGATACGCGCGTTTACTCCCCCATTAAAGGTACATTTTTATTACGCCACCCTTGCTATCTGGCTTTAACAATACCAGAGCAAGAGTTGACTGGAGAAAGTATGCAATGCAATGAAAAAACAAACTTGCTTTCTCCATTTCTCATGAACTCTTTTTATTCTTACATTTTTCGTACACAATAAGCCATTTGGCCTTTGCCCAGGTATATGTGCCTCTACTAAGAAATCAGGATAAAAATGACAGATTTTCCATTTTCCTCCGTTATTGGTACTTACATGAAAAGTAAAGTGACTGTTTAAAACGTAAATAGACTGGAATGGAATATAATAGCGCGTGCAGCTTTCTCCCATCAAAACGTGGCATGACAAAACACACAATTTTGACAATAAGTCACATCATTCCCTCATGGCATCTTATTTGCTTCCATTCAGTAAGTTTGTCTGAGTGAGTGACATACATATTACGATATAAAATAAGAAATTTTTAGAGTCCGAAAAGCAACTGAAAGTTGTTAGGTTAGATGCATACACAGTAAATAATAGTGGTAAAATACTGATGGTTTGAGGAATTTGAAGTGAGAGGGAGTGAGAAATCCCTTTTCCGGTTGGGGAGATTCAAGCAGAGAAAAAAGCCTCACAGTCAAGGTGGGATTGAACAAACCAGTTGCTGGATGCTGAGTTTGGCTGGTCGTGATCGTGAAGTTATTATTATGGTTGCTGGAATGTATCATATAGTAATAGTCTGCATTTTTGTATGCCTAATACCTACGACGAATAGTTTTCGCCAATAAAGCGTTCAAGGTTTCTTGCGGTATGTGCATACACATTTTATACGAGAAAAGACAGAGGATAAACTTGCTTTTCCATTTCAAAAGCTTTCTCACGAAAAAAGTACTTTGAACACGGAAAACTGTTTATTTTTCAAGAATATCGGGAAAGTACAGACAGACCACAGTCAACTCATAAACATATGGATGAACGGGTGAAAGTAAGTTTCAAGACAACTTCAAACAGGAAAATGTCCTCCTTTCTCTTCTTTAGCAAGCTTAACGTTTCTTGCTGACTAAAGCAAAGTCTTGAAAGAAAACGTTTTGATCGTGAACAACCGGAGAAGTCATTGGAAGTTTTAAAAGAAAATGTTCTTGGGACATTTTTACAATTTCTATACTACAAAATCTTGTTTGTACTGTCAACTACCACCGACCTATTTAGTTTTCATCAATCTTGGAGGCATGACGTCCCTTTGAACAGAAATGCGGTGAATGAATAAAGTACATATAATGCATGCATAATACGGATTTTTAAGAGTTTATGTATAAAAAATTCAGTCATTAGCGCTTACCATTCATTCATAAAATCGCTCTTGATAGTAAAAATCTTGGAGACATTCCCCTGAGCATAATATGGTGATCTCTCTAAATTGTAATCAGACTCCATGATGATACACTTGGACAGCTGAAAATTTCCCCCGCCACAAGATAAATGATTGTGAAGCTATTTTCTACGACGGTGGTGGTGGCGGGTATTCACGCTGTGGTTTATGGTGGTAGTGGTGTGGCGATAATGATGAAGCAAAGTGACCACACAAGCATAATACGTACGTAAATGAAGCAGCCAGTCGGACCTCTTCCAGTGATGCGCTCTACGAACTGCTTGATGTTCCTCGTTTCTCACTGCTTTCTCTCTAGTGGCCTTCCATAAAATGCGGTCGCTCTTCACAGATCCGCTGCTCTCATCTTTTGTAAGCTGAAGTAAATTTCAATGAGGATGACTCTAGTAAAAAATCTATTCAACTTGTTTGTAGGCAGTACTACTGTTTTTTTCAATTTTTCACAATAATGCACATTTTGCGTCACATTTGCAGTGTTTCATACAATACGTGCTATTTAACTTTGATAAAATGTCCCTTGCCCAGTTACTGATTTTATAACAACCCTTTTCTATATAAATGTGGGGACACACTCAAACATTCCCTTGCAACGAAAAGAGCTCTAAAACACTTGCATCAATCAATATAGATAGATATTGGCATAAGGACTAAAAAGCACTTTAAAAGTGTTAACAAACTTTCTACTTATTTTATTTTATTCTGGAAGATTCCTTATCATCGTCATCATTTGCAAATGTAATCAATGTTGATCATTGTAAGATTTGTACTTAAAAAAGTGACTTAGTAAGCCCTTGTCAATTGCTACATATTATGGCTATTAATATTTATCTCATAACTGCAGATTTTATTCAAACAACAAACGGTCAACAAATAGTCAACAAAACTTCCCTTTATAAGGCGAGTTTAATAGTATGGCGTGTAAAATAAGGTATAACTACCTTGCATCTTAAGTCCTTACGACTAAAATGTTTTTGCAGTAGCAACACTTAATCACGTCTTCCCGAAGAGTGGTTCACTACTCTCACTGTAACCGCACCAATTAGCATTGTGCTGCCCCAAAAATAAACAAAACTTTTTATAATTGTTAGTGTTAATTGAGTGGATCATATTTTACAAAATTAAGATAAGGTTTCCTATCACGTTTTGTCAATGCAATGTAATAATTAGAAACCTCTTGCTTACGAAGCTACACTGTTTCTGTTACTGTTTCCCTTGCACTCATGAAAATGTGGGTTTGAAAATGTCACGAGGCCTTCTTATATATCTTGTAGCTTCGTGTAGCCCAGATCGATGCTTGAATCCCGAGTATGGAAACAAGAAATATCAGAGTCCATGTTTATGATGTATGCAATATTCTTCCCAAATCAACCACACCTCACAAGAATAGTTATTCTGGTACTTCCCTACTTTATTAATTTTGTCATGTTCACATTCCCCCGTCTCCTTTACTTTGTAAGCATGAATGTTATCATCATCCTCGTCATGGATGTCAATCACGGATCTTCATTCTCAACCTCATTATGACCAAGGTAGTAACGACTTTGTATTATTACTGAATGGGCGACATGTTTGCTGAATCATGATGATTCGGTTCAGTTCCAATTCTCATTCTGAAGAAAACCCTAGTCCAAGCATAGGTAGCATACTTTTTGCTTAACTGGGGGAATTAGATTGCTTAGATTGGTGATGAGAAAGAACATGTCCACCATAGTTTGCGAAGCCAAGCTTCTGTGTTGCCTGCCGTTTCTTGCTAGATTGCTTGCCGTCTACCCCACATATTGCTCAAATTCAGCGTTTCGTAAAGCAACTCAACATTTCAGTAGGGTGGATATAGTGTGTTCTGCAGCTAGTAGTTCACGTTCCCCCGTAGTGCTTCAACTCTCCTTCCATGATGTAGAGTTGCACATATCTATCCTGTCCCAAGTTCCCGGTTCCATCATCATCGCTCATCTTGCCACTCTTTTCTTTTGTAGTACAATTCACGTTACACACGTAGTGCTTCTGGCTGGAAGTAGCACGGTAGATGCAACACCATTCCCAAGTTTAATAAACGTTTGCTGTGCAAGAAGAGGGACAGCATCTGTGGCAAATCACATATAAAATATTTATGAATACATATTGCAATAATCAAACCACAAACTATAACGTTCAATTATTTTGATGGTTACCAGCATGGCGTAACTTTTATGAACCTAACTGCATGTCATAGAATATTTGATTAGGTAAGTGTCATTAATGCAGTGACCGAAAAAGTCAAAGAGAAAACAATGTAAAAAGAGTACTGATATCTCTTTAGCTTTAAATTATTTATGTAGTAATAGGCCAAAGTCTGAACTTTTTATATCACGACTGTTATTATTAAATTTTCAAGATAATACTTACTCATTAAAGTTAAATTTGCTCAAAAGCTTAAATTCTAGAGACATGCAAAATCTTAAGCAAACCGCATATTAATGTAGAACTTTTAAGTAAATCCCATGTAAAACCGGCGCATTTTTGCATCCTGAAAAAGAAAATTTGGCAAGCGAGCCAAGTTTAGTTGGAGAAAGCAAACTGGAAACAGCTGATATAAAATCCTGCAACTTTCTCTCGCAGATAGATAATTCAACTGGACGGGAAGCAGTAGGGAAGGCGCCTGAAAATATAAAGTGTTATAAAGTGATAATATTCAAGTATACTCCTTCTCTCTTGAGAAATGCAAACGTTTTTGCCCATTTATCCGCTAAAAGTTATATAGGTTTATACTCTCTGTGTAAGCCTATGACTTTTACTCTGACGTAATTTTTTTCTAACAGTTTGTTGGGATCTGGTTTTTTGCTCAAAACGTGCACGGCTACGTGATAAATAGAGAGGAAACACAGCAAGATGATGATAATGATGTTGATACTACGTTGATCATCATAATGATTGCTTTAAAAAATTTCCTCATGGTCGGTTCCTTTCTTTTCAAAGCCGGTTTGTCTGTTCCATCAGCCTTTCAAACCGGCTCATGATGATTTATGAGCCTTGAGATATTTTTTTTTGTTCTTTCTTCACTTTTCGTAAAGTTAAGTTTCCCTGTGGTTTCCTGTCTATATAGATACCTACTTCACACAGATTATTCACTGTTTTCTTTTTATCACAAAACACATTCGCTAAAATGAAAGAGAAAAAACGCGACTTTTCCATTCTGCGGTCTTGTTTAAGTTGCTTATGCGATCCACAAAATGCTGCCTGAACAGCTCTGATATGCTAAAGCGTTTAATATTGACTATAAAACAATCATTGCGTTTCTTAAACACATAATACGCGGAGTACATTAACACTTTTGTCGCGTTACTTTTTAGGATAGCTCGGTAGGTATTTACATGTTTAATAGAGTGACTCAAAGACAAGTTTATCCTGTGAAATGACAAGAAGCTAATAGCGTACAAAACCATTTTATGCATGAATTGATTCCGGATTTGTGGGTACGTACCTCTGCCCGAAATTCACAAACTCTTCCCTGTGTGGTAGCCTGAATTTCAAATATGAATGAGCGTTTGCAAAAAGCAGAAGGAAAAGATAGATGAGTTTGCATGCAAACCATATTGTAAGCATACATATCTCTCTACATACTACACACATTCAGCTTCTTGGTATATTTCTGCTCATAGCATATAAGACAAGGTAATATGAGAAATCGAAAACCAGAGAAAATTGGATCAGTCTAGCTTGAGACGACAAGTGAAAGAAGAGGATATGAGCATAATTCCCTACACAGTATATCTAGTGTAGAGACGCACACGCATACACACGAAAATGATCAATCTAATCTTTTGGAAAATCCTCCCAGAACGTGATTTCTTTGAATTGAGCTCACTGTCACTGAAGAACATACGTACTTCTTGCGAATCCACTTAAGTATATACAAATTATACGTTAAAAGTGAAAGCACGACAAAAACAGATATATCGTGCTGACGTGCATGCATTTAAACTTTTACCCGTTTCTATATAAAATCCAAAGTTTTGCTTGATATATCCAGCTCCACTGTATCAAGTTTTTTCAAGAATATCATCATCCTCATCCTTGTCCCTGTGTGACCCCTCCATGCAAAGAGCTAAGCCGGCAATATGGTTTCCAAAACCCAGCTAGTGCTATATACGTGGCCAGAAGGTATCTTTAAGTAGTAAACTATAAACTATCCTTTCATGTTTCACCAGTTATTCGAGGAAAAGGTATTCATCAGGAAAAAAGGGGATGAATAATGTGTATCATCGTATACTACAACTGGAATTCTAGAAACAGTAATATCCTTCAGATGTACAAAGTGTACACAATTCCCATACATTTATTATTACATGGATGCAAAAGTGTGTCTTTAGAAAACGAAAAGATTGCTGGTGGTCCAGTGTAGAACAGGAGAAAGTTGTATTTTGAATACATAACCATATTCCTTTCCTGATTTTCAAAATATTACATGGTACTTTTACTATAAACATAAACTTTCAACTTTAAGTGGCCAGTAAAGAATCGCCTTTCTCGTTTCTAGAATACGCGTGCAGTCATTCGGTACACAGTCTTTTCATTTTATAGTATACCGGCGGCGAAAAAAGAGGGAGAAAAGCGTGCACTTGTGCCTACGCAAAAAAGGCAGATAAAAAGTAGTTTCTAGACTAGCTAGAATGTTAGTATTATCATTGTACGTTACGTTGTAGGTATAATACATATGATATTACTCCCATATGTCTGCAATATCATAACATAACAGTAACTGCCAGTTTTCCATGTTGGAATGTCTATTAGTATTCCCCACTCAACAGAAAGCACTATACTTACTACTAGTACTATAGCCAAATGAAAATCGTAAGGCCGCTCTTGATTCATTATTCCGTGTCGACAGTTGAAAGCTGTTTTTTCCTCAAAGATGATATCTAAAGCATGTATTTATATTTAGGTATGTGAGTAGTATGTATTCCATTAGTCTGGGAGGTAGGTACTCATTGTATAGTATGCTTTTGTAGTATAATATGTAAGTATGCAAACGCCGCGCATAAGGAAATGAGATTATTTTTTTCGTAAGGTGACCTCCGTTTACCGACTCACTCGCATACGATAAGACAGTGAAGGGTCCATTTAAAAGCTAGCAACAGATTTTTCAAACCATTGGGACAATGTTTGTCTCTTAAGGTACATTTTAAAGCTATTTCATGACTACTAGTATGATTAGTATTTTACGACGACACCTGTGAAAGTAGGAGAAAGCGAATGGCTGAGAAAAATAATTTCATGATGCCCAAAGTACTAATAACGTTACACACATGGAGCAGGTTCGCCCCACTGATGCAACGAGAAAATAACGGAAGGTTTGAAAGGATACCAAATGAGGATGAAAAGTGGAGAGTTTTGATTCGCGTTGTTACAGGCGTATGCTTCAGCTACCAAAATTTTGTACTAGGAAAATACAATAACCGCGGCAGACCTATAATTCGTCTGCTTCAAATACGGACATCATAGACCAAAATGTCTTTTGGAGGCTTTGGATCCCTTGCCGTCCAAAGATTTTCTTGTGGATTGATTACCTTACCTCTGCACTACTCCAAAAGAGCTCTATAATATGTGCTTTATATATACTTATCTTCTCTACATTATCTGCAATATAACTCTCTGGGATATTTCCTTGTAGTTAGCACAAAAAACAGACGACTACATAGAGTTCTTTTAGGTTTGTAGAATGGAACAACAGACAGTCAAAAAGCCAGGAAACTGAACCGCTGTTTGAACGTTGACTTTTTCTACACAAGCTATCAGATTCTCCCGTATTTTGCTGTACCTTCACTAGGGACTAATACGGCAGTTGCATTAGTCCATTTAGAGAATTTTTTAACTGCTTTCCCCTCTCACGCGTTGCTCCTCATATGAGCTTGAAAAAGAACCTCAGGGATTTGTTTCAATTCATCATTCCTGATTGCTCAAGAGGACATGTCCTGCCGTCAGTCAACTTTTGCTCTTTTATTATATCCCTAAGTCTTGGTTTAAACCTACAAACCGTCCATACAAACATACCGACTACATTCTCAAATTCGTACTTTATAAGAAACTGGTGGATTCCCAGTATGGCTTATTATTGCAACGTAAGTAGACAACCATAATGTTTTTGTGTAGTGGTGTGTTTTTTTCACTGTCTCTGATCTCCTCTTTGCAATGAAAGTGACGGGCTTTCTTCCTTTGCGCTAGGCTTATAAAGACTATTGTAGCTTTTTTCCTTTTGCATTCTGACCGACATTTCTTCTTGACAACAAGGCCATAATTCTAATAATTTGACTTTCCCATTTCCCTTCTTCAGTCTTTACCCTTTCTTTCTCACTTGTACAACATAGTTGCTACTTGCTAGTCTTCTTTCCCCTTCTCCCTCTCTCGTGTGTTACGGAGATGACTTGCATTACATCATGTCATTATGGGTGATGGGTTATTATTAGTTTGCGCTATTAACGAATTTAAGTGCGTCATAATCGAAATAGTAAACAATAATAAAAAATCGTATCGTAAAATAAAGTGCTAGTTTCAATCACATACGAGTGAAGATTTTATATAGAAAGATTGTAGTATGAGCAATTAAATTTTTAAGAAAGACAAAATCACTTTACTAATGACATTCTCAGAATTTTATAGCTTTTATAGTGTATCGTGTATAAAACATAGAACTTCTGCTTCCGCCAGATAACTATACCTACACCAAGTTACTAATAAGCATTCTTGTAGAAGATTTAATAATGAAAACGCTACATATAAGACGTACTTTAAGGAATTTGTCATTAATCAAATAATAAATGTTTTGAAATTCAAGAATAAGCGAAAATAAAATTTGTAGCGGCAATTACAATCACTGTTATGTCAGAACGTATCAAGTGTAATAAATTCTGAGGTTGGTATCATAAACTGAAATTAAAAAGATTGGTTTTATAAGCTCATGTAAAAATGTATTCATGATCAGACGAAACTATGTCAGTATGCTCTAAAGTTGTTTGTTGATATAAGTCGATATTGAGATAGGTAGTGAATTCCGTTCATATAAGCTGGTTTTACCACAAGATGTAAAATTAACTTAGGATTACTAGAGTCTGAGCACAAAAAGGCTTATCAAGTATTCAGCATGTAATACCCGTTTCAGGAGTTTTCTTCATCAATTCACAGACATGTGTACTCTCTAATCGTACAATCACTCCGTCTACCTTCCCCATCAAAATGAATGTGATGCAGCTTATATAATAAACTCCACCAATTTTACTACATTGTAAATAAGTAAACTCAGAAGCATGCCATCCGAACACTCCAAAAGTGTTTGGGAAATGAAGCAGTGTTGGGCAAGAGGTTTTATACACTTGAGTAAGATAGCTCAGCTTTTTCTGGACCTATCTTGTAAAACACGTCACGAAAAGCTGTTTATTAAAAGTTTACGACGGTTTTGGAAGGAGGACATGTCTTATTTCATTTTGCACACAAGCATTACTAACAACCCACCTTATTATACGTTATTATAAAGATATATAGGTATATTCTTTTCTGAGTATTTATTTATTACATGATGAATATTATGGAAGTTGCAGGATCGGATCAACACGACACGACAATCAAACAACGTGGGATTGATCCCTGTGTTGTTTACAACAAACAATGTAATACGACATGAGTGTGTAGTAGAAGTGAAGTACAGACATCAAACGATATTATGTATCTGTTGATAAGTTAAACAAGTTCTATTCTGTCCTCTTCCCAATATTTCTCATGTTTCGTTTCACAAGTTATTGTCCTTGTTGTCTAAGAAAGAAACATAATAATAAACGCTCTTTGTCTTTGAACTCAACTTTAGGGAATCAAGTAGCCCTTGAGAAAAGGAAAAAGATAATATAGATGAAACGAAAACACACTCAATGGTCCCGCACACATCTGCTACGTACATGGCTTGTGCCTCTCTGTGTGCACCGCCAAACCGAATCACCACCGAATTCCACTCTTATTTATTGGCATTTTCTCTCTCTCTTCTCGGTTTTCTTTCTGCTGTATATCCACTGCCACCTTATTTTCCCGTGAGACAAATATTGGGAAAAAAGCATATGCTTGCTGCTGACACACATTGTGCATTATTGGCTGCCTTTACTCCTTGATATTGCTGGTATTTCTCTTCAGCTTGCTTATGAGGAACGTAAAAGACGGAGAAAACATGAAAGATGCTACAACTTAACAAGTGTAACTTGGAACTCAAATACTTTGGCACTTGTTCCAAACGGAATATTATTTAGAGGGAATGCTGGGAATCCCTTTGAACTCTCCCACGAACTACAAGAATATCTTGCACATATACGGATAGGGTAATATGAAAAGCAAACACAGTAGTTGGAATTTTCGGAGAAAGTGTGATATAAAAAGAATAACTGAAATTGTCATAATGATGAAAAGCGTGGGAAATATGCATCCCAGAGCACAGTGCTCCACTACGATCCGTCTTTATTCAGAACTTAAGCAAGATAAACCCATAGATTTATGAAGTTAGACATGCATTGGTACATGCGGGAAAAATACCAATATTAGCATAGTCCCCGTAAAGAAACATACAATACATTTGTACAGGGTATTAAAACCTTGATTAAATATAAACTGTCTTGTAGCATTAGGCTTATATTTTATAAAAATACGGATATGTTCTAATAAAAATATTATGTATTTAGAAGTGAAAATGTAGTTGATAGTGTAAGTTTGTGAAATAAACTGTTTACCAAGTTTTCCAATTTTGTGTAACGTTACAAAGAATGTATCATTGAAGTTCAGAGTCAAAGTAATGGTGATAGAAGGAAGTGTATTAATCAGAGCACAATATACGCAAAATATATATGTCTTGTTAAATGAATTACAAATTCTGAAAACGAAATTTAATAAACTTTATGCCTCAAAGAAACTCATATAAATTGTTCAAAGAAAAAATAAATCAGTATAAAGAATTCGCATTGTATGTTCTACTAATCCTAATCTAATATTGTACTCCCCTATCTTCCACGTGCGTGTGTGCAAGTTTTTATGCATGTTCATGTTGTGCATGTGGAAATTGTCCAATCTATTGGCAGAAAGTTTTCTTCTATGTTACTACTGGCAAAGAAAAGTGTAGTCTTCTGCATTTCATAATGATTAAGACAGTAGAGTATATCATAAAATGCATGCTCGTTCATAAATTGTATTTTGCAACCCATCAATCAAAGGGAAAGCAGGTCATTCTGAACTGATTGAATTCAATACAAAGGCGGCATGCGGGTAAATAAATTACGAGTGTATGTGGTATGGGTTGCCGTATTATTCGCCGTTAGGAGTTGGTTAGTTATTATTTGTACTCGTACTCGTTTTTCTTCGAACAACCAAAATAGGGCCTGCTTTTGTCAGCCAAACTTTAGTTCATTTTGTTGAATTGATTGAATGCACAGCATAATAAATATATAGAACATTGGGACCGGTGAGAAACAAAGGATTCCTAAGAACTAGCTCAAGAGTGTGTGTTCAGTTTACTGCAATATATCCTCCAAACCCATCACAAAGAGTTCGTTGAATAGTAGCTTAGCAAATGTACATTGGACTTTCTCCCATGTATGAGTTTAAGATTTGAATAAAAGCTGCTGGTATTAAGAATATGTAGCCTAGTTCTCTAATCTGCTAAGCAACGACCAGAAATTCTTGGTTTAACCAGCTTCCGACTTAGTATTTTTCTGCCTGGGTTTTTATCTAAGAAAATACTACACTGAGGGTTTGCTAATTCGTTACACGTGTACGTTTACTACTAATGCCTTCTGCTTGCATATTACGCATCAAAGAAAATAAATCTCTGTTAAGTAACTCGGATGATATATCTTGTCAATACAAAGGATCAAAGTGGTGCTTCTCTGCTGGCACATATATTATGCTATTGCATGATTGCAAACGACAAACCTAATGTATTTACATCAGCATTCTAAACCATTTTATGCTGAAAATAGACTACGCACGCTGCTTCTATCTCAAAACAGATAGAACAAGGAAAGGCAATATTATTTTATGTATTTTTCTATCCCAATCGAATTTCTTTTGAACATTGGGCCATTATTATTAGACAAACTGGGTATCTTTTTCCGCTAAGTACCGGTTGAGAAACACGATTTCCCCCATGATAATTCCTTCCGTACATGGACGCAGACAGGGTATTACACAACAACAATAATATTATTAACTAGTTGTACATGTATAGACATCGTCGAACTCGCAAAAAAATAAACTAAAATTACAGACCATGCATGCAGGCGGTCGGACAGGTATCAAAGCCACAGCAAACAACAATTCAACATCCTCATAATAAGGCCTGTGGTCTTCCTCCTCTTTCAATAAATGCAATACAATAAGTTTTCGTTTCTCTCCCTGCCCAGTTCTCACAAAATAAAGAAATGGGAAGAGAAAGGCTTTATCTCTCTACTTCATTCCTCGATAACGAGTCAGGCTAGCTATTTATTATGATGATATATAGGAGCACGAAGAGCTCCCATAATACCAAACACACACACACATAAGAAGAATAATAGCTTTGCGTACATTTTTGCATGTCTCACACACAGTAGAGGGTCGTTTATTCCTTTTTTGGTAATGCTTACGTAGTAAAAGAAAGCAGAATAACAATGCATAATATATTATATATGGACTAGAAATCAACCACTTTGTTGCTAGTAATAGCTTATTTTTTCGAGCGAAACTACAAAATAGACTTAAGTATATCTACATAAAAATGAAGTACGATAACGTTTTTTTATATTCTGCATGGCTTTGCACGTTACAACCTATATAGAGAATACGTGTACACTATTTTTAACTTGGGGAAAGTTGAAGCATATTATGAGAGGAACAAAGCAACGAGAATGATGTTATAGACATTAGAATATGCCATCCGTTCGTCTCCATTCAACCTTAAGCCAAGCAACTGACAAACACCACACCACTTGGCTCATCGTATGTTATCTACTATAATATGCTTTCTTCTTCTTTCTCCAAGCCTGTTTCTTTTCACTCTGTTATTTTCCCAGAATACATGATGATAGATGACAGAATATGGAATGTCCCCTGCTGCTGCTGTAAAAAGTTTCTCTTTTCGCTTCTCTTGTTTTTCTTTATTCTTTTCTTTTCCTGTTGATCGTTTTTCTTTACAGTTTTTGCATACTGAGTAAGAGGAACATCTTGGGGAGAAGACTTTATCACAAACAAAAATGTTATTGCTTTCCGATTATTCCTCCTGTTGTTAGATTTATTATCTGCTTGTATTAAAAAAAGTTTATGTTTATGCAAGGTATCAGATCAAATTCTTGTACCAGTTAAACTCACATCAATCAATAAGTCTAGCTTTTTAAAAAACCGTCTTGTGTCAGCATGGTGTTACGCAAAGTATTGTGAAAACAAAACAAGCGAAACTTTTTTCTGCTCGGAAGCCAGTGGCTCAGAACCGTATTTTTGTGGTAGTTTAACATGAAATTTAATGTTCTTTCTAAGCTCATTCATCACCTTACTATTCCACATGAATGACGTTTTAAAAGTTTAATTTAATACACTTGCAAATCACAAAGTGAAAGTATATTAGCCTGTGTTTTATCCCACGGCTACACATCACTCGGTATCTATAATGCAAGGATTACTGAATGAACATGCTATTTAATAAACCTGCTATTAATATTCACACGTCTGCTTTCTGCACGTCCTGTTATTTCCATGCATTATGTAAAGGTATTGTATATTCAGAATGACCTCATTCTTTATCATTGATTTATAATGAAAGTGCTTCATCAAAATATCTATAAGCTTTAACAGTTGTATGTGCCGCAAACAAACCGGAAATCACGAATTCGGCATGCAACTGTCAGTATTCACGACAAGCAATGTCAGTGAAAGAAACGAAATGTGGATCCTGGAGTTGCATCGGAAATGAGAATTAAGAACACAACGCCCTCGTAGCTATCTAACGATCTTTCCAATGTCAGTAAGCGCATAATGGGAAAATTTATGACGATTATATAATTTTCTTCAAGCCAAAATATTTACACCAGCGAATAATACGTATACATGTATGCATGTTTGCCGCTGAAATGCGTATACACACAATGCATTGCTGGAAAAAGCAAGATGCATTTTTACCTGTAAAAAATTTGTTTGTGTAAACATTTTATATATAATTCTTTAAAAGTTCATGACGTGATGTAGTAGCATGCATGCAAAGAAATAGAACTGTGATATTCAGGAATGTTATCACGCAAACGTGTAGTGTATCACCGGTCTACTTTGAGCTTTCAATAAAATATAAAACCTATATATTATTGGAATTGATCAATCTAAAAGAACTTTTGCTAAGCCCCCAATCATTATATCCATTCATTTGTTAGGTCTTAATACACTACGTTTTCACTTATTCACTTTCATTGTTTTGTTTGCGTTCATGTACTTAGAAAATACGTAGAAAATATAATGCTTTAAATGTATCCTTTTGTGTGTAGCCAGTAAACTAAAACGCTATACTTATTATTCAATATGTACGTATAACATACATTATATGTAGATTTTTCATTGTATAGGTACATAGCAATTCATGAATTACGTTTAGATGAGACAGGTGTTCCCTTCGTAAATATTCGATGAATTGAAATCAATAATGCTTGGTTAAAAAACCAATTTCTCAAGTTGAATCGTTCATTGCAATGTTTAGTAAATATATTGTACCTATCTAGCCACAATGTGGGAAATAAGGTAGCTTACATCCATTTCAAATATTCATTGGTACAGCCTTCGTTGATGTAGCTAATAGTCTTTGTTGATTTAATATTCCCATTACCCTAACAAAGGGCAAACACACCATTTCAACATCGGTTATCTAGTTATTATCACTGACAAAATAAGCTTGTTCATCAGCAAAGAGACACATGTGTACAACATAGCTTGAGAGTAAAGTCATATGTACTGATTTGAGTCTCTTCATGTATGTACGTAATGCGACAAGTAACTTGATTAGTCACATATATTTTTCAAAGTTGATCGAATCGACATAGTGTAGTGTAAATAAGTAAATGTAGATCAATGAATAACTAGCTAGTTGTATGCATAAATAATGAATGGTAAAACTGTTATAACTACTCGATTCTACGAAAAGCTGAACCATGTAAACGAAAAATTATGGAATTATTGCTGATAAAATTCTGTCACAAACCAAAGGACATGTGTTGCATTATTGTAGAACTAACACAGTGAGAGCTACCAGAGATCCAAATTATGATTTTTTAAAATCTACTTAAATACCTATCATGATAGAAATACACATGACAAACAAGGACAATTGTTGTTAAAACACACTCCACAACCTTAAACCGTCCATTCTTGAGTGATTGATTTAGTTTTTTATTATTCTGGTTTTTGGGACGTTTCGATGGCTACGTTATACATCCTCCTAATATGGTTATTTAATACTGATTATGCAATACTTTCGTACATATATATATATACACTAAACTAAACTGAATGCATGTGTGGGCGACCTGAGACGGAGAGTTGGCTCACACAGTCTAACATTTATTCCCATCTTATCCTTGGAAGAAGTTGTCTAACTATGCATTTATTAGAAACACATGGTTACCACAAATGTGTGGTCAAATCCGCATTCCGATTCAACAGAGTAGAGAATTTTGATAACCACTAATTTTATTTTCAATTTCCTGTACGTCGTATGGAAGTAAATAATACGTTCGTAGCTTGTAGAAATTTAGAGAGAAAGCATGTGGAAGTGTTACACAACTTTTTTGCTATGCAAAAGGTCTAACTAATACTTTGTTTTAGAAGTTTCAATTCAGCAGTCTAGCTGCTTTTATAACACCAATTACGAATTCAGGACGTATATAAAGTCAACTAAAACGGATAATGTAATTGTAATGCAACAATTCCTCAAGTAAATAACTAAATCTGAAAGTTACAGGACTTCTTGAATCATTTTCAGTTCTACCAGCAAAGGCATCTGTTTTCTATGTATTAATTCGATAAAATAGCACATACAAGTTTACAAGAAAGTAAGCGCCTCTTCTTGGTATGCATTTATGCATGCAAATGTTGCCGCTACCACTAAGTTACCAGTACTTGGAGGAAAACTGCTGCTATTCTAATTTTACCGTCTGCACTGTGTAGTACATTGAAAACAACTTTGAGAATATGTTATTTTATTTCAAGAAATGAAATGTTTGTTCCAAACCACAAACTTGAAATCTAGAGTTCGAAGCTAGTTTTCTTCTGTCAGATGTCAGATCGCGTAAAAATATTTGAATAACTGAATAACTGTTACCAAACTGTATTTTGGTAATTATAATAAAGGTATTTACGTGAAACCTGATGAAACAGTAAAATTGTATCAGATGCATTGTTATATAAAATGTTAATAAGTCTAGTACTCTAATAAAAATTTTTAAAAAATCCTTTACTGAGTATTTATTCAAATAATGCAAAATGAATGAATGTAGTTTTCTCTCAAATGAGCTCAAGGCGCAGATAAACCTAGTATTAATTATCTATCGCAAGTGATATCACATATATTGTTGGTTTTAGCTTTATTATATAATATACTGATATCGTCTAACGTTGTCAATAATGTTTTACTGCATGGGCTATACTTATAATCTCTACGTTTTCTCAACCCTCCCACTCAGAAAGGATCGATGAACAGTTAGATATTATGGCTCAGTATTTGAATGAATGACAAGAATATTGAATGTTCTGCAATTAGATGTTCGTCATAAATTTCTTGCAACCTAATATGCAACCAAAGCACGTCTTTCTTATCATTAAAAAAAGAAGACGATGTAGACTACTAATAAGAATTTCCAGAAAACGTAGACGGATTATTTTTGTTGGATGGGTTATGTCTATTTAAAATTGAGTGTATATTCATTTGTCATGCAACCAAGTATACATACCAACTACGATCAGCAACGCCAAACCAAATCCTTTTGAAAATTCTTGTTTTACTATTAATGTTTTTATTTTCATTCCTGCCACGCTTAGAATCGCTTCCTTAAGCGCACACGAGATTGACAAAGTTTTTTGTGTAGAGAAGCGCTCAACAATATAAATTAAATTCCTTATCTACAGTCATCATCACCGCAATAATATTATGAGTCAGATGCTTCATCATTCCAACCATAATAATTCCACTTCGCCATAATACCATGCATTTCAAATTAATACTTATATTGCCGCATTTGTAAAACGCCATTTGCAATTCCATGTTAGTTAATATATGCACATCTAAGAAGCATTTCGTGCAGTTCCATTCTACGCGATCAATATTAAAAATGACAGTTTCCATAAACCCCACTTTCTGTTACCATAATTGTGACATTTTGTATACCACAGATAAGAATGCCGCTGTTGATGTTTCTGTTACGAATTTAGAAAATGTGAAACTACTTGATGGTAAATAAAAAGAAATGGGCCGTTTAACAGTCATGGCATTATAGCAAAAGAAATTCTTGAGATCGTGCGAAAGTTCCTTCTTGATTTGCTGTGCTACATTATCTTTAGAGACATATTTAATACTCAAAGAAGTCTTTCCCTTTGTACATAAAACTATTAACGGTATGTAACAAAACTCCTAGCAACAAATACAAGTACAGTTTATCAAGGTGTTATGGTTTACGTACTTACAATAATAACATGATACTTAGCTTTACTGCGAAAGCAATAAATATTCGCCCGGAGAAAGTAGAGGATTAATATGTTACATGCTACACGAATATACTAAAAGTACTTTCACTACTGCTGTGGCAGTGCTCAGAAATATATGCCTAATAATACAAATCCATATTATTTAGTATTTGTTATATTATGTCACAATTTGTGACTCACAAAGCTGTGAACAAGGAAAAGTTCCTTTTCATCTATAATAATTCAAAGTAGATCACATTGGGAGGCAATTGTGCCGATAGAAAGAAAACCGTTTTTAAAGTCTAAAAGAGTTCTTTCACTCTTTGGAGTTTCTCTTTTCTCAATTAAAATTCCGAAACAATAAGAATTCCAAAGGAAAAAGACTCCAAAAAAGCACAACGAGTAATGTAAAGAAATGTTGTTGAGCATTTTAACAAACAAGACATAAATGCGTCTACTTCCCATTCTTATCTAAATAAAAATACACACGTTTCCCGAGGAGTTCAATTGGGAAAGTAATCTGGAACAAGGAGAAACTCCAACATACCATGATCGGGGTGGGAACTTATCCATTAGTTAGACCAGACCAGATCTCTATTATAGTAATAAGATAAACCCTAGTTTGGTATTCCAAGAAAGGAACTCAATACGTTGAATTGGAATGTATTAAAGTGAATGCAGCTGGTTCTGGATAGCATTCTGGGAGGCTCTTGTCCTTCTTGCATGAATCCGAAATGCTTACATATTACTTAATCCGACACTCCTCAAGTAATTCAATACACTTTGTAAACAGAAACCCTAAGGACTATGGAACATGGTCATGTCCATGGCATGAACATTTGAGGAGAAAATACAACTTTACCTATATATGTAGAAAAACAGACACAAGTTTATTTAATACCTATTTTCCATCTTATTGAGGCTCATTGAATGTAACAGTTAGATTAACGAAAAACCTTTGTGTATTTTATATACCATGTATCAGTTTATTCATAGGACGAATATAGCTACTGAAAGTGAGCAAATTTCAGTTGTGTTTGACAATTCCTAGAGAAGCATTAAGCAATTAGGAAGAATACGACTGCTCATCAAATAGATTTTAATAGATGTTTGAGCTGCTATCCATCCTTTCTCCTTGGATGGCTTTCTTCACACGATAATGCTATTGTAGATAGCTAGTAGCAACAACCTGTTTACAGAAATGATCCCGTTGCAAAATACACAAACCAGGTATTACGTTATTATCATACCTACAAATAGATCAAGTATTGCTAGACAAGTAGTAATGATGCGTAGTCTAATATTCATTTTTACTTTTGGTCTATATGTCGTCTCGTCCGTCTACCAAAGCTAAGAATTATTTTTTCTGCTGATAATGAAGCTTATAGCTTATAAACTGATAATCTGGTTCAACAAGTTACAGGGAATACTTGACTTTCAGATTATAATACAGAAGGTAGACTTGGGGAAAAGCATATTTATACGAAAAGTTGCGTCGGTATGGAGACTCAAACTACAGGATTTTTGTTCAGACACATGTGTACTTAACAATTGAGTATAATGCTCAAAGAATAAAGGTTGGCAAATGTACATCCAAGTAGATTCTCTGCAAGAAGACAGAACACTTTCTTTGATGGAACTTCTTTTGTTTTGCTTTTGTCATCATGTTTTCCCATTCCCATCTAAATTACACAAGTTTAATCTATCTGCGGGTAATTGTGTAGGATATTTTTTGTTCTTTTCAAATGAATGAATAAAACTAAATAATCCTTCAAATCTCTTTTTGATAAATTCCAAAAATGAGAATTATTTGTTGGCAAATGTTAACATATTTGTATATTAAACATATTAAATCACATCATAATAATAGAAGCCCGATAAGCATAATTTGCAATTTTTTTAGTAATTCATATAGCCCTATGTTAAGGACTTAATATTTCAGCCTCGGCCTCATGATAAATATAAAATATTATGTCTTCCCTCATTCATTCACTACGTTATGAATGTGTAGGGCCATAGTTCATGACACCAGTATCATTCAGCCATAAAAACAGTAAAAACAATTTCATATGTTATTTTCTTGTATTCTCAACCGCGACTGACACTTGTTATTCAAAACTCTATTGCATAAACCCTTGTGCTGTGCTAAGATTGTGGTATCTTTTTAAAATCCATGCAATCAACGAGGTTGATCCTATTGTCGATTGTCGCTGTTGAAAACGCGGCTACATTTGAAAGAAAAGGAAAGCATTCTAGAAGATTACCTTATTTTATAAAGGGTAGACTCATATTATTTAACTCTACTTGATAGAAAGGTACAAGATACGATGGTTTAACACTGTGTTTTGATTTTCACCAGAGCAAAATACAGACGCTTTTCTTATTATATCGATTACTCAACCATTTTCTCTTGCTTGTCGTTTTCCCTTTAACTCCTGAACTGGTTTTCCTGGAATGTGTGTGCGTCTGAATGGAAATGTGGCACTTTATGCGAAAAGTCTATATCATTTATATCGTCCACTCACCCTCATGCAGTCAAGATTTCTTGGGTGTTGTCGATATTGACGAAAGATTAAAATGTTATATTATTACAGAAATTGCTGAGAAGAAAAGCGCAACACGATAGGTATATAAAGTAGTTATAAACAAGATAAAACCTGCTACCCACACTAAAGGTTAAGGCAGTTCTCGAAGAAAAAAGTTTCTCAAATTTCAAGAATAAACGACGAGGGGAAATCAGAAGACTACGTCTTCCTAGATTTCATATTTCCACCAGGTATTCATAGACTAAACTCGTTTCAACACTTTAGTATCTAAACTTTTTAAAAGTTTTTATTTATGTATTTATGAAATCATATCCCAATCTACACACGGAGTAGACTTACGTACACACTCGTGGAATGACTGTTGTACGTTTAAAGACTGTAATTCTATTGTGATAAAGGTTTCTGTTCGAAGCGGTGGTTGCCATTCTACATCGAGTTTTAATATTTGTCACGCTTCCATCCTGAGAGTAACCTCGAGATAGAGAAAATACTTGAAAATTTCATGTTCCTAAAGTAATATCCCATAAAGGTTCATCAAATTCGATCCTGCAAAACAGAATGCTTTCCTCGTTTTAGACTTAAATAGTGTGTTCTACGCCACCGGTATGTTCGGTTTCTAAGTTTTTCTTGCTTGAATGGAGACGGATATGGATGATATTTTTTATAACTCTACATATTACATGCATAAATACAAGCCGTCGTGCCTCATCACAAATACCATTTTCAGCTACCGCCTTCCAGTCACCCACGTAAGTATCTCTCTACCACACGGCATCTGGAGTAGACATTGCCATGCACCAATATAACTTTCCTGTTGTTCGGCATAGAGGTAAAGGGTTCAACATAAAGTTGTAACAAAGATGAAAAGATGATGTAGACATTCCCGAGCCGCGATCGTGGTAGCTACTTTAATACTTTTACTACAGTATATGTTTTTTAGCTGTGAATACGTGCAAATATATATCTATGAACTAGAAACCCTTTTCAAATAAAAAGGTAACGGGAATACACAAATCTTATTTTACACAATGCAAAATGTCTACTACATACAACGTTCATTTTTCTAAGCCACTTTCATCGTTTTACATTTTTACAGCGTCAGCGTGCATGAATGCAGCATGCATATTGCCATTTAGCCATAGGTGTACATAAAAACTTTTCAACTTTCCCTTAAGCCAGATTCATACACGGTTAGTGTTAGTCTTCCCTACTACACTAAAACGAAAATCTCAGTTTTTTTGCACGGGTAATGTGGTTCATGTGAGAAACCATTATTCTAGTAGAAAATGAAAATGTAGGTAACTTCCAAAAAAGCAATCCTAAAAAATATTGAGGAATGCAAAAGCCATGCAGAATATAATTATTTCATTTTCTATGTAATCGTTGAAAAATGAATTTGAAGTGCTCGAATTTCCAGTAGAAGCTTATATATGCATACTAGAGTTTCCATTGTCGCATGGTAGAGAGAAAAAGTGAAAGCTTGTTTAAAGCTTTCCAATACAAAACATTTTGCATGATAAGTAAATATACCTATTCTATTTACATAGGTAGCTGCAAACCTGATCCCGAAACAAAAGAGTTGACATTGAATTATAATACAAAAAACATTAAGCAGACTTAATATTTGCATTAATACAAAATACTCTAGTATATCTAAAAATGTTTTTAAAAATCAAATGAATAAATGTTGGTGGTTTCAACTGGTGGCGTTTCGGAGACCGAGTGTTCCGTCAACCGCTGAAAATCTCCTTAATCTAAGTACTTATAATCTGGTTAAGAGAACAATGGAATCGGTTAACGTACATGCAAAGAAAGGCAAGTCCACGTCAGGTACATACTGTGTACCTAACGTGGACGTTGACTTTGTACTACATAGAATTCGTACCATCGTGTCGTAGGGCCTACTGCTTGTTTGTTCAAAGTCATATGCATACGACGACGATACACAGCGACTACTGTTTAAATTGTGGTTTTGCATCAATTACTTTTTTCAAATAATTTACAAGGTTTGATAACGTTTATTTGCAACCTAATTACTAAAAATTATTAGGAATATGTTGGATAAAAATACAAGCACAGTAGTACCACTACACCTAAATTGTACAGTATTACTTCTTATACCAACGTAGACGCATTTTGGTACAAAACTGACCGGTACAAAAACAATTTTCACCGAATTATTTTCAAATCAATTGCTTTGGCTAATTAAAATAGGAAATTCACGTGGTTGTAAGTTTATACGAAGACAACCTCGGCACGATTGCATACGAAAGCTTTATGTACAAACTCCAGGAACAACAACCTTATAGTTTCAAAATAATGTCTTTAAAAGCTACAGTACAGAATATGTATAAAAACTTGACTTTAAGTGAAAATTGTGTGAGTAGGTACTTTTAGTACTACCTGTTTCATTTACCGACCTTTAATCTGTTTCATTGGCCGACTACCAAACCAACTCTATCTATTGTTCTTCCTAAGCAGATTATCAGCTACCAATGAATCAAGCGGCGAATGAAACATATTCTTTCAACTTTAGAGTATGTACTGTACATCAAAAAGAAACGTTCGAACTAAAAATTAAAGAAGACAAATATTTTTAAAATGGCTAATCGGTCTGTTTAAAAATTAAAACGCATCACAGTTTTTGACATTGAATGTTGTGATATTATTGTTAAATAAAACATGGTAATCATGTAGTAGAGAGTAAGCTTGCCGAAATTTGGCAAATTGACAACATATTCGTTAATTTGGTCAAAAACTGACCTATAATCATGTGTCGCATGCCATAGGTCACTTAAGGAACTTAAAAATCCGCCGTGACCTTTGACCTTAGAGGTCGAATTTCAAAAATCGGGCTCCGTCCTGCACAGGTTCCAGTGACCAGAAACCTTTGTGCGAAAACGGAAATTGAAAATTCAATCTGGTGTTAGAGATATGGCGGTCACAAAAAACGACTCAGGCAATATTAGTAGTAAGACAAGCTTACTAATAAAAATGTTATGATGTTTTGCTGAGGACATTCTTGTTTGTTTTATTTTACTCATACGTTAGTCTTTATGCTTTATGAATATTTAATATACCAATATATTAGATTTTAGCCGGCACAAATATTGGTAAGATGATTAGTAAGTGCTATTTACTACATGTTGAGAATGTAGGTGAATCTAGTTCTTCGAATGGAAAAATCAAAGTTCACACACAATATGTACACTCGATTTACACGCTTTATGATGTATGAAGCAATGCAAATGTTGAACTTTACAATTACGCTATCGTCTTTTCAATATTTCACTCTTATTTCTTACAAGTACGTGTTCAAAAACATTTCATATAATGTTTAAATTGGAATGTTCTGTAGTCCGCACATATAACATGAATATATGCAGTTCAAAGAAAGCAAACGCAATAGTCCATTTTAAGCAATAAGTAATATGATTCCCTTAAAGCCAGAACTTTATAACATTCATTTATACAGTGCTACATCAGTATCAAAGTAAAAGCAGTCATTTAAACTCGCAAAAATGGCAGCCGACGGCGTCTACAGCAGTCATCAGCCACACGAATAAATGGATTGTTCAGTTCAAATTCAATTCAGCAACACAAACCATTTTTTGCCATGTGAGGAGAAAGAGAGATGCGAAACTTGATTGCATTATACTTAAGTACACAATAAGTAACTTAACATCTGAATATCGAAGTATGTCAGTGAAGGCAAGCGAAAATCGAGAAATTCTCAAGAATTTCTTATTTAAAAAAGTCATGTTCAAACATCCGACAAACTCTTTTGCTCCCTCCACTTCTTATCTCATCCAATCGCGTACACTTATTGCACCTAAAAATATTAAAAGGAGACACTTACCATGTATAGTATGTCGCGGCTCGCGGAGTAGATAAGAGTATAAGGGAGATGAGATTATATAAAGTTCCGTTGTGCAAAAGGCAAAAAAGAAAACTATTTTCTCTTTTATACTTACTTGGTTTACTTCTACCACTCCCGCCATACTACCACCACCATTCCATTATCATTCCAACAAGACTTTAAAAGTTGATGTTGTTCAAGCTGATGATGACGATGATTACGATGGGAGGGAAGAAATCGGATGCCGTACATAGTTCGAGAAACATTTTATTACAAAAGGTACATATTACAGAAGCATATACACTAAAACTGCTTCTGTGTATTTCTATATTATGCATCTACATACACGCGCAGTACTTAAAAATACTAACAACCAAAGGTGAAAATCTAAAGGATTCTGTCGTGTATCTTACGTTGCAAATCGTGACTTTTGAAATACTATGTCCCCCATACTTACACGAGCAATGTCTGTTGAATGAAGGTGGTGGGTCTTCCAGGAACAAAAAGTTGGCATGAATTTTACCAAAAGGAAATAAGGCACTCGTGTTTTATATGTTCTACATATTTTGAATTACTTTTCACAAAGGCATGTATGAAGAAAGTTTTGCTTTTCGTATTACTGTAGTTATATACTGTGGTAATAATAACAACACACGAAAAAGAAGAAGATAAGACGACTTGGCGATGATGATTGTGACTATGAGAATAATTATTATGACGATAGTGAGGGTGATGGTGTGTGTGTGAATATGCATTTTAACTATGCCAGAACATGAATTCCAAGTCAACCCAGAGAACCCTATCAAAGGAGAACCCTTCTCTTCTGCTCACTTGAAGGAGGAGAACCCATGAATAAGAAAATGTAGGAAATAACTAGCTTGCAGCCAACCAAGCCAACAAGGCAGGAACAAATAGATGCATAATGTAATGTGTGGAACTAGCTGGTTCCATTCGTGGTGGTTGGTTAGTAAATAGTGATGGCACTGCTAAACACGAGAGATAGATCTGGTTGTGTTCAGTAGCGGCATAATATTATTTTCTTTCTACAAGAATAACTACTACACGTATTAGATGACTATTAGTACTAGTTCTGTACTATTATGCATATATGCTGACTATGTAGATGGTTGAGGGTAATGGTGGTAAATTCGCTTTTACTTTGAACATGGTTCCCATGTAGTTCTTCTAACTAGTGGATAGGTAGTTGTGGTGCAGGAATGCTGCTCATTTCATGGTTCAAGAGAGCCTGATGTGAGCATGTGAACTTTTTGGAAACCACAAGTAAGTGGAAGTGGGGATTTCGTTTGTCATCATCACGGAATAAAGAAGCTTTCTGGTTACACGGAGAAAATTGTATTAAATGTCGTATGTATGCTTGTGAAGATATTTATGGAGAGGAAGCACCCTTATATTTTTACATTCCTCATATCTGTAAAACGAATTTGAAAACTTACAGGATGATGTGCTAGAAGTGAGGAAAGAGATTGTCACTACTTAACACTACTACTGTGAAACATCATCATCATCATATTACGAAATAGACAAAAACCAACTTGGCATCAAGAATAGCCGCATACTATCGTTAGTAGCATCAGTAACATCATTTTATAAGGGCGACGTGTGATTTGTTTTAATTTACTTTGTGCAGCAGTGATCCTCATGGGGAAATGAAAGTAGTTCTTAATACGACAGCATTTTTATAGAGATACTTAAGAAAAACTGAATCGCATAATTAGGATGCAATGTCACTATCAAATATATATAAAAATCAAGAGTAAGTGCAGTAATTCTTAGTATATACAAAAAAAATACTAGAACTAGACTTTCCAGATTATAAATAATATGATTAGCTGAAAGAATTGAGCGCAAAGTGTTAAGACAAAAAGCTGTATGGAATCAGCTTTAGTTCAAATTGAAAACAAAAAATGTGGAGGCATGTCTTTATAGATATTTAGGGTTTAAGTCAGTTTCAAGATTTTTAAATAATTTTTTAAAAACTTTTATAATCTCCCATTTTAGTAAGGTAAATTAAGTAATCAGTATTTCTGTGAATGCAACACCTTTGTTTGAGTGAAGATAAATTCATTTACTGAATCAAGTTTTTTTTGTACAAAAATGCATAAAGTAATTTCACTTCACACAGTCACAGTGACTTGTTCGTAAATTAATTCGGATTTTATAAATTGTCAAACTAGATCTCAATCAATTGTAGATAAATCTCAATATCTCTTTCTTTAAAATAATAATAGAATAACATCTAAAATTGAACACTGATGAAAATACTATTTGTTATTGGTAAAATTGTCAAAAAGCGATGACAGAATTCTAGTAAACCAAGACTAATAATATGAAACAAAAACAAGCATACCATACTGCTGTCAGAAAATGCCCATAGGCGAATGTTAGCAAAATTGATGACATCAAGCCGCCCTTACTGTCCTTTTCGATACGTTTCCTGGTACTTGTTTTTCCATCATTAGCCGTCCACATCACCAATAACGCGACCAAAATGGCTAGAAAAGGTTGAAAACAAATATGCCTTTTGGTTGTGATTGAGCTTGAGTGGATATATACTTGGTATGCTATTTCAAATGCGTACCCACTACTACTAGTTACCGTAAATGTAATATTTGCGACGTATTTTGTGAGTTATTATAGTATGCATCAAGTACATGTATAATCGTAAGCCTAGTAGTAAAAGCCAGAGCTGTAAAACTTTGATGTAACTGCGGTGGCAGGCCATACAGATGAGTTGTGTGAGAGGAAAGCAGTATGTGACAGTTGACTTTGTCCTCTAGTGTTTCTGTCGTTCCATCTCGGTAATTGAAGGATTTATGTCAGCATGCTATCAAGGGGACTTTTTCTCTAAAAACTTTGCTTTCACTCATTCACTTAGATAAGTACTTGGGCACATACCCAAACTCAGGTAAAAGTATATACACAACAAAGACATAAAACTTTCACAAAAGGGCAGCGCGAAATTGCTCAACTAACTATCACAACCAACCAACAACATCATCATGCATACACGTAAAATGGTAGTATGTATAAAACATAATAACATCGTGTTCTCAGTATCCGTTGAAGATAACAAGCAGGGGTGCGTGCATATGTCATCATCATCTAGAGAAAAGAGAGACTAGCTAGTATTTTATATTGTTATTGTTGTTATTTGTCGAAACATCCTCATCATCAGCAACATCATTCTCTCTTCCTGTTTCGGTTACCTTTTTAGCCTCAAGTTTGCTTTATGAGTGCCGGTGCTGTGCTTTCGTTGTTTGTTAGTTGTGTTGCAGTAATATTGCACAACCACTTTATGTCACTTTCTCCCGTATCAGCCATATCATTATAGTAATCGGAGATGGCCCACTTTCATAGCACACTGTGTAGAAAAGGTTGAAAAGGGAAAAGAAATCATAAAGTCATCTTCATCACTAACATCATCAACATCATTTCTGGCATCTCATATCATTTTGTTCATTGGAACCTGACATGAACACACATAATATGATGATGATGAGATACTTTTAATGCGTTCGTCCATTTACTTTTAACATCCATAGAATACATGGAGAAAGGGTTGAACTTTTCCAAAGAGAAAAAGCTTAAAAACCTGCTATTTCGAGGTACAGTTATTTGTTGTCGACTTGCTACTTTGATAATATTTCATCCATATTTTTTAGAATATAATACGGCATAGGAACCTAAAAAGAGTGCCCAATGCATTCTAAAATAACACAGCTAATTTTCATGACTTTCCCGCTGTATTCTGAGATATCACGGTAAAAAGAATAAATGTTTGTATAAAATGAGCTTATATGTGCGCCATAACCGTCTGCAGTAAAAATACGGTTCGAAAACACCCACAAAGTTGGAATGAATATTTATCTTCCCAAGAGAGTTGATGGTATTGCAACCGGAGATTCATAATGTGACTTTAACATTTGTGTTTGAAGGTGAAGTCAACTGAAGTCATGTTTTCCCTTATATGATAAACAGCGTTATTACCGAAATTATGTGATAGTCTCTCATAAAATCCGTATGTCTATATTAAAACGAGAAGTCGAGAATGAAGAATGAATAATTTATAATGTTGCGACGATCACGATTACGATCAAAGGACTGCCGTTTGTGCCATTAATGTAGTGACTATCGTATATGGGTTGTTGTGAGTTCTGGCTTTGTACATGTGCTTTTAACATTTTTTGATGTGTTATTTTTCATGAACACATCTCAAATAAACGTGTTTTAGCAGTGCGCCAGCAGGAAAAGAAAAACCATCAGAGATTATTATGATTATGAGTTTGAATTTGTTGTAGCTGACAATTTACATAAACTGGGCTTTACTTCACAAACACGTGTCTTTTACGTAGCTTTTACGAACAATTTAAGCACACGCCTTCTATACGACCATTTGGCACAAACTTAATATTGTTGATTGTTGATCATACATGTATGACTTTCGGAAACTTTATTCGGTAATACTAAAAAAAGTTGAAAGTAGTAATTTCCGGAAACAGTAAAGGAGAAAATATTCTCTGAACTCATCATTTGTTAATACACTTTTGTCTGTGGATTTACCTACTCCAATGGTTAAGATAATTTGGTAAGTAGTAACAGTAAGGTATATGATGGGCATACTAATCTAAATGTCACTGATGTCAAATGTCAAGTGCAAATCTCCAGAAATGTTACATTATGGCAGCTGTGTTTTGTAAAATGCAACAAACTTTACCAAAGCTTCGCGTTTATTAGATTTTTGGGCAATCCTAGCATTACATAATATCAAGAATAAGAAAATAGAAAAGTTTCCTCCCACATAGTGAAGAAACATGAAAGTTTAAAAACTAACACGCAACCGTGTCACTCACTCTCGAATTGCAACATGAAGGGTCACACTATTGAAAAAAGTGGATAATGCGAGAGAAGTGAGAATCTTTGGCTTATATGTTCGAGGTAAGTGTACACGAGAAAGTAAGGTGTCAGAATATTTCTGAGACATTGGAGTAGTACTCTGTACAGTAAATTGTGCTACGGTACGTACTATCAGGCCGATAGAAAACAGTAGTTCATTAGAATTCAAGAGGTTAAAAATATGTACATAGTCTACCGAAGCAGTAGTAGTGATGTGATTTTATGATTGCGACTGACCTGTGTGCTAATCACTTTTAAATCGCAATATCACAAACTCACAGGCAGACAATCTACAAACGAACCTTATCTTGTCTCTCTATGAATTCTGTGGAATGAGGGCATTTTGGTGGAAAACAGAGAATGTTTTTGGTTATAAAAGTTTGGGTGCTGGTGCTGAGAATCCTGAACTACGTCCGACTAAACCACTCAAGGAAAAATTACAGGAGACAGAAACGGTGTAACACAAACGTCTTGCCTGGATGGGGTGATCTGAATGAATCAGAGCTTAACAGAAGTATACGCTATCTGGACTCTTTTTGAATGCAAGGAGAAAGTGTCTAAAAATTTCTGCATGAACTAAATTCATATTTCACCACTGTTTTGCACAAAATGTGCATGCAAGGCATGTTGTATTTATTCCAGAGAATCAAAAGCATAAATAATGGTTACGCTCCTTGGCTCTCACATTCCATTCCTTTCTCATCTGACCCCCAACGTTCAATCCTTAGAGACACAAGAGAGGTCTGGATGTCTCACTGCACGAGTGTTCTCTTTTTCTGCGACTCCACGTAGTATTGTCAACAACGTGTAGTCTTACAGAAAGACGAGTGGGACACTTTCCTGAGGGCAATGTGAAAAAATGAAAAGAAGGAAAAAAGGAAGCGGAAGGAAGTGAGGGAAGAGAATAAGGGAGTACCTGTGAAAGCTTGAACATATACCGACTCTTTTGTTCCTCCGCAAATTCCCTTTTCTGTCTGCCTACCTACTCGCTATTCTATGCACAAAGTAAACTGTGTATGAAAAGCATGATCTATTGAATCAGTTCAGGGGAACTCCCCAAGCGTCAACAGGAGTAGATACGACTACGATAGCAAAAAAAGTTTGATACTGCCTGCGTACATTGTGTATGAATGTAAAAAACGTTTAACATTTTATTTTCTTTTAAGTATACGTATCTTGCCAAATAGTTAATGCGGGTTTGTTTTTCATGTATATTTGCTTATTTTATGCACGAATTTCGGCCACGAAATGCCAGAAACTGAAAATGCACGGAACGAATAAAAGAAACAAGAAAGTCTAAACACAACATAACCTTTTCTTCATCTTCATTCAACAAACTGCCGAATGTTAAATGGTAAAGCCTATTTTAAAAGAAAAAAGTAGCAGAAAAAGAAATAGAAAAACAATTTTTCTTAAAAGTTCCAATAGTAACAAAAAAACAAAGGAGGACAGAAACATTTTAAACAAAAGAGGTTCATTTGGTGGAAAAGTTGCATAAGGAGAGAAGTGCTGAATAAAATGACAGCAGAAAGAAAAGTGGAAAACCAAACTAACAAAAAAGCTTAAATGAAACTTAAGGAGATGTGGAAAGAATGACAAAAGCGGATCTGCTGAATCGGTGTTGTTCGCCGTAATGAGGAGAGGAAAATGTGACTGTTTATCGCTTATGAGCTCCTTCATACACGCGAAAAGCTCAACTTATTGAAACATCTACCGAAACGGATTCTTTTACACAAGTGCATTATGTACTAGTATACATATACCTATGTACCAAATCAATATAATAATAGTTTTAGTTTAGGGCAACAATAGTATAAAGTGACTTGAATCTGACAAGAAGTTCGCTGCTGGAATCTCCACTCTTTGCACCCAGCTACATACTTTTTTATCCATTTAGTTTTTTACATACCACAACCACCCGTGTGGTGGCCCAATAACTTCATATCACTTACTGACTTTCTTGGAGAGTTTTTCTCCATGAAGCGTGTCACGAGCATGAGAAATGTAGACTGAGTTGAGAAATTGCTTGTAAAGTATTGAATGCGGTTGCGGGAGAGTCGTATTCACTCAACTAAAGTACCAACAAATAGCAAGAAATACATTATTGCATTGACTGGAAGGAGAAAGGAAAAATGTGTACCAGTAATGGGGAACTTATAAGATAGAACAACAACTAAAGAGAAAATAAAACATGGTAATCATGTAGTAGAGAGTAAGCTTGCCGAAATTTGGCAAATTGACAACATATTCGTTAATTTGGTCAAAAACTGACCTATAATCATGTGTCGCATGCCATAGGTCACTTAAGAAACTTAAAAATCCGCCGTGACCTTTGACCTTAGAGGTCGAATTTCAAAAATCGGGCTCCGTCCTGCACAGGTTCCAGTGACCAGAAACCTTTCTACGTTAACAGAATTCCAAAAAAAATTCACTGGAATAGTGATATGGTGTTTACAAAACTTGACCTCCGAATAACGGTCAGGCGATTTCGAATTTTGGCAAACTGACAAAAGATATGTTAATTTGGTAAAAAACTGACCTATAATCATGTGTCGCATGCCATAGGTTACTCAAGGAACTTAAAAATCCGCCGTGACCTTTGACCTTAGAGGTCGAATTTCAAAATTCGGGCTCCGTCCTGCACAGGTTTCAGTGACCAGAAACATTTGTGCGTTAACAGAATTCCAAAAATTTATTACTGGACTACCGATATGCTGTCCACAAAACTTGACCTCCGAATAACGGTCAGGCGATTTCGAATTTTGGCAAACTGACAAAAGATTTGTTAATTTGGTCAAAAACTGACCTATAATCATGTGTCGCATGCCATTGATAACTCAAGGAACATTAAAATTCGTCGTGACCTTTGACCTTAGAGGTCGAATTTCAAAAATCGCTCTCGTCATTTTCGTCTCCTAATGACCAAAAACCTTTGTGCGAAAACGGAAATCGGAAATTCAATTTGGTGTTAGAGATATGGTGTCCACAAAAATCCGACTCAGGCAATATTAGTAGTAAGACAAGCTTACTAATAAAGAGAGCTCTGACCTCATATCATCGTATCGTTCGAGAGACAGAGTTGGAAATGGTGCTAAACTATGTATCTGATTTGTTTGCTTTTCCTTTCCCCTTTCATATTCTCTTGTCTTACCAAGGGGAAAAAGTTACTCAAGCGAGGTGTACAGAGTATTCACATTTACACCCGCAACAACTTATTCTTGTATCATCATTTTCATACTTTTCAACTTTGTTCATCTCTGTGACCAAAGAAATGACACATAAGAAAGCTTTATAGATATGCTATCATGCATAATATGCCATATATTTTAGGAATGCAGAATACATACATAAGTTTCTTTCATATTTTTGTCTATTTGCACTGCTCACATATTGCCTAGACTATGACTAGAGTATTTCTCCATCCATTTTTTGTTCTCAGCCAACAACAACGTGTTCCATTCATCTTGTTTGTCTTCTGTTTTTGTTTGTGCAACTTGACTGTTGCATTTTTACTCGATTTCTAAGCCAACAGCAGAAGAAGCCGCGAGAGTGAAAGCACGCAGGAGAACTTTCATTTTGGCCAGAAAACTGAACACTGAACCAAAACATAGTGGTGGTGGTAGTAACCTAGCGTCATATCATCATCAAACCTGTGTCTTGCCACCTTCAAGAGTGAGAGAAAAGGCGAGGGAAGAGCAACACATACGGCCAAAATGGCAAGAAGGCAAGTTAAATAGCAGAGTCAGCATTTATTTGTCGAGTTACACACAAATTTGGCAAATGTACTCTCTTTCTCTTGTCTCCCTGCCTCTTTTGCTCCATTTTCCAGACACCATTTAGCTCGTGCATTTGACGACCTGAGTGGGTTATGATGATATATTATTACATGTCCTCGACATTATACGCTACACAGTACACAGCCACGGGAACAATAGAGTCACAACAGTGAATTACGACCCCTTCAAAAAGCCGTGGTAGTAATGCCTACTAGTGTGCCTGATGATGGTTTTTGAGGGAAACAAGTTAAGTATATATTTATAAATAAGGGGGACCACTCACTCATCAGTCCTATTATAGTGGTTTACTTTACGTTTTTTCTCTCTTTTCAGCTCCTGTTTCAGTCAGTCATGTTTCATTTCCACTTTTCAGCTCGGATACTCCTGTGGATTTTATAGGAGCAAAGTCTCTGGTTAGCTTATGTTTTCCTGATCGTTATGAAGCTTATAAACTTTGCCTGCCTCACACCATGAAGTAAATGGTGGGTACACAATGCATAATATGCAATACAAATGCAGCTATCACACCAAAGTCAGCTAACTTTCACTTTAACCTGTGTTCTGGAAGGAAATATGCGGTGTGCCTACTCGAGTCAGCAACATTTTCAAGTGAGTGAAGTGAAGAGACCAACTCACGAAACTCTCAGCAGACATTTTCTCTTCAATTTTTTTCCTGCTACTACCACTCTCTTGTTGTATATTGTATTATCTTTCGTCTCAGCCTACTAACCGTAATAACCACCACAAACATGATAATAGTGTACAGACCACTGACTAGGTAGACATCATTCATTCTAATTTATTTAAATAGAATAAACGCCCATGCCCACTCGATATTGTGTACCTTTACATAACCAACACTCCTGTTGAGTACAAGTGGAAAAAGGCTTGTGTGAGATAATATGACGGTCACGCACTACATGCATTGCAGCAATTGGGGACTTGATGAAAGTATTCAAAGGTCGATTTTGTATAGGCAATATTTGTTCATGAATTATCTTTGGTACATGTGTACATCTCCATATTCATATATCATTTCCTACAGAATGGTCTGAATTCTGAATGTTTTATCATCAACATTCACTTGACCAAACACAAAATAAATAAAACATTTAGTGCGTCATGTACATGCTGCTACCAAACGAAACGAGGTGGTAATTTCATGAAGGTCGCTGTGTTGCAAGTACAGGCCAGGGAAAACGCAAAAGCGGTACTAAACAAAAAGCAATTTGCAAATTATTGCCACTTATTTCGAGAAAGCATACAATATTGAAACTGCTAAAATGGTTAATTCCACACTGAGCCGTTGCGATAAGTTTTTCTCAAGAAGTCAAACGATGACATTATTAAGGTAGTTATGTCATCGTTTTTCACATTTAACTAGCTTCACTCCCTGGAGCAATAATAATTGAGTTAAAGGTGGTTGTTATTGTATTCATTACTAGCTCTACCATTATAATAGGATTGCCGCACCATTTCGATTTCTCGTTCTTTGCATTCCCCATTCTATCATTTTATCAGACATTGTCCTGCTTTCGCCAAGGTAAACGATTGCAATATACTGTTATGGCTAGAGCCTTCCCACCCAACCCGTCTACCTGTTTGCTTTCCTGATCGTTTAGCCTTAGTTATAATCAAATGTAGACGTTTGCCCACTTTTATAGTGCGCTTCTCTCTCTTTGATTCTAACTTCAAACATTTTCTTTGCGTAGACGTAAACGGAAGAAGAGAAATGTAAATACTGCCAGTGTTTTTTCGCTAAACGAAACGTAAAAACACACACACACATACGATAGGGACGTACATGGAGAAATTCATTTATGTAGGTAGCTTAGAGTTTTGCCGGCATTATTGGAATAACGGTAAACGTTAAAAGAGAGGAAATTATTGTTATGATTATTGCCTACTAGACCATAAGCAGTGAAAGTACTGTTTGACTAAATTAGCTTACTTCAGTGGTAAAAGTTGCAGCCGTACTCCATTCCAGGGGCAATTTTCTACAGACACCTAGAATATCGAATTAGAGAGGATGATGAAGACGGTGTGTGTTGTTTTGCTGATGACTAGGTGTTTCGTATCCCTCAAGAAGAAAGGCCAATTAGTATGGCATATTAACTGCATTTCCGCTACTTTACAGCCCTCCAGCCAGAACTTTAGTGTTTTAATTAAATAATGAAACTTAATATGATCAAGTAACTTAAGTCTATATATGATGTCGACATATATTCACCGAAATCTCACTCAGAAAGGTCGTATGTGAATACTTATTTTCCTACATTAATTAACTTGCAAAGTTCATCGTGTTCAAGTTATCTTTCGCGTGCGCAATTGTACTTTATCTTATGTATTCTGCTTGTATTAATCCATTTTGTTCTTTGTGTTACTTTATCGACATGTATTGTAGCGTGCAGAGAATCATTAGTTGTGTAAAAGTGCCTGTAAAGTTCGTATAATATGTCAGTTTTGTCACTAACATGCATAAAAAAGTATGTTTAACAATTGAATCCTTTGCAGCACAGGATGTAGCAGTACACCACTTAAACTGTGAAAAATATACTTAGAAAGATAAGCCTATCGTTTAGTCAGTTTTTACAAGTTTGCAATACGTAATCGAAATCTGTATTGTGACGTGTACAATAATAAAGTGATATATTATTGCAATATTGTGATGAAATGGTACTTTAACAAAATTTTGTATACTACTAAAATATATTTAAGAAAAACTCATTTCAAACTAAAATTGTAGAACGTGACGACATGAAATGTATACAAATATAATAGTTTCCAACTTTGAAAATTCTAAATACCGATGGGAAAAGACCACCTCTAACCAGCCATTAGATAAATTATATAGCATATCGGACAAGTTTCTTTGTGGAAGGTTTGTCATATAAATGAACTTGTAAACTTACAATTAGACGGTTTGTTTCCTCTCGTTTGGAATTACAGAAAGTATTGTATTATTGGCTTGCTATATAGACATATGGTTTATCAATAGTTTTTAGAATACATACTACTTGTTAGCAAAAATGGTAGAAGCAAGTCAAGCCGCGGCTAGAAACAAGGAAATTGTTATTTCAGATTGACAAGTGATCCAAACTACACTGTACATAATATGCAAAATAGAAATCAATACAGTCCATTTTTGCAACCAAGTTGGAGTCATTAATTTAAATTTACATTGGATACATAGTAAATATAAATGGTAGTCATGTATGAAAAAGTAAAGTTGTATTGAATTGATGTAGACCAGCCAAACAATTTCGAATTTGTAAAATGGACTTCAGATTGGCTAAATCTAACCTAAAACCTAACATATTACAAGCTACTTGTTATTTTTTTAAATCATATATTCAAAGGTAATCGTTCTGAAAACTGCATAATAGTTTTTATTGAGATTTATGTTTATGTAATATTTTCTTTGAAACCTGGATTCTGCAGTTCATATGCATTTTATTGGCCACATATTTGTTATGACTGTGACGGAAGTCGTAATGAAACATTCTCATACAAATCTAGATACTAACTCTTCGTTTTGTTTCTATCTCAACCCAAAAAGTTTTCCGGAAACTTATTGAATTTGTGTTTGTATTCTCCCAAAAAACAAGGCGCAAGTTCAAAGTTGGCAGTATGAGAGATTATATATAAAGCAATAAAAAGTCACATACTACAGAGATGGACTTACTATTTTATAATAAGACAAGACAAAAGAAGCTTCACTTTGAACATTAATGATTCATCACGCCATTGAAATGTTGTTTAAAAAGACAGTTCCAGTAGCTAGAATCAAACGACATCTTCAAGTGATTTTGGTAAAAGTTTTCATATAAGCATGAACAAAAAATGGTATCACAAAGATTTTGTAAAAGTATCAGTGCAGATCCCTTCTATCTTCATACATTATCAAGTGTAGGCAGATATCAAGCCTAGCCATGAGAGTGAAAGTTTCTACTTTGTAGTTCAAAGATAAAAATCATTAAATTAATAGACTAGTTTTAGTTTGTATCTAAATTCTTATCGTAGTGATGTATAGCCTTAACTCTGGCGTATTGCCAGCACATCATATGTCAACTATCGGTCAGTACAGTAGTGTTATGCCTGCCTAATGTCCTGTCATGTGTCATCAGTTCAAAATGTGCTTTTGTGGCTGTCATTTTGACAATAAGAGCAAAGGAGGTGGTAAGCAATGGGAAAGTAACCACGCTGGTTCTCCTATATATCCATTAATATCAAACATCAATGTTTCAGAGAGAAATGTGTAGCATTCATTAATTTACAATGAATGCACAGAAGTAGGCAAACATTCTTGTCAAAATTGTAATACGACTACGTGATGGCGTGTACGTATAATTTATTCCAATTGAAAGATTTTCTACTTGTCATGTTAGGTATGTCGAGTGTACAAAAGTTCTTGCATGCTCATACTTATGAAATGCAACTACGTACTATATATAAAGGCATTAAAGACTTCTGGACTGATATTGGATTCTCATACACTTAGACGATTGTGATCATTATGGATTTAGTACGTTTTACTCTACAAGCGAATGAAAGACTTCATTTTGCGCGTTTTCATTCTTTTACAATACTGACTGACTGACAGACAGAAAAAATGTTAGTGGCAGTGGTGTGTGGTTGCAGCAGTGCTCTGGTGAAAGTGGGATTCACCTGATATTTTAGGGTTGCATGCATATCTGGCATTATCGTTACTATACGATAATGTTCTGCCACATATAGTAACTGTTATTACGTAGCTGAGCATAGTGAAGCTCTAAGCTCGCTGTTTCTGAATCACACCAAATTTGGTACAGTGATTCATTGGGTCACAAAAAACTCCTATTGATTTTAACTCAATTTTTTTGCCCGATCCGTCATCCCCCTGGGGTAATGGGAGCTAACCCCCTTATTTTTTCAGAATTGCACCAAATTTGGTACAATGATTCATTGAGTCTTGCCAAAGAACCCTTCTAAATTTGAACCCGATTGGCCATCCCCCGGGTTAATAGGGGGAAATAAATTCTGTGCGTCAGAGAATCATACAGACAGATAATCAAATTGGTTCAGCTATGACAGCTATGTATTTGAAATGATCTTACAGTTGGTTAATTATGCGTAATATTTACTTGTTTCTGTTATAAAGAGTTTTGATGCATGTTTGCGTGGGAGCATATAACACGTTTAGATTTAATGCAGTTTAAACGGGCGTCAACGATGACGAAATGGTTTCAATTTCAACTCATGCTTTCGAAATTTTATTCATTTTATATAAATCAATGTTAAACATTAAAAGTATAAAAAGTTACAGCTTTCATCAAAAGATTGGGTAGGTGATTTGGTAGACACGAAAAATCAAAATGTATGCTAAATAAGAGAGTTGAGGAGGTCTCTTTCTACGCAGCGCACAGTAAGATGACAATTTCTCCCTCTCTCCCTCTCTTGTTTAAATGACAATTTTTGAACTAATTTTAAAAGGTAAATTGAAGAAATTCAATACAAAAAATGACTCAGTCAGTACCCCGGTCACCCCTAGAAATGACTCGTGGTAAGCAGAGGGTAGGTACTTAAACTTTGAAAGTTCTATCTATTCAACTTTATTGTCATTGAGCGTGATATTTTATATTCCAAATGAACAGTCGATCAAGCGATCTATTTGGCGTTAAGTATCACAAGAGTAAAACATTGTCAATCTAATGATGTCTAAAGCCAACGCAATAGCAATATATATGAATAAAATAGTAACCTCTCCTTAGTACTGAAAAATATGTGATTTTCATGGTCTCTCTGCTTATAAGTTCTTTGGATATTTTGAGTATGCTGTATGCCTTACTACGCCAGTTGATAAAAAGTGAGGTGCAAAAACAAACTATTTTATCCATACTTTCTTTTCTATTCATTTAGGTATAAACCTAGGTTTTCCAGAATGAGATGCAATATTGCTTCTAAGATAGTCTTTAGATAGACGATAGATGGGAATATGGGGAAAGTGAAAAAAGTGCATATGTATCAACGTACGGTTGATGTATCACTATTTCCTCCTCTTCTTCTCTGATTTAAGAGTGTTCCAGAAAAGGAGGAAGATGAGAGGAAATAATGAAGAGTTTCGGAAAAAATAACTGGCGCTGCTACCAATGTTGCGATAGGGAAGGTCGAGAACAGGACTCCAAATGAGTTTTTCTCTGTGAACGTGTCGCCACTACAAATTGCAAATTCCTTCTGCTCAACTATTCCTGGAGGAGGAAAGAGCGAATTACGTTCACGACACAGCATATATATATGGTGGTTATACATTTAGTCTGTAATAATGTATTCAACTCACTTTCTTTCTGTATAAAATACAAATGCAATGAGTGCAGCACTAGAAATAGTAGCGATAGCTGTGTACTACCAGAGTTTACCACGAATTTGTAACACTGTTGCTTACTCATGACTTTATTGATAGAAGCCAAAGTTATTGATATACTACTGCTGACAAATGAACCTATTCTTTTAGCGATGAATTGAAAAAAAGGAGAAACAGTTTTTCTCTCTGTTACACTCACTTTCTCCTAAAATGAAGCTATAGGTATGCCTGTTTGCGCTCAGCTTGCCGTAATCAGAATATACATTCACACATTATGAGTTATATGATTCAATCGTTCCAGCTTTAGGTTTTCCTTGAAAAAGTGAAAGAAGTGGAGACAGGAAATGATACAAAAAATAAACAGCTCACTGTGCAACATAGTAGACCAGACAGACCTTGTTTCATCTATTCATTCAGGTACAAATGAACACCTTGTTTGATTCCACAAAGGTGTGCGAATATGAAAGCAAAAAACTCCTTTCCTAACAGAATTTCTCTCGACAATAAAAATACAAAAAAATGTTCACCTATTTTGGAAAAAGCACTGCTATCGATTCTATCTTTCTATTTAGCGTTGTGTTAAGTAAGTTTTGCGAACACACGTACCTTCTCCCCTTGTAGCAGCTGCTGAAAGTTGCAATAGTCATAGTTTAAGTTACATCTGTGGTGCTACTGGAGTTGGCGAGTTTTGTATATTCTCTAGTTAGAGTTTTTTATTGTTATTATTGTTATCCTTCTTGCTCCAACAAATAAATGATGATGAATATAATAAAATAGTCGGCCTTCGAGCAGGAAGAGGAAGTGTATTTAAAGACTGAATTGAAAAATCTACTACTCTTCATTCAACCCTTGATAAGTATATATCGTGTTGTAGAGCATATTTAGAAAACTTGGCAGAGTAGTTGTTGTTGTTTCTGTTTCATTCAGCAAGTAGCCGAATTCAGCAGTTCCAGGATGTGAAGCAAAATATACCTTTTCTTCTTATTTCACTGATTTCCTTTTCCCTAGGGTTTTTTATTTTATTCCATTTTTCCGAAGTAGCATTCTGTTCTTAGTTTGTTATTTCATCTTATCAGCATTATTTTGTAGAATGGGCTTGAGGAAGGAAAATATTACACGACAACTGGCATACTGTAGATTTAATAATTCTCAGTCATTCTTGGTATTTGCCAGTGTAATCATTAGATTTAGGCATCATTTCCGTTTATATTCTTTATTCTTATAATTCTAGCTAAAGTCGTCCTCATTCTGGCTGAATCAATTTACCTAGACACAAATGGTAGTTTGGTAGTCCTCTTAAAACATCCTGTCGTACTCTCTCAGTCAGTCTCAGTACTCCCATTTTCTACTTTGGGGAAACTCGAAACTGCTGCTACTGCTTTTGCTGCTTATCATAACAATAAAAATAACAAGTTGACAGAAAACAAAAATCTCCATTCACAGCTCTATACACACTTTACAAACTTGTCCCAGCCAGATACAAATTGAATTATTTCAACTTCCGTTTTTCATAAGAATAAGGATGTAGCCTAATTTGAATATAATAATGAAATACACACTCGCCTTGAAACCTATTTCTTTCGTAAAAACTATATCAAATGAACAGCTATATGAATTATAATAAATTGTAATTTGCTTTCCCAGAAAATCTACAGAAAAATGTATGTATTTCTCAATTATTTTTAATCACTTTGGTCTAATTACTCTTCCTTGTGCATAACTCTCTACTTTAGCTATGAAACGACTTGTAATGTAAACTAAATCTTCTTCTTGCCGAGTGAAACACGCGTCAAGAGCAGACAAAGTTTAAAAAATAGAATCTGCGACGCACCCAGTCATACTTTTAATAAAACATTCTTTTGGATTGTTTCGCCAAAATGCTTAACATGCATTTTAAAATTAAACGATTCGGTCAAAATACTGAATTTGTAAATTAACCCTTGATGCACTCGTGTGCACTCTTTTTTATGCAAATTACCTGTTTCTTAAACTCGACTAGTTAATGACAAATATTACTAACACAATCTCAAATAACTTAATATTATTTTTTTTAAACGCAATTAATTGTTACAACATTGCAACATTGTTATCGACAAACACGAATGATAACATCCTTTTAACAACTGTATGTACTTCATGCAGCTTATATGTGCAAAAAACGCAAGTGCTATATGAATAACCTTAAATTGGGGCAATGTAATAATTTAATTTCCTCACCTGCTTTGCGATGCTTTCTCTTAGGATTTTCTCTCTTCATGATTGTATTGCTCGAGCATGCTCGTAGTTTGTATGTCCCTTGCCACATGGCACATGTTAAAATGCTGCCGCACACAGAGGTCACGTCTAGTAAAGTGCTTTTCATGTTCCTACAATTAACATGTTTACTATTGCTAATACTTTGTTTATATTACACAAACACTAACACGAGTAAACCGAATAAAGCCATTGTTTTTTTGATATTCGGTAAAAGTTATAGTTAAGTTAATTTCACAAAATCAAAGTTAACGACAGTTTCTGTCCTTTCTTCGTAAAATTATTTAAAGTTAACTTAGGAAAAGCCTTTATAAACTATATATCCACTATTTTTACTTACACCTACATTAATGTCAATATAGTCATGTAAGAAATATTTTAAAATCACTACACAGTTACCCCAATTGTCCAGGCATGCCAAGTATTTATTCTCTTGAAACACAGGTGGAAAAATGGGTTGATGCTGTGTGAAAAGAAGAAAAAAGGCGAGAGGAAGAGGGTGAAAGTACTGGTTTCCGACAGAGCGCTTCCTCTCATCTTTCCAGGGGCATGAGGTTCCATGGACTGCTCGCTTGAGTCGTGGTGAACTGTAAGCTCAACCAGTCGGTCGGTTGGTAGTAGCAGCAAAAGTTTCACCAATCTAATATGCCATTTCCAACAGCAAAAGCAGAGCAAATAAACCAACACGTTGCGTTCTTGTAACAAGCCATCACATCACACTCATATTGCCTTGCTCATCGTTCACTATTTCCATGCATCTGCCGCTACCACCTTGCTACCGCTGCCACTACTGCAACCCTTTCCATTGCTTTCTTCCAATTCGCTCTGTGCAAAGTTTACATTTCTTCTACGTGACATGGTAACATGGTCTGTGCAAAGGCAAAAGAATTCCATTTATAAACGTTATTTTACCGACCAAGTTTCTTCGCAGTACATGGAAGTTAATATCACAGTGGAAACACATAGTTAGCCGCACCACACAGACATACCTATTAGTGGGAGACTTTTACCAACAAACCAGGTCGGTGGAAATGATAACATGAGTCAAGGCCAGACAGACGAGATTGAGTAACAAGCATAGGGGACCGAACAAAAAAATGAATTCTAAATTCTATTTGAGATAAATGAAAAGGCTTAATTTAAAAAATACGGAGATATGGAACTCCCTTAAGCATAGTGTGAAATAGCTTTTTTACCGTTTAGTAGCGCCAGAAATGCAACGTTTCTGTCGATAATATAAATGATGATATTAATATACTTACAAAATAAAATAAATGTACAATAGATTACAGTGGTCTTGCAAGTTGTAATACATCAAGTTGTACAAACCAAACCCTTGTTAAAATCCACTATATATTATTTAAGATATAATTTCAAACTACAATTGTTTTTCAAAGAGAAATCTGAAAGGCATGCTCTTCGTGAGAAAAATGAAATAACTTTTTCGCATTTTGTTTAATATTCGGTACTAAAAACGATATGATGTATGATGTATGAAGCATAAATACTACAAGAATTCACCTAAAACCGCATGGTCCAAATGTTTGTATGTACACATTTCTAATGTGACATTTCATAACAATTGTAAGAATTTCAGCGTTAGAAAGTTATGCTCATTTAAAATAAAAACTATCCTTATAAAAATCGCAAGAATACGAAACGCACACATATGGCAAACGCGAGTTGCAAATTGAAACAATGCATAAATAGACATGGAGTGGTAAGTGTTAAAATAAAATAAAAATAAATGCTTAATTCAAATGATGCTTTCCAATTGAATTGCAATTTTGCAAAATGCGCATTTAAATGTAAAGAAGCACCATTTCTGAATACGTGAGATGCGATCTAACAATCTAACACTCAATATCAACACACTCATTCATTAGTACATACTATGTACTACATCCTCATCATAATCCATCTTCCTGATTCCATTCCATGAGAAAATAGCTACCGCGGATATCACAGGAAACATTTTTCATCCGATCATGACAAAAGCATAAAATTCAGCAATCCAAAAAATTGCACTTCGATAATATTCGAAAAATCTGGAAACTCTGAAGAACTGTGGATTCCCAAAGACAAACAATTTTTGCGATTTCTTAGAGATCTATATGATTTTTGCAGAGCATCAAAATGCATTAACAACAAGTTATATATGACTACTTTCTCAGTTGCATGATATTCAAAATTTTATAGACAAATAATCTAAAGCAATTCATACAAAATTGAAGATGCATTTTACTCCATCATGATCCACATCTCACACTTGTGAGTTATTAGGGCATTGCTTACTAGGATATGAATAGTATTTAGATCCTAGTCAGGAATGGTTAGTGTTACATCGAAACAAACAGGGAAATGAATACCTAAAATAAAAATGTTTTAAACGGGAAAGTATATAGAGAAAAGTAGCCAACTATACATCACTTTCAACAACTATATAACTTTATAAAGAACTGATTTCAACTGAATACTTGTGCACATTGCACATTCTTTAGTATTGGTTCTTTCTAAAGAATGTCGAATTGAACTTTTTGATAAAGTAGAGAAGTAGATCGTGAAGCTATGCTAACATTGCTCCAAGTTTTTCTTGTTTTTGTGAGTGCGGATGGGATGCATTTTTGCGAATCTTGAGCACATTAGGCAAGCTAGTGAAAGTTGATGGAATAAATGTGTTCATTTACCCAGCAGAATACATACGTAAGCTATGGTGTGATCATTTTCGTGTGATTAGAAGAACCGAGTTTCAGACTTCTGGTGTGATGTGATTATCAGAAAACATCCCCTGGTCCTTATATAAGTAAAAGTGTTGCTTGAAGTATTTTCGGGAATTTCGATAAAAGTCCAATCGAAAGACTTGAAGACGTAGTGAGGGAAAATACCACATGAAGGCTTGGCTTGACTTTCCATGTATCAATCTCTGACAAAGAAATAGGAACCTATGCATGTCTTAAGATTTAGTGTTCATTTTTTATAGTAAACCGTTCATACAAATTGTATTACACAATATTTGTGTTGGCACATAGTTCCTAATAATTTCTTGTAAAGAACAGTAGAAAAAATGAAACCTTACAGGCTATACAAAAATCCAATAATTGATGTATTTATTTTGCACATTTCGGTATCTCGCCCATCATCCCCTATAACTTCATTTTTAACGGATTTTTAAAATTTTGTTTTTCCAATGCATTTACAAAAATTTATTAGGTATAATATGTTTTGAATAGACTGACACAATGGATTAGATGTACAGGCCTATAAATTGCTTAATAATATTTTTTTTATAAAATTTAAACATCCATATTTAGTTCAAATCGGCCATAGACAGTAACAGTAGTTCACTGAAGCTGTGAAGCGAATAATGAACAAAGACCATTTAGATTAATTGTCGACTATCTTGTACTCTTTCAGTAGAACGTGTCGGCTGTTTTGGATGGACCATTTGGTCACCTTCGGCTGTCTTGCTCTTCGCGTAAGCTGTGTTGTGTGTGTTTATCATATGATCATGCATGCATGCAGAGCAGATGTGACAGATGATCCAACCAAAATACTACGACTTAAGTCGTAGTGGCACAAACGTATATTTTAAAATGGGTTTTCTTAAAGTTGTATTGACTTTTTAATTTAATAGGAGTCAAAAGTACCTGCTGGTTTACTTTGTAACTGCTTAGTTTTAAGTGTTTTGTGGATCATGGGAAATTCGGATGACGATTCTGACTACGCCGAGTATGGCACCGCTTTGGAACCAATTGAAGAAGGTAAAACTATAAACTAGAAAATTGTTAAGTTTAAACACTATTGTCATTCGTTCTTATTAAGGCATTGCTTTCATTTTGTTAACTGGATTGATTTTAGATGACGTTGCCAAAAAGCGGCCCATACATGTTTCCGAGCAGATTGTTACGGATGAGAAAGGTCGGCGAAGATTCCATGGGGCCTTCACGGGAGGGTTCTCTGCAGGTTATTTTAACACTGTGGGATCCAAGGAAGGCTGGGCTCCGTCTACGTTTAAATCATCCCGAAGCGATCGCGGCGCGTTCAAGTCTCAGAATGTGTTAGATTTTATGGATGATGAGGTATAGAATAATTGTAATCTGTTATTATTTCACTGAGCCATTCGGGTATGACATCATGTAAAATAATGTTTATTAATAGGACAAAGGCGCATTTGGTATTGCCCCACAAGTACTGAGACCGACAGATGATTTTTCGGACAAAAATGATTCACGAGGAAGAAAGAGACCACGCCGGGAAGACCCCGAAGGTCCGATTCCAGGAGCACCTGTACTGGAACAAATAATTCAACCTGTCAAGTACTACCATTACAAAAATTAAAACAAAGAAACATTTTCAGACAATAACTTTAGTTGTAACTACTGTAATGTACTGTAATGAATTCATTTTTGCTCTTTAGAGAAACAGTTGGAATCAGGATTCTCGTCAAAATGGGTTGGAGGCCAGGGAAAGGGGTGGGACCAAAAATTGACAAAAGGGACAGGCCGAAAAGGGCTAAGAAATCTGAAATTGAAAAGTCCGTAAATGAACCTACGAAAATTGATGAGGAACCTGAGACAACAAATAGGAAGCTTTATGGATGTTCGTTACCTGCAGAGTTCATGCAACACAGAGATGATTCATACTCTGAAACTGATGATGAATTGGAAGAAGCGAAGGCAGCCTTAGCACCTGATGATGTCAACTCTTTATTATGCAATCCAAAGGAAAATACTTTTGGCCTTGGTTATAAAGGTTTAGATAGAAATGCTCTGACAGCAAATACTGTTCACACGGACTTGTTCGGATCAAAGTTGAAATTTCGGGTCGAAAATAAAAATCTTAGTATTACTGGACAGGTAAACAAACAGTCAAAAATACTTTAGTAACTGGTATGAAATGGGCAGAACATTTTAAACTAAAATGTGGATTATGTTTGGCAATTATAGGCTTTTGGAGTTGGGGCATTTGAAGAAAACGACGATGATATTTACGCAAGAGAAGATATGTCACAGTATGACTTTGCATTAGAAACTCCAGAAGAACGAAAACAAAAAAAGGCAAAGGAGGAACGAGAAAAGAGAAAAAATAAGAATAAGGAAAACTGTGTCGACGGTTTTAGAATAGCGTCTGTAACCAGTACCAGACGAAAATTTTATGCCCCACCTCATCTTCCTCAAAATTTTCAACCTTATCATCAAACTAAAAAGTCTAGGTTTGAAACATCCAAACTTGGAGACGAGAAACAAGATGCTTTGTCAAAGGGTTTGGCACGACATAGTTTAACAATTTCAGAGAGGCAGGTATTAATTGAAGACGATGTCAGCAAGATTCCACCAGTATCAACAACCAACAATTCAACAGCTAGCCAAATAAATGCTCCGTCGCATGAAGTCCCAATTCTGGAGAGACAGACAGAAAATAGTAGTACATCTTCTATTAAAACAACCGTAGAACCAGATAATGATATTAAGTATCGTATCGAAAGACTGAAAAAATTTACACAAGTGTTGCAAGCGTATAGTTCGAAAACGCCTGACGAAAGCCCTTCTGCTGCTTTCAAACCATTTATGAAGAATCCTGAAAAGCAAGAAAGATACGAAAAATATTTGACACTTCGTGATGCTGGCTTTTCAGGTAAGCTATTCACATTTATTGAGTTTTAGGTTTTTGTAAAGCATTGTGTTATTCTTGGTTTTTTAATCTTTAAAATAATCTTAATGACTGAATGGTTGATTACAGAATGCCTAAAGGATTTGCAACCACCGGATATGACTGAATGGGAGCGAGATAGAGAGAAAATGGAATTTGAAAGAGCTTCCAAACTTTATAAACCGATGAATAGCATTTTGGCCAGCCGATTCGTGTCCGCCAAATCGCATGATATATCTCATTTGGGTAACATAATTGTTTTTGTCTATACTACACAAATGTGTTTGTTTTTCAATTTAAAAAATTACAATTACAGACTTGTGTACAATGCAATCTTTTATTTTATGCTCTTAGAACCTGAGAAGGAACATGTGAAGGAAAAAGATGCGAAAGATGATCCAAAGGTAGCAGCTCGTATGAAATTATTCGGCAAATTAACTCATCGTATGATGGAATGGCACCCCGACAAACTTGTATGCAAACGATTCAATATTCCACATCCATATCCCGAGTAAGTTTCTTAAGATTCATATGTTGTATAATATTGTTTTATAAAGAATTATTTACTCTAGAGCCTGTTCTGACTAAAAAAATGACTGGTTATGTTGTAGTTCTAAATTCGTGGGTCTCAAGGAAGATCCATCTATCTGGGGCAGTAAGGCGAGTAATGTTCTGAATAAAGATGCACAAGAGACTGCTTCTAAATTGGTCGAAATACCCAAGAAAAAAGGTTTGTTTGACAATCTTGACTTTTCCAAACCTCCACCTGGTCTCCTTCCACCAGAACTAGAAGGAACTTCAAGTTACAAAACAGGCTCGATGGAGAGCTCTGGAGAGGCAGACGTGAATACGGCAGCAGCAGCTACGACCACAACTCCTGTTTTGGAATTTCAACAAGCCATTACAACTGCTGGCTCTACTAGCAATAATGCTGAGGAGAAAACCGAAGCGGAAAGACCACCGTTGGATCTATTTAAAGAAATCTTTGCTGATTCTTCAGATTCTGAAAATGAAGAAGTAGAAGCTCAGCTACCTACTACAAGATCAGAAAAGAGTCCGGGAAAGGCATATGACAGTCATCGGCAAATTTCCCAACATATGCTTAGAGAAAAGACTACACGTGATGATAAAGCTTTAGATAAAATGGTCTCAAGTAATGATGACAAAAACTCTCTTCCGCCTGAAAATGAAAGTGTTAATCAGCAAAAGGAAACTCGGAAAAGAGGAGTGTTCGATAGAATAGATCTTGATATGTTGCAGAATAATGCACATCGTCTGCTTGGAACTGGCAATAATAAGTCTCCTCGACACGCTAATAATAGTGACAGTAGTGGTGATGAAGGTATGGATGATGTATATGGACCTGCACCTCCTAAAAACGTTGTTTCTGGGTCTACATCACGACGACATCAATCGGGAAGCAGCTTATCTACTACGGCTGTATCAAGTATACCTGCCTCGAGTAGTTCTATTCAGGCTCGACATAAAAGTACGTTTGATGACCCAAAAAAGGAAGTAAGCACAGAGGAAGTAATTTGGGTTGAGAAAAGTGCTCTTAGCGATGGTAGTAGTAGCAGCAAAAACCATGCCAAGAGTAGGAAGCATTCGGCCAAAAAGAGTAGAAGAAAAAGCAACAAGAAGGAAAAACGCAAGAGTCACAAAAGCAAGCAGCGGTCCAAACATAAGAAGAAAGGCCGCAAACATAAGAGCAAAAGCAAGCATTCTAGCGATGAAAGTAGAAGCAGCGATGATGATGGTAGTTCTGATTCTAACGGATCGTCAGACTCTTCAATTACTATAAATGATTCATTGGACAACAGAGCACTCTTAGCAAAACTTAAGCAGATTACTAGATCCAATTAATGTAATCTTATTTGTTTTTCCAGTTTTATTTGCCGTTATATGTTAGATTTAACCAGGAAACGTGAAAAATAACAAAATAAAAGACACTTTAAGACATTTTGATTGTTAGTGCAAAGGTTTACTTTTTATTGTTAATTTTATTGTCTGTGGAATTGTCATATATACAATATATTTGATCTTGCTTCCATTAGCCTTCAGTTTACTTTTCATTAATTCCATTCTCGCACTGCCATGAGTCGTTTCTGTTTTCCAATCCACAGTAGAATTGCATTACTTCCCCATATTGTCGCATAAAATACCAAGGTACTAAACGATAATATGGTAGACTTCCTTTTATAAACGCTTTGAGGATGATAGAGAAAATTTTCTTGCATCCAATCCACAACGGGGCCTTCCAGCTAACCTGTAAGAAAACAAAATGGATTGCCTTTAGTCATTCCACTTTTACTACATTTCATTGGCACGCTAATTTATGCACATAAACATCCAAGATATTGGCAAACAGCTCCCGCAATTTCCGTTCTCGAAAACTGATACCCTATTACACTTTGCATACCAAGCGAAAATTTGCCTTTAATGTTTTCATATGCTAATTCGGGTAAACGAGAAAGGGAGCAAACCCAAGCCGTGAAAAGCTGGGGTAGAATGATAAAGCTAGTCTCAGTGAAAGCTTAAATTTTAATCATTGTATTTCGTCATACGAACGAGACAAAAATCATCATTGACAAGCTTTATCGAACAAATGCCTGTATCGTTTTAAAAGAAATGCTTAGCTAAACTGGAATTTGCTTACGTTTTCGTCCTTGGAATCGAATTAATTGGCGAATCGTCCCTCGGTGGTTGTTCTCTGTCGAAACACAAAAAGCACATTAACATTAATGTATGGCAGTTTTTTTTTGCAAAATCAATTTGGTTTAGACATCAATATGCAATAGACATGCATATTATTATGTATTCAGAGTTGGATTGTTTAGGGAACAAGTGTTCTTCATGGTTTATCAAAGCGAGCTGAGTTGATCATCATTAAATTCTATCTATATATATACATGTACACGTATTCAATGTTTAAAACGAACCTTTTATTTTCAAAGTGGTGAAGTTTCCATCAAAATATTCTCTTCAGGACTAAGGCAGCTTCCTTCTTTTCTGGCATAAAGTCCATAAAAAGAAAATCCCCCTTCTTTTACACAACATCCTTTAAAGCTCATCCCAGCTATTTTTCCCCATCAACATATTTGTCAGTAGGCATAATCCCATGAGGGTAAGAGGAAGCCAAACTAGTTCCCAAAAATCCCGAATGGAAAACTTTCCTACACACATACGGATCCATCGCTTCATTTACTGTCTCAAACTTAGCAGTCAAGTACCAAGCCACCAAGCGACTCGGGTTGTGTGGATTCCCTGAAATATAAAAACACTTGATGAAACAAGGTTTTAGATTAGCGACTGAATCATTGAATTGAGGCAAGACCAAGTTGTGCGTGATCTTTATTTCGATGTACTTTTTTTCTGTGAGCATATTTCAGAGTAGGTTAAGGGAACAAGATTCTTCATGGTTTATCAAAGCGAGCTGAGTTAGTCATCATTATTTGCTCACAAAGCCAAAAGGCAACGCTCTTGCAGCATACATGATGGAACTATACTATGCAATGCCGGAAATGTGCAAAATACCACCTTCATTCCATACTACGCGTTTGACATTTTTTAAAAAGGTAGTATAAGAACGTTGCTTTTAGCTGAGCTGTACAATATTTTAGCCAAAAGTAGTAAAACAACGTGCAGGGTACATACCTTGGTTGTGAAATGGTACTAGAACCTCATCAAAGCACTTCAGATCACCAAAACTGCTGGTTCTGCCATTGTGTTGTTGTGGTGGTAAAAGTTCCTCCGTGATGACATGAAAAATCCCCAAAGAGAACGTTTATTCCCATCAGTGGTGGTATTAGATATGACAATCCCAGTTTTTCTTTTCTGTCCTATCCCCATTCATTCGCTGATGAAATTTTCCCACACAAAGAGAGAGCCAAGGACCAAGGACTTGACGTCTTAAAAGAAGAAAAAAGAAGGAAAATACCCTTTTTACTTATTCATATAAATAAAGAGGATCTTCAGAGAGCATGATGACAACACGGATTACACTATCAGTGGGATACATGCACAACAGGAGAAAGATGATGATTATGACTCTCATGAGAGAGAAAGCATGTCTCAGTTATCGAAATTTTTTCCTCAGTGCTCATAGGCCAGGGATAACTTTAGCATCATTGACATTATCATTACCATCATCTGTAGTTCTTACACCATGCCTTTTTATGTCTACGATCAAATGTTCATCTCATCCTCTTCTAACTAAAGATTATATGCTGAGATAACCACAACCACTTATTCCGCAGTTATGGAGTAAAGCGATGATGCGCCTTATTATCAGCAATATTTATATTTATAGCTAACATACAATCTGGGAAACATAAACAAGTTAGGTAGTATACTTACCCCACTGAAAAAATTTGTACGGAATCATCAGGGGAACTCGGCATGGACCAAAAAATGTACCCGTGAAGCCATCAGAGTTCAGTCACTGTCAACTACTTTCCTGGAAGCAACGTCTGAACAGCACACAGCCTGTGCACATGCAGGTAGGCCGAGGTTTTATGGAGGAAAGCTAGGTCGTTCTTAGTTCCCAAGTGATGAGATTTGACTTGATAGGCACCAGAGACCACAAAGGCATGCATGAGCAGCAATCCTCCCTGCATTCCGAACCCGAGGACTAAATATTTCCAAGATGCCAATATAAATTAGGAGCTTCTTCTAACCCCAAGGACGTATCGATAGACTGAATGTAGTCCATGATGATGATGATAGGACCTAAAACAGGAAAACAACAAAGAAAGCCACATTTAATAATCGATATACTTAATTTAACGTTTTCAACGGATAAAAACTCAAATATGCACATGCATCAAATAGTAATTCCAACTCCTACACAAAATCCCTTCCATTCAACCTTCAGGCTAAAAATGGCCAACTGTCATGTTGTCGTGTGCATGCTTGCTTGGGAATTTGGTTTGGAGGTTTTGTGGAGGGGAATCCTACAGGTATTCTTTTTACTTACACATTCCGCACGGCTTCCTATATGCTCTGCCGTTGAAATGGATTTTCTGCTGGTCTCCTTCACACGCACAACTGGTAATTTTCCATTTGGCTAACCGCACGACTCACGAAATTGTACAACAATTATGTTTCCTCCTTTCACTCATCCAAATAATTTCTGATTTTCCCATTTTTGACGAAACTACCTAACTGTGTATTTAATTGTGACAATAATTTTTCAACTTTAAAGCTTAATCTTCGTATGTTCAGTTGTATACTGCCGTCTGCTGCGGCGTCCGGGATAGAAATGAGCTTTTTTGGTAAGCAAGTTGAGTGAATAATGTGAGTGTTTTTAGAAGCGTGTGCGTGCGTGCCATGCAGAGAGCGTACATGTGGAGAGCAACTTCAAAGTTGGGTCTTTTTCCGCCTTGTGGCCAGCATTTCTTGGGATTCTCTTATTAGCTGCTTTAGAGCACTACTACTACTGCTTGCACAAAAGTGAGGAATTTGGAATAATGAGCATTTTCCTTTGTTCAGTTTAGTTGTTTTTGGCTTTAGTTGCGTCTGCACTTTACATTGTAAAGTTTGCAGTAGTAATTTTACTTTACAGAAGTTTTTAATTAAAAATTGAATGGTATGAATGAACACGATATGAGCACATAAAATGATCTAATACATTACTAAATTTGAAACACGCACAAATCCTGGTAAATTACAATAGCATTTTGTTAGGATTCAGTACTTTCCAGACAACCGCAACCTGTTCCAAACGACTCGTGAATTGTTTGTTTGACATGATTCAACGGAAGCTACATATTTTCTTGTAAAGAATGGTGCTTTTATGTTAATGGTTTTTGCCATTTTCAAGTGAACATAATGTAATATTATACAGCTATATTCCATTGCCCATTACCATCAAGTCAAGTTCTATTCATTTTTACTAGTAATAATGTGCAATAAACAAAATGGATGAGGTCCCCATTCGTCCGAATTTATGAGCTTTATTAACCCTTTTATTCATTGAATTCAAAGTTGCAACCAATTCTATTTTTGCCTGGTCTTTCATGTGCCCATGCAATATTTGTAGATTCATTTAGTGCAAAAGAATGTCAATAATCCGACCAAAGCTAAAACTATAAAGTATGTAGCTGGTAAATATATTACATATTATTATTATGCCTGGTGGCAATATAATGACATGTTCCTAATGGAATGAATTCACTTGTTATGTGCATTTCCCACAATACCATAATTTGTAATGTGCGATATTTCCGTAAAATGGTATACCCTGAAACTACCTGAAAGCAAACACCTGCGGCAAAATGGGCAACTGTTGAAATTTTATGCGACTGCAGTACAAATTTGTACAGTACAACGTACCAACATATACATGCACACTTTGTGAACGAAAATGGAAACTAATTTCAATATGCATTACGCCAACTCTGAATAACATGAACATGCAGAAGCACTTAGCCAAATAGAGTCATTCTAGAGTAGTATGTGTCACTTGGTTCTTCCAAGCCGAGCTGGTACTAGCTGCAGACAGACAGAGACAAATATTTATGGATCTAGGCTTCTCATGAGCAAAAATCCATCCACCTTATTTACCCGTTGATACACGCAATTCCTGGAAGCTAGAAAAAAGAGAAAGCAAAAAATGTGGGGGAAACTGACATTACATGAGCATCCAATGGTATACGACACAAAATACATCCGGTCGAACTTTCTCTATGTATCCGTACTCGTTCTCATTTTAGTGAGCCTACTTTCTACTTCCATTCCTCCATTCCATGCAAGAAGAGGTTTGTATTGCACTTATCGGTTCAAGGAAATATTTCAATTGTATTGATATTGAAATAAGATAAACTTTATGAGATCACAGCCAAATAAAACAAAATATCTACATATCAAACAGCAATCAAAAAATCCCTGAAACCGATAGTATACCTCTGAGTTTTCAGGATAAAAATGGACATGGATTGAAGGGGTAATTGGAAACGAAAAAATAATATTTGTTCAGAAAATGAGCATATAATAAAACCATAGCTTGTTGCCAACTAGTTTTCTACATTGTAACCCGCTGCAAACATGTAATCATAATCAGTGTTCTCTTACGTTGTGCGATAAACAATCCATGTACTAAAGTTTGCCAACGTATACGCACTCTACAAAAATATATATGACCAGCATCTACAATTTTTTCTACAAAAAATGGTTAGTCAGAGTGAAAGCATGCTTGCATGTCGTATGTCACATAATAAGGTTGCACTAGGAAGGAAAAAAACCTACAAAAACAAATGGTATTTTTACATCGTGCCGTGTCCATAGTTCATAGAAGTCCATGATGATAAATCTTTCATGGGGCTACAATTTTATATACATTTCATTACTTTACGTCTTGTTCCAGAGCCAGTAGAACAACAACTACAGAGCAATTGGCAACCGCTCAAAACAACGGAATTATTATTGTTACCGTGTGAGAAAACTGAGAGCTTTGCTGCCGGGGCACCACACTTTCCACGCTCTTATCAGCAGGAATTGAATATTGTGTATGTGAAGTGGAGAATGGTTAGCAGCCTAAAACCCGCAGAGAAGAACCAAGAATTGAAAAGTTGTATGCCCAAAACCTAACATCAAGTTGTATTGCATGTCACCTTTCTCCAAAAACCACTTTTTATGAACAAGGGTGATTGAGTAAAAAGCAGCACAACAGCGGCAGGATGAAATGCATAAGCACACCTCATTCCATTCATATAACAAAGGTACACATTTGTACTACGACTACACTTAGAAACAACTTCTGACTAACTTTTGAAAGAACCGAGAGGAGAAAGTGTGCGTACGTGTTAGATCATAAGGTCGATACATAACACATCAGCGAACAACTTTCGCAACAAGGCAACCACACACTTTCTTCATTTATTCAATCTAGAAAAGAACTTGCCGTTTGTCTAACCACCTTGTTTCGCGTTCGCGCCTACACAGAAAGCCAACATAGCATTCTTCTGATGTTTTGCTGTGGTGGCTACAAAACAAAATTACTACTGGTTTTTCATCGTTCATTATAATAACAATGAAACAAACTAAATGCAAAGGAGCGCATGAAACAAGAGAAAACGTGAAAGTGAACGAACAACCAGAACTCGTCTAACTCCAAGTCACATTTAAGGAGTTCTTCTAATAATAATACTCAAGTTTATTGCAACCAGCCCATTTCATTGCCCGGAAATGAAATCCCAGCCTACATACCTTCATTCCCTGACAAAATGTCAATCTTTTTCTCCAGTCGTTAATGCCGTGTTTTTTCTCTACTTATCTGTTAGCATTCTGAAACATTAAATACTTTCAGGCTTAGGCTTCCGTTTGTTGTTTGCACAACGTGGTTTAGATAAAAAATTAGAGATTTTTACGTATTATGTAATATTGAATACCTATTAATATAATATTGTTCTTGATACAAACAAACTCAAAAAGTATGAAAGTCTTCCTATAAAAAGTTATGGTTACGGACAAATGAGGATTTCTTTAACACTTTCACACTTTCTACTTGTCCCTTAATGTGTGCAGAAGCATTTTTTCATGCAATTTCTTAGAAGGAATACATTAGATGACTAGATGACCATTAAGTTTCAATTGCAAACTGTAAGAGAAATTTTTCTATCTTACAAATTGCTTCACGAAACTGGTTATTTGGAGCTCCATTATGTCGAGTTGATGCCAACGGTGGCCTTTTAAATTATATCGTACGAAAAAGCACAAGCACCATATAGGTAACTATTATGTATATATTGCACGTATTCACGCAACGCAACTGAGCTATTTTGTTGTTTGTTTTCTTTGGAACAACCAAGTAGACTACCAAACTAGTTGCAAAAAAGCAAAACAAAAGGGTCTTGGCTTTTGGAAATATGATGTAATCTATATCTAGGTATGTATATATAATGGTAAATGGCGCAAGTAGTGAAAAAGAAACAAAAAATATAATCGTATAAAAAATAAAAGGGATTTCTCCTTGCATAAAATTTGGTTATATACTTTCTCCCAGTATTTTGGCTTGGATATTTTCTACTTTCCCTCCAGTGTGTAATGTGCACGTAAACATTTCAGGTTTGTTTAATGCAAAGTTCCAACCATTGCTTGCAAAAAATAGCCTAAAATTTGGCTTCTATCCTAACGAACAAATATCAATAATTATTATCATTTAAGCGCTTTTATCACGTAGTAAGGCTTAATGCGTCATAAAATTTTAGCATTGTAGATTTCGTGTTTAATTGCAAAAGGCTAGGTAAAGTTGCATGTATTGTCTATAGTAGTGAAAGCATAATTTCATATAAAATAGGCAAGCATAATATTCCATAACATTGCAAACATATGCCACATTAAAGCATGTTTCAAAAATAGATAAGTGAAAACATGGGATTTTCTGCCAGTGGTCAAGATAGTCGATATTTCTTTATTTTCATGTTATGTTCATATAAACTTATGAAAAAGAAACATCTGCATACATTCTCGAGGTCGTGCGCAACAGCCTTTTGTGTAGCATGTACAGTTGCTAGCCCACACTTGTCTTTCTTGTGGAAATGAATGAAGGAGAGGAAAATGGAAAAACGTAGAACCAGCTAGCATATGAATGAAAATAAGTTTGTAATGGCTTCTTTTCATAAATTATTTTATTGCAAAAATAACTCTTGGCTTTTCCATCGGTTTTTAGAAAACTGGTCCGATGCAAGTGTGAAAAATTAACCTTGAGCTATGGTATCCATTTTTATGTTACAGAAGCACGCACGGGTAAAGTGAGATTTAGCATTTCTTTGGTTCTTTCTTGTACTTTCAACTTTGCATGTATATTTTTATATGTGTTTGATATCGTAACGTTTTCATGTGAAAGTAAAAATCAAATTGTCTTTTTCTAACTCAAATGAATGCAATAAGACCATTGCCATCATTTCTCCAGCTAAAATAGACTTTCCATATATAAAGAACCTACCATTTTCATATTGGCAGAAAATTAGATTTTACACAATGAGGAAAAATACAAATGCTCGAGGATCGAATGTACTCATTTACTAAAGAAGACTAGACGAAAAGGATCCACGTTAAATGTGTAGCATACGTGCAAAATATCGTTATAATGCCATATAAGTACAGTGAATAAGCAGAAACATTTTTAAAAGTTCCGTATTGAGCGTGAAATTACTCACATGAATCAAGTTAATCTATCCATGCAAGCTTGTACCACAAATCAAGCAGAGTATATAGTACTATAGCATGAGCAACAAAATCTTCAAAGTAAGTATTAAAGTATAGCACTAAAAATAAAAAATAGTGTTTTGAGCAGAAAAATGTGCACCATTTTACGAAAAGTATCTTTCTTATCCGTATGTACCTATAAGCACTCATGTTGTTCAATCCCCCTTTCAACATTTTTTGTTGTGCATGGCATCTTCTATCTGTTCTTCATTAAGCCATTTCGGAGTAATAGGAAATGCATTCTTCAAAGTAAATTAAAGTACCTAAGAGCATACTACAGGATAGCAAAAAAAGAGAGTGTGTGAGAGGGGGAGGGAGGGAAACCGAGCTGTGTAAATCATTCGAAAATCATTTTTATTGAATTTCAGCTTCATTAAAGACCATCAATGACTTCCATTTGCCTATGGGATTAAAGACCTATCTATCCCATTACCAACATGGGAAGTAGTTTATTTTATGAAGTTTACAATGTACAGTTCTGCCCAAGAAAATGTTGTGCTGTGTACTTGAATGTACATTTGTACAGAAAGTAAATACCTCTTCAGTCTGATCTGAACAAAAAGCTTTGTATAAAAATAAGAAATGGGAAAGTTGTGTTTATTTGGAACGTACTTCACGGCTTACAAGTTCAGGATTTAGTGAAACTGGGGAAATTCAGTCATTCAGTGTAAATTGATATTGCATAACAGACTCTGCCTATATTGAATCAATGAAAGCAAAGAATTAATTGCATTGCTGTGTATTTGAGTTAGAACAGAGTTAGCGAGGACAACAAGGATGAAAGATAATTTCAGAAAAGAATGTGAATGGTGAGATGAAAGCTTTTGATGTAGATTTTCTCTTTGCCGCGCAGCAATACTCACCATATTTTTACTGAAATGTAGCTTTTGAATATAATATGAAAGTTATTATGTTCCGTATGTTGAATATTATACAAAGTTGAGAAGGCTTCCTGTGGTGTGATATAACTGTCAATTTGTAACAATTTGTAAATGACAAATAGGTGGTGGAGCGGTACAATATACATTTTATATTCTAAAAGTTGAAAACACAAATGTGTGCAGCTGTGTTCTTTATAACGTTAAGCACACCACACACCAGTTTAGCTTCCGTACATTGTTCTGATAATCATCAAAAGCCTAATAATAAATCATAAATCTAGTGGAAATAGGAAATCAAAGACAGTCCAACAAATGTCTCCAGACCTCTCGCATTTCGTCGCTTCCGCTCTAATTGGAGAAAAGTCTTTCTATCTATATACCATACAAAACCAGAATATATACAGTTTTAATTAAACGAGAAAATCCCAGGCCAAGCCCAAATGTTTCGGATAAATGATAGTGATAACTGTTAATAGGCTTGAATCGTAATGTTTCGTTCAAATAAATTAATGCTTATGGATAATTTCCATATCTCTTTGTCATTGTGAATCAGAGAAAGAAGAGTCAAGCGCTGACCTACTAAAAACTAACTGAAGGGTGGGGAATTCAGCAAAGTTAACCAATTACCACTGGGGGAAAGGGTTCATCCCCCAGAGGTAGTTTTTTACAGTTTTGCTCGGATTGAGCTCAAACTTGGTATGTAGAACAATTGAAGGGGAATTAATTTTTCACCAAACTTGGCGTCAATAATTTGTCGCTGGGCGTACTTTTACAACTTTTGTTTGAGTTGTCCTGTTCTGTCCTGTCTTGCCCCTGTCCAGAACAGCTGTTATAGTAGCAGTACAAGTACAGCTATCTTTGACGGATTGAGTTGATATTTAGTATGTAGACCAACTAAGAAGTGGGGATTTCAGCGAAATTAACCACATACCCCTGGTGGCAAGGGCTCATCCCACAGGAGTATTTTTTTTACAGTATTGCTCGGATTGAGCTGAAATTTGGTATGTAGGTCAATTTAGGGGTGGGGAATCAAGCGAAATTAAGATGTTTCCCCTGGGGAAAGCGCTTATTCCTCACAGGTATTTTTCGTATTTGCAAGGATTTAGCTCAAATTTGATACGTAGACTAATTAAAGGCTGTGGAATTCATTATTCGCTAAAATTCACTTTTTGCTGGGCGCATTTTACAACTTAACAAAATTTTTATATACATACTGAAGTGAGCATGTGGCAACATGGGAGAATACATAGGAACTGTGGCAGCATGGAGAATGCATGGGGATTTTTGGCAAAATTATGGGTGGAAGTTTGGAGTATGTGTCGTTTTACTACAATTGCGTATAATTATTCCTGCACTTAGTGCAGGAACGGGCCCCGTTCTAGTTGTACCATACTAGAAACTCTGAATTACAAACTTTTCCATTTCCATCGTAATCGTATACTATATACTTTTTATTCTCCACGCAATGTGCCATTATGTTTAATGTGAGTTACTTTTACTGATTTGTAATTTGTTGGCAACAGTACACACTACTTACTCAGCAAAGTGGGTTGCTGTAGTTTTGGAAGTGTTTTCCGTCTTGAATCTTGAACTTTTGCTCCAGCAGCTATATACACTTGTCCTATGACAAACAAAGCATAATTTCAGCAAACGCCACGTTTGAGCCTGCAGATAAAAAAGTGATGACAGCAATGGCGATTGCAACAAAATTCGCCTACTTACAATGGCCTACTCTACTAGAGACCGCAACCAAGTTTATGCTATTATGCTTCCCAAGTATCAACCACTCTGACACTAGCCATGATAAAGCTGACTATACTATCAACTATTACATACGACATACAATTATTGTCACTTACCACCAAGAACAAGTTCCGTTTATGTCGTTACTTAAGAAATGAAATACAAGCATGTTCCTAAGCAGAATCATGCATTATTACAACTTTACACGAGATTTACACATGGGAAACGGAAAAAATCATGCTTGAGCAACAAAAGTTTCAGAGGTATTACTAGTAGATAAGCATCGGTCAGCCGGAGAGTTTTGGAGTAGAAACGTTTGTGTACGCGTTTGTGAGGGGTACTTTACAAATACGATGAGTAACCTCATAAATAAGTATACTTACACATGCTTATATGTTCATATAAATGCTGAGTTCTTAACTATAAGTAGATTATTTATAATGCAGAGTTCTATAAAGAAAAAGAAAGTTTATTTCTCATCGGATCTTGGGCCCAGTTGTCCCATTTGAATGTATTTTCGCAAGAAGTACCAATGCGTTTGCAAATTCGCTGTGGAAAGCTTTTTGTTCTTTTCTTTGCCCACCAGCCCACTGTTGGCTCGTGCGCCAAACCGATAGTTTACAGAAAGAGTTTATACGGTTTCTTTACTAGCATGCTTCTTAGGAAAAAAACTATGGATAAAAGATCAGAGGAAGATCCATTGTCGGAAACTGTTTTTGAAGCTAAAAAGCAGACCTATCAACCACAACCGGAGGAGTTGGAGTAATAAAGGCATTACCAATATGTGTATTTTCTTTTGTATATGCACAAGCAGTTCTGCCTATTCTACTAGCCATCACCAGTCCCACAACCCAACCACCACGCTATTACTTCCGTTTATTATTCGAACTTTGGTTGCATGCCATTCTTCTTTCTTTCAGTTTTTCATTTCGTGTCCCATCTTGCTATTTTTGCCTCAAACTATACTAGTAAGGCGCGCAGATGATCTTTGAAACTTTTTATGTTCCTAGCACCAGCATTACACAACAACAACAGCCATCCATTCTATCTCAGTATTCCCAGTACACAATACAATTGACGATGGTACAGTTGCTAAATGTCTCAGTAGGACACACGTAGTCAAAGCAAGAAGATGTTAAAGGATATTTAAAAGGAGTCGACAGATGAGTACTTTTCTGCAACAACAACGACATAAAATCGCCAAGTATAAGGTTCGCATCCTCTGTTAAACAAAGATAAAAAACAATCCCATAATATGCCTTATATCCGCATACACAGTACACAGATCGTAACTTTTGACGCTAAAACTATTATCTAGTGCAAGTAATTGAAGAAGGCTATACGAACTAATATATATAAAGTAAAGATCAGCCCACTTCCTACTTTTCTTTTGGCAAAAAGTTAGTAAATCAGAAAAGAATAGACACTGAGCTTTCCACATCTTTACGAAAAATGACTGCGTTTTGTCGTTGGGAAAAGTAAATACCATGTTTTCATCTTTTCTGTCATATGTACTCACATTACATACAAAACAATAGCGCATTGTGATTGGGAAGTGAAGATGTGATAGCGATACCATCATGATAATCAGTCACAACTCAGTAACTACACTCACGCTGTCGCTGTACCAAAATCTTGAACCCTGGCCAAAGCTAAAAGGATTTTAGCATGGATTCGCAACTTTGATGGTGTTTTTATTAGAACTTTTTAGATGTCTTTATAGCAGAAATAATTGTCACAGAAATATTGAGAGTAAACAAGCCATTTGTAATAGAAATATATACCTACCTATATATCATTACAGATTGACTCTGATTGAGAGAGACAGCACCTGCAACTAATTATTTGTCTCCATAAAAAACTTGATTCTGAGAAATTCAATAACAGAAACTTATCATCATCTTTCCATCAGCTAGTAAACAACAACATTAGTGTTTGTATTATATACTTAGTAATATAGCACTACATTGATCCACCTACCCAACAGGATTTCGTTTACTTTCCCGTTCCTCTCACTTAATAAGAACAAATACTTGTCATAGACCGAAGCCCACACAGATTCCTCACAGTCATTATCTCTGATTTTGATTCATTCAGAAAGGAACACAGCTCATTCTTCATCGCTTTGCCTCTTTCATCTCTCCTCTCGTTATATCCACTATTTCCCATATTCACATTGCTTTGCTACATTCGAGGTGTTTTACACAAAACACAGCAAAGGCATGAATCATCATCAAACTGAGAAGGGAAGCCCCACAGATTCATTTGGGAGATGTATACCTTAGAAAAAGGGAACTAAACACCTTTTTACTTCAGGTAATAACGGCTTCCCATATGAAAGGAAATTAAATCATTCGCTCCAGCCCTCACACGAATAAGTAGCATAGTTGAGGTTTTGGTCCGTCCTTTCAGTTTGATAGAGTGAAAAAAGTCCATACATTTCTTTTTACGGAACTCAATGGAGCAAAACACTTTTCTTTTCTATGTGCCCTCAGCACACACACACACACTTTTCCCCTTGTAGGATCTCCATTTTGCTAGCTCACGTCAAGTGTTTTCTTGAAACCACTGTGTAGTAATATCGGTGGTGAACCATACAACCAGTAATAAATAGAGTTTGTAGTGGTGGTCGCCGTTCCTTTCTGAGCATTCCTCATCTCAAGAATACTTGAACAAACGAAAACATCCAAATACGATAATGTATAGGGAGAAAAAGAGAGATAGTGAAAGTTGTGTTGGTGTATTCCATACAATACGAACAAAGTAATAAGTTGTAAAGGTAGCCCAGCCATAAATATATATTATATATATAGCAAAAAGTATATTGTACAGAATATTTCTGGCCGGCGATTTTTTGATAATGATACCACAAAAGTCGAACCATCTTATTTTACTTTAGCTTATCCCCTTATTTAGTGAACTCCATACTAAACACAGCCCCTTTAGATCTACTTATGCATGCAATACATTCGCCTCACGTTCCAATTTCCAAATTCTATGAATGATCTACTGTTTTCTCTGGTGCTCTAAAAGCACTAAAGCATCCAAAAATGGAAAAACATTATGTGTACTCAACTCCTGGGCATACAATATTACCACCAGTGTAGTAAAAGTAAAGCACAAGAAGAGCAGAGTGAATCGCACTTTCAAAGTCATAATACGATCCTCCATAAGGATAGTAAGAGGTGGGGGAGGATCACTTTACAGCATCCATTTTTCCATCGTCCATCACATTATTATTCTTATCCCCCTAATAAACTTGTAATACAAATCATCCATATGTACGACCGAAAAGAGAAAGCAAACGCTTGGGAAGAGAGTACATGTGTTACAGTTTTGGTACTCTTGTGGAAGCATGTCATGTCAAAGAGGAAAATTTTAATACCCTTTTAATACGTCTCTTTTGCCCCTACTCATCATCAATCGTATTTCTGCATACCATCTCACTTTATATATTCTACAGAATGGGAAGAGTGGCGTTATCATCGTGACTCTGTGCTCGTTGACAGACAAGACCTGAAACTTAGAACAGGCGGCACATGAGAAGTTGTGTGTGAGTTTGATAACATGCTAATAAGTTATACACGCTGATTCACTCATAAATTTCATGAGAGTATCAGTATGGTTTGATGAGAAAAGGGTTCATAGATTTTGAAATGCTTATTATTATATAACATTGTATATGTTATGCCACAAATGCCACGACTGCAATGCCACTTATGCATAATGTAAAATGTAAAGCTGCTGTTCTGTCCTTTGCCCGATACCGCATCTTTTACTCGAATAAACTGGTGCCGCTAACATCATGAACACGATACATATTTCTGTTCTGCCTAGAAGCTGTCTGCCTTTAAAAATTTTACAACTTTTTTCAGTATAATTATTACGCTCCATGCTGTAAAAGCCATAATCATATAATGGACCACAATTTTCTGTGTAGTATTCGGAGAAGTGTGCAAATTTTCATTGTGTCGTACTGCGTGTCTTCTTCTAAAAGCTCTTCCAGCACCGTAAAAAATTCTAATGTAGTTTAGTAGTGTCACTCGGGAAGATAGCTTCATAAAATGTATAAAAAGTTAACGAGATGATATGACATGTTCTTGTTCTTGCGTATCGTGTTGGAAAACGTTTCCGGCAAAATGCACGTGAGATGATCATGTAAAACGCAGCAGTAGCCAACGGAATCAGAGCACCTACACTTTGTGTACACAATCGACATACCACACCAGCATCACGAAAAGTAACGCTCTTGTGCACCTAGTTGGTAAGTTGGTAGACCTGTCACGATTCAGCTCGACTATAGGTATTACAAGAATTTTTACTAGGAGAAAGAAATCTAGACAATAGCCAGAAAAGAAACAAACAAGAAAAACGCATGAGAGAGTTTTACATGGCCGCTAATAGTCATTCTTAACTGGTTGCCTTGTTATTGAGTCGCTTTGACTAAATGAAAGCTGTACTTAAAATAGATAATTAAATTCCATCACTGCTTCTACAATCCGTCAACCTGCCCACCCTCCAAATTGAACATGACAAAAGGAATTTCAAACGATGTGTCTCGCCTTGGGTCTTCCTTGCAAAGTGCAAGGAAACGTGTGAGCTGGTGGAAGTTCTCATTATGGAACAGCTTCGTTCATTCATGGTAAATATACGTACTTTCTCTTGGCGGTGAGTGTGTCCTGTGTGTGGCACTGTGTCCAAGAAGACAGTGACTTGTTTAAGCTTCCTAGTTGGCATTATTAAATACATCGCGTGAAACATAACACCCATTATAATCTCCCACCCGAAACAAACTGGAACACCAGGAAACACCGGCAAGACAGAAATTCAGAATGTCGCAGCTTTAAACGTGCTACAGACGCGAAGATAGACAAAATGTATGATATTTTGGAGTAACAAAGGGTGTATGAATTTAGTCATGCATACCATTAGTAGCGAAAAGAAAGCATGATATTCACTGCAGTCCCAGAAGAAATGGAGAGAGAAAGTAACAGAAAACACACTAATAAAGCGTACAATGTACAAAAGGCAAGTGAAGTAAAATAGTACCGCTGCATAATTTTTAATACCCTTATTTGCTTGTACGTCGCATAGTCTGAGAGGAAGGGAAACCATGCAGAGAATACAATCATAAAACTTGTGACGGTAAGTGGGATAAATAGCAATACATCCACTTAAACCCAGGAACAATCGGAATAAAATGCTTCCGCTTGGCCCAAGTAATTATTGAGAAACTCCCTTTCACATTTTCAAGAAACATGACCAAGACGACCACAATATCTCTGGAAGGCAGTGCGGGTTTTCCATTTAGAATTGAGGCTCAATTATTGAGCCAAACTTACCGAACCCATAAATGACAAGATAGACAGCTACCAACTAACTCACCTTAGAATATATCATTACTTTTACATTGTCAACCGAAGACGTTTGGCTATTCAGAAATGTCCATTACGTATTCATATGAAGTTAAGCATATATATGACACGTTTTATTTTTTATACCTTTTCTTAAAGTACACTATGCCTTTCAGGTTTCAAGGGGATAAAAATATAAATATATTTCATTCAGAGCTTTGATATTTCATAGGTTTACATTTTTACATGAGGTTTACCATATTGAAGATAATGTATTCATTCAGGAAGTGCCATAAGTACCTAAACCTATTATCTATAGAATTTCTGGCTTGCACTCAAATATGCATATTATATTTTTAACTAAAAGAAGAATGTGGGTCGTACTTGAAATTTATCAAGGAAGACATTTTAATTTTTTAAGAGTTTTATAGCAATTTAGATTAAATCAGAGTGAATAGATCTCTTTGATAAAAAGAGTTACTTTTTCGTATAGTAAGCATTAATGAGGTTACTTTTCATGTTAACCAAACGCTGACATATTGCCACACACGTATTATTAAGTGTAAGGAATGTATCGCTATGGGTCCCAGACCAAAAATCGTCATAGGGTTTATTGTGTGTTTATGACTGCTTACCACCAAACTATCGTATCATTCAGGCCACATATATGACTAAGAAAAATCTTAACTTTTATCTACGTAATGAAATAAGATTTCTTTTGGATGATGAAATGTAAATTCACTCAGGATACAGCTTACATTAAGAAATTCCTTAGAAACTCCGTTTATGTAAATGATCCACACAACCTACTGCTACTTAATACAACTTTTTTGAAGAGTCTCAAGGGTTTGCAGTCTTGTAATACTGATATGATGGACTTTTTGTTTTATGCCCAAAAGTAATTGGATACATTTCATTAAGGAAGTAAAGCGTACGGAAATTTGAACTAATTTGTACATGTTATACACACAGTCATTAGCGCAACACTACACGCCTACGCTTCTTTTAAAATTAAGATTCAACCATCATATCGTGTGCTGTCAAAATGATGATAACAATTTATAATAACAACAATATAAAAACCACTTACAGTAACAGCACTAAAGCACCCTCTGCAAACGTATGCTATGTAGCATGGATAGCACCCAGTGAAGTGGACTGGGTGCAAAATGGAGAGAAAGGAATAAGGCATGAGGCGGAGAACCAAAGAAGATATTTATTGTCAACCGCGTTGAGCGACGTTTCTTTGATATATTATTTGTCAACGGTCCTTCTGCATCCTTCTATTCCTTCCGCATAAAAAATTCATGCCTAAATATCAATTCTGAGATACTACTATGAAACTTGACAGACACGTATACAATTTTTACTTGTATTATAATGTACTTTTTTTCTGTTAAAACAGCATGAACACGAAAACTTCCAAGTAATGAATGCAGTGTATAATATTAGTTTTTTTTCTCTCTGAACACCTTTTTGCTTGAAATTTAACCAAGCAACAATAAATGGTGACGTCAAGTCATCATCATAACTTTCTCTGGTGAGCCAGCAATAAAAATGCACAATATAATCCACCAAAAGCACGCACACCATTTCTACTAGTTTTTTATTTTGTCCACAAGCGCATTGCAACATTCAACTTTTTGAAAAGAAAGTGAGGAGACCACAGGAAGAGATATGACCGCCAGACAAGACCATTTTGCTCATAGTTTTCTCCTTGTATTCACAAACCAACTTTATTTCCTTGTCGAGCAGTACCAGTAGCAGCAGCCATGCAGCAACATAACCAACACAGCGAGTCAAACAATTACAATGAATATACGGAACACACACATACAACCAGCATTCCGTCTTTCTCATGAACAAGGTATAAATATAAAAAAGAAAATTGTTCTCGTTCTCACAGTCTTGAAACCACTTTTCTCGTGATGTTGGGAAAGCCACATTGAACCCACAACGAAAATGATGTCTAAAACAAATAGAGAAAACACTCACTTCCATCCTCAAAAATGGTCAGGCTCAACTTCAAGTACTAATATGAAAAAAATCAGATTGAGCGCAAATAGGAGAAAGTCGCCAACATTTTTTTAGTCTGCCTTGCTTACTACTATCTGATTTTGCTATTACTGGATGTACACAATTTTTGCCAGTTGTTACTTCAAGATAAGTTTGTGCATTTCGATTAGCATTCAAAAGCAGTATTGCTCACTTAGCACTTTAACATGAAGCTGCTTATTATACAGAATACGTTATGCATTTTAATAAAAGAGAAAACTCTTTTTGTGCTCATTTGCTTGTGTTGACCAGGGTGCCAGTGCGAGTTTGAAAGTGAGAAAATCCTTCAGCACACTTTGTACTTCTTTCTGGAATAGAAGTGTTCACGCTGTTGCACTGAAAACCGTATGCAAATTGGCTTCTTCAAAATTATTTTTCTTTTGTTGCTTGTCCCGCAATTCATGATCTCTGGATGTTCTTCTTGTATATTTAAGGGTTTTGTTTGCACTGAGCAAACACTATATTTTTACCATTGTCTTGATACCGTGAACACTGTATGATTTAGAGTAGCTAAAGGTATAGACGTAAAACAATATTTATTTATAAATTTGTGTTGCTTTTTACATCGCATTCCAACTTGCTTTGCTAGAAAATGGTATAGTAAGAAGGTAATGGACGGGAAGAAAACATCCGTGTATACACTTTATTTGTACAAAAGAAAATGCAGCACATGCTCATTTCCCTACTTCAAACAAATAAAAGTACAAAGGTTTCACTATATTTTTAGATTGTGTGTTGTCCCTATGCGAATAGAAAGCATCATTTATATTTATACAGATGTACAGGTTACAGACCAGCAAGACATAATAAAAGCGACTTTTTCAGTATTGTAGAAACGTAAAATCAAGGGGCAAACTGCTACCACTCGTATTCCAACCTAGTTCTGTTATGTCCGACAAGTCCGTTTCCCAGATAAAACCAAAATAATGTATTAAGAATTTTATTACTGTTTCCGTATCGTACGCATACATGCGATCCACATTCCATAAGGTATGGGAAAGGTATATTATTATATTCACGGATATTAAGTATAAAAGAATTCAACTCAATTGGTGAAATACTAGTATTATTAAGTAAAAGCGGCTATCCCACGCTGTACAACATGCTGATTTTTTTGCTCAAAGTACTAACACTAAGTATGTTCCTGCAAGCAGGACACTACTCGGTGCAAGAAAGTACATTTGAGAACACAACAGCCCATAGCTAAGTTTGTTAGCAGTAGCCTTTTGAAAAGGCAAAATATCTACTGAAGTATACAGCGCGATAGGCGCACATTATTTTCCATTCTAGCGGCTTATAGTGCAGCGTATCCTTTAAACGCAAGTCAGCTTTCTGTGACTAGCTGGCTCCTCCATGAAACTATGTTTTGCCTCAATACAAAGGCAAACTTGTCTCACTTTCTTCAACTTGACTGACTTGATGGAGGTATTACCCAGCTCCCTGCTTTTCCTCACTTGCAGTTCTTTCGTACACAAGAGACAAAGCAGACGGCTACTAGAAGTTCACCTATTTTTCTTGTTCAGTCATTATGATACTCATACACTTAGCGCGCTGCTAGTTTGGTTTGTAGCATTAAACGCGTATAATATATTAAGTATGTTGGCTTGACAGCACCTTTAGCACACATTGTGAATCTGTTATGACAGTTGATACACCCCAATTATTGTCTTTTTGCATATTTGCTGCAAAAATCAAACTGTTTGGGGAACAATGCGGTTCGTACTACGGACGTTGGTACACGAGGGTGGCATCAATATAGAATCTGGCTCCATTGCCATCGTTGCCTTGTGTCGGAAATATTTTCGGCATACTTCTGCTTGACTACTGCACAATCAGTCAATATCGTAAAATCAGAAACTTATAAAGTGCTGTGCGCTGTGCTGAGTTGTAAAATGAAATTGTTTCCCGTATATGCCATTTCGACATAATATGGTGAGCTGAAATGTGAGTTGTCAACTATGAACCTTATGACTTACCACATTATTGCAATTCTGTTCGACATGGATTGAAAAATTTTCATAGTGAAGTGAATCAATTATAGTTTACGGGTGATTGTAGTATGCACGAGGATAAAAAGCAATTTGTGAACTTTCACCAAGCTTTTGCAACATAAACTAAAGCATTTTACATCGATTATTATACGTAAGTATTATATCCTCGCTGTTTTATACTAAATGACAGGCGTGTGTAGTGTTATTTCTTTCGGGCACTATAATACATAAACACAATTTGGATAGTAAAAACATTTCACAAATCTATATAAGAGTTTGCAAAAGTGCTTTGCTCTGTAGATTCATGTCATTAAAAATAGTGTGCTAGTTCTGTATTGTTTGAAGATGCAACATAATGTAAATACCAGCTTAAAATGAAAATTTCATTTTCCATGCATGGGTAGCTTTATTAAACAATGTTCGTATATATTCGTCTTATAATCATAATAGCTATTGCTTTTGTTAAGACACGTAATTAGAAGACTTCCCTTGAGTGAATGCTCGAATTTTATTTTAAATAATACAAAAATATTATAGCCCTTAAATTATTTGAGCTCAAAATGCTTTCATGCGTTCCCAACACATGGCTAGCAGTAATGCGGATTGAAAGAGTTCAGCCAACAGCAATCCCTTCCAACCAAGCGTTTAGCTTGCTCGCATTTTTCTTTAGACTACAATATACAATTGCTTTATAAACATTTTTCATGCTTGTAGCAGCATGTTATTATGCCCAACATGCAGCAAGCAAGTCTGTCAGTGACCGACACTTTGCGCTGTATTACAGTTCGCATAAAGCACAAGTTAAACAAAGAAAAACAGCTACGAATTTTCGTTTCTTTTGCTGATTAAGTGTGTTAACACGAAAATGGAAAAAAGCAAGAAGTTGGTTTGATTACAAACTTACTCTGTTTATAATATAAAACATATTGTATAAACTGTATAAATAAAGCTCTCTTCTCTAAAGTTACCCCTTTCACTCCGCATTATAAGTCTGTGAATAATAATGCGTTCAAATTATACATACCTATATGCTACACGAACCATTTAGAGTAAGACTATTTTGGCCATCCATATTTGGAGAATGTAAGACCTATTTTGTATGCTATGCCCGCCAGCCGGAGAAACGCTCAAAGAAATAACAAGTAGTGTGTGCTATGCCTGCATTAATCGATTAAAATCTTATTTCAATCCATTCTGCACGGTGACAGCACACGGCTAAAACTTTCGTTTTGTACAGGTTGCCCCTAGTTTGTATATGCATAATTGTATTGCATTGAAAATGGCTAAATCAGCTTTGTTTAAAAAGTTTGTCAGTCGCAGCATATTGTAGTCAAAAGATTAGTACTAGTTGAAGTGAACTTAGTAACATATACATTTAATACTATTCATGCTACTGTAAACAAGTATTACTTGCATGTTGCATTATTTATATGTAATAATCACGCCTGTGGTAGTGTGGCATATGCATCAACTCATGTATTGTATGTGTCACTTTCCTTTCGTCAGCTCATTGTTGTCACGAACAAATAGAAAGGGAAGTTCAAGCGTGCAAACCATGTATTATTGCCTTCATTATTACTTGTAAATATCAGTTTCTTTCACCTCCACCCATGCATATCAAGTGAACAAGTGTGTACTTTCTTTTTCCTTATTGCGTTCTTCGTACTTTGCTAGTTATTTTCGTGCTTTCCTCTTTTCTTCATCCATAGGAACATATTACCTTAATTCAAGCCTTACCGCGTAGTGGTACCTGTGGCAAGCCCTTTTTACTTTTTAAAAGAGTGAAAAGGTGGAATCTGTAAAGAGATTCGACATTATGAGACACTCAAGTACAAAGGGAAAAGTAACATACCCTTGCGTGTACCAAAGTGAGTACTCATCTTCTCAAACTCCATACTTTTTAGCGACAGACAGTGGGAGTGAATAAGCGGATTTAATTTGAAAAGGCTTCTTTAGTAGAAAACTTTTCTTCCCTGAATAAATCCACTGTGCGCTTAACTTTCACCAGCTTGTGTGTTGAGTCACTTTCCCCTCTGCCTCCAAATCTATTTTACATGGTAGTTAGTAGTTTGGTGTTGAAAGCACTCCATTGAAGTTTTTGTGCATATTTTTCCGGAACACCAGAAAACGCAATAATGTCAGATAGAAGGTGAAAAGTGACGTTGTTTATAGAGATGATATTACGCGTATGATCCTGTAGCCAATTCAAGAGAAATTTTGAAAATATATGATAATCGTACCAATAAATGTTTCGCTTGTGCTCACTCATAAAATGGAAATTCCAATATCTCATGCTATATTCTTCTTGTGATTCAGATTTCCTCGATTGAAAAATGAGACTTTCTTGAGAACGCGCTTCACTCTAGCATGTTTGAAATCGTCATAGTCATGATGAAATCTATTGACAACATGACGGCATTGCCAGATGGTTCCGACAGATTAATACCGTAGATAAGTTCTATGCTTCTCTTCATCCATCCGAAAAAACCTCAATCCGATTATATTTTCGGCCTTTTATGAATACATACTTCAGTGCAAGTTATAGTTTTCAACTACTTTTAACTGATATGATGGTTAAATTGGATGAATGTACCTACCTAGAGCTACCTATGAAATTTTGAGCAACAGTGGTTTTTCGAGTTTCGGACTTTTCCATATAAAGGAAAATCTTGAAAAACTTCTGGTGCGGACTGTAATTTCCTTCCGGTGCACCAATATCAAAATATCATTTTTTGAAATGATATATAGTATATAATATGTAATATAGTAATAAATATTTACATTATCATAGGTTGTGGTATGTAAAATGAGTCGATTAAAATTTTGCTGTATAACTAGACCTAACCTTATCCGAGGACATGAAAAAATTTGTGCTGTCTCCGAGACGACAGCAGAGATCGCACGGAATTTAGCACATGCTTCCATTGTGGCTGGCAAGTAATGTAATATCACGAAACTATCAGTTTTGCTTGAACGGAAACCGAGCTCATGTTTTAGGAGTGTGCAATTAAAGCGTTTAAGTTTTTGTAAATGTGATGAATCAAGGATTTAATCACTAAAACATGGTCGTCAGTGGGATAATGGAAATGCAAGGATTAAAAGATATAACGGGATCTGAAAAACGACTTTGGGCTAAAAGTTAGAAGCTCAAAGAGAGGATTTTATTTCATGTCCATAAAACGATAATATATTATACAGCTTGTTATTACATCCGCATAATATGCATTTGTTCGTTGTTAAAGTCAGTATATTGATACATAAAGACACATTTACTTGTTTGTTTAAAAACTTAAATCCCACAACTTTACACAAAAACATCATGGTTTTCAGCAACGTACCATGAAAGAAGTAATATTTACAGCAAGTAGGCATGAAGCACGCGGTTAAATGATTGGGTAGAACATAATATTTATGCTTCTACTACTAGAAGGCTCACACGAACAAAATGCAAAGTTAGTAATTTTGAAATGGCAACTTGAAGGATGACATTTGGCATTCATTGGAAATGAGAACATGCTGTTGCCTCAAATCATCTAGAGTCAACTAAAACTTGTTCTCTGTACACATACTACAACAGCATGATATAATAATATAATAATAAAACTATGAAAATATATTCGACTTTTTATTGCATGCACGATCATTGCATCAGGACAAAAGTGAGAAAAGACAAATTTTCGAGAAAACCAAGTACGCGGACCTTCATCGGCAATCTTTAACACTGAAATCCGGGGACATTCATACTTCTGTTATTTCTCCAAAAAATGCTGGCAAGAGAAAACGCCATAAGTTTTCAGAGTCGATTTGGACGTGGGACAGGTTCTTGAGAACAGAATAATGGGAAAGGGTAAAACCGCTGCGCTATCTTCCCAAAATCCTTAAGATATGTTGACATGAACATTTATATGACAAAAGATTTTCCTTTCCCATTTTATGCTTTATTTTTCGTAAAAAATTGGCGAGAGATGATTTGATAGGCACATACGTAGAAGCCGTTAAATTACATTTGTAAAAGAGGACCGATGAGAGAGCAAACGTTTGCATGTTCTTCGACACTCCTAGTGACGGAACGGTGACTTACTCTGATTGTGACGGATGGTGAGAAGATTGGTTACAAACCATCATTCCATCCATCCATCCAAGTAACATGCTTCCTACGCAAATTTTGGACTCTCAACGAGTTCCTTACAATATTTTGCTTACACACAAACACGATCTTTTACTCTCCTCTACATTTAAATGCTTGTCTAACATGATTTACAAAAATGCCAACTTTAAGACATGTAAAATTCCGATTGACAACAGCAGAGCAGGAAGAGAAACGATGCTCCAATACTAGGCCATTGCGTCATTTTCAAACAGAAAGACGCTCTCAGATTTATTTCAAATTCAAATGGAGCACAACTGTGTGTTTATATTTTCAGGACATAAATACATCCATATATGAATGCTCCACCTGATCACAAATTTACGCGTTATTTCATATAGCGTTGAGGAGAGGAAAAAGGGGATACGGTAAAAAGATGAAGATGACGAAGAAGGAGCGTTAAGTTAGTGGAGTAGCTATTCAATACTACAACTATTTCTACTAGCACTGCACTGCTGCTGCTGGACGTTAACCAGACATCAGGAAGAAGTGAGCAGTCATAAACAGGCAATGAGAAAAATAGAATTTCTAAAAATATAAATACACACTCACTTAGCGTTTTTTTGGAACTTCATATCGGTGTAAATTAGTGCAGCGGTAGCAAAAGTCGTATGAACAAGCACACTAGCACACTACTTAAAAAGTTCAAAAGCTGTCAATAATAACTACAAAAAAGTTTCCTGATTCAGTACTTTATCTACTTCGTTGTGCGCAATACACACAAAAATATAATGATAATGGGTATGTAGTTGCATATAAGCCGATGTTATAATAATAATAGGATGCTAAAAACTATTATGCCACTTTCTCTTTGCAACTGTAACCACGCTATTTTTGCATGCATATCATAATATACAAGTCGTAGTTTGTAAAATTGTAGCTTGTATCTGATTCGATTCTTCTTTTTTATTATTATTACTTTACAGGAAGCGACGGGTGTTGGCAACAAAAATTCATCTACACACACATGAAGTATATACGTTCTGAAATATATCTGAATAACGTTCTGAAAAAGCAACAGCGTAACTACAACCGAAGCATCACTAGTACAACTACTACTACCACCACCGCCACCCGTCTTTCTTAAACTCTGTTATTGACGATGAGCTAATTTTGGCAAAAAGGAAGGAAGAGCGACACTGAATATTTAACATACCTATTGAACACAACCTCCGTAAAATGTGTCTACATAATACAAAACACAACATGAACCTAAAAGTCAAATTTTGAGAGAGAGAGAAGAAAACGATAGGCAATAGAACAGATTTTCAAGCTCCGATTCTTATATACAGCTCTCCTTGCTTCCGCTTCTGTACTTACTTTTTAAGTGAAAATGAGACTGGTTCGCATTACCACCTATTTGATAGAAGAAGGACAATGTGAGAAGTAAGAGAACGGGTCTTGTCGTGTGCACATGTAGTTAAATCATCCTGTCTTCTTTCTTTTCCAAGTATATATGCACTAGTGCTTGCCACGGTGTTCTAGTGAGCTGTAAAATACGCCAGCAAAAAGAGTGCAACCTTTGTTCGTTCAATTCTGATCTTTCAGACATCATCATCCATCCGCGATACAAATTATTATCGACTTTTTCCTGCCATTTTCTAATAAGGCGGAAAATAATAGTTTTCCAAAAGTATGAGCACGTACGAATGGAGAAACTTGTGTGTTCAAGTTTTTAGCAAAGTGAATTTAATGTGGAGTAAGTGGCTGCATTAAAGAAAAATCAAAATCGTGTTCGTGAAGCTAAACACGCTTTTTCAACTCGACACATAATAATAATAATGCTAGTGACAGTTTAGTTAGCGATAAAACTTTTTGGGCTATAGTACTGGTTGATAGTGGTGGCAGTTTAGTTTATTGACAGAACATACTTATGCAATGTTCCCATTCCTGGCTAAGTGTTGACCCCGTTGTCGTCTTGCCAGAACTTAATGCACATGAAGTCACGTAAATATGCCAATTCTCTCACATTCACTTTTTTCACCTTAAGCAAAAGGCGTAGTGTGGCTTTCCGATTGAATCGTCACCGTGAGTAGTTGCTGAAATTTCGATAAAAAGCTCGCCAAAAAATTTACGAAGGCGGGATTGCACTTGGGGAAAGGAATGCGTAGTATCAAGGTGATCATCAGTTGACATTTTTTATAGTTTTTACTGAATTCATTCATCTATTTTTCCCTTTCCTGAACTTGAACCACTTTTTGAGTGCTGCTTTCATCACGTGAAAGTCGGACAAGGAAATTAGAAAATAGTAGAATAGCCGTTCATTGGGGAATTTTAAAGCATTTTATCTTCCCACTTATTACAATAATATATTGTTCGAGGAGGAAAACTCATCGTTGAAATTCTCTAATGACCTCCCTACAAGTGTAGTAATAATTTTGAAATGACTTTGGAACTGGAGCCGTATTACCAACATTTGAAAGCGGCGAAAGGGCGTTCCGCCTCCATTTCTGCTCCTGGGTGTACAGAAATGGAAACGGCCGTATTAGGCTCATCTTCTGGTATCGGGCCAGTTGGAAGTGGAAGTCATAGCAGATTCTCACATCAACTTCCGACAGGGAGCAGTCGTACTGGTTCTGCTGCCGACTTTAACGAATCCGTGCATTACGTTTCCCGAGGCAGTGCGGGTAATATGCAAATTCTGAATAATGGTGGCGGGGGAGCGGGAGCACCCCGCCCCAGGAAAACTGGAACACACAGGTCCCAAAGTGCTCGGGTTGTTGGCCATAATCGACCCAAAGTCAAACGGCGGGAACACGACATTAGTGAGTACCAGCAACATTTAGACCTGGCGTCTTCTGAGGGAGCTATTCGGGATTGTCAGGAATCTTATAATCCATTTATAAGTGGTAGTACAGGAAGACTTGTCACATCCACATCCCTGGAAATGAGTCAAAACTCATTACATCATTGCACACCACCACCGGGCAACAATATACATCTTTCAACGGACGCTGTTCGAGACTCGCCAGTAATTATTCGAAGACATAGTGGTGCTGGAACTGACAGGAGAGGTTCTGCAGACCAGAAAAATACACCTGACAGGGAAAGGCTTTGCTTGGGTGGATATAGCGGTGGTGTACCCAACATCATTCCTACCATTGCTACTCCAGAAGCTTCTCCTCACCCTCAAAGAAAAGGAATGACACAAACTGCACAACAGCATCAGCAACATGGAAGCGGAAATAAACCGGCAGGTTTACCCAAAACTCCTTCACCGTCAGTTTCAAGATCCGGTTCACAAAGAAGAGTCAACTCAGTGAAAGCGCCGAAAAGGAACATGGACAGATATCTGGATGTTCCAAACAAGGACTCACAACCATCTCCAGAGGAAGATGATGATGAAGATTCCTATCGCCTTAGGACTTTTAACGTCACCTCTAAAGGTATTACAATTTGTTTTATTGACTTTCACAAAAACAAACATATATAATTTGAGCCCACAGGGTAGCAACGCAAAGAAAGCTCTAGCTAGCAAAAACGTATAAACTGCCATGATGCTGTAGAAAGTCGTTGCGTTATGTGAACCATAACCACGACTTTGAGAAAAGTGAAAGCATATTAAACAAGCTTTACAAAGAATTCGTCTGTAATACTTTTAGCACGGACATTAAAGATTATACAGTCACATAAAAGGAAAATATTGTATGTAGCACAAGGAAAATACTACCCTGATTCAAGTTTAGTGAGAATAATGCTTCATTGCACACCTTGTTTTAGAACATTACACACTTATACTACCAGGTGAATTGCTTCTTTATTCATTAGTTTAGTCCATATAGAATAGCACTACTACTACTTCATAGCAGGAAATTCATACGTTCATTGTGAAATTTCTTTCAATTTCATACAAGTACAAAGTGAAATTTTACCTATGTACTACAAGTTTACAAACTCATACATTTCTGCATGCAAACCTAGACACCATTTAAGCTTCTTTCTGCACGCATGTACAAGACCGTGATTTTACGAAAACCGATCATGAATTTCTGTAATATCCGCGACTTATGTACACAAAACTTGGCAGCAAACCTGATTGCACAGTGATTCATTTGTTTTACTGCATGGCTACACTAGGCATATATTTGATTTTGTACACGTAATATTCGATATTACGCATAATATGCTCTGTTTACTTTCACTCATCGATTTCATGAAACAAATTGCACGGTTGTATCGAAAGTTGAAATATGTAGGTACTTTCCGGAGCTTTATTATTTGCATCTTACTAGCTGTAGGTTTAAAAACAAAGATGATAAACAATGCATAATCACAGCAGAATCCTTTTGAAATGGTATGTAGATCAGATAACAAAATATAAATCTTCCATATTATATAATGTTTGTGCCATATAAATATTCAGCACAACTTATTGTTTCAGGCACGTAACAACACGTAAGGCAAGGTTCTGCAAACAAAATAAACTTCCAAGCAAAGAAAATCATCGATGCACATTTTAAAGGATTCTATCGGATTCTATGTTGTTTTATCCTATTCTATCCTTGCACGGCTCGTGCACTAAAAATGTGGGTACTTTTACCACGTGATATGCATTTTACATAATATAGTATTGCTAACGTTTACAAAAGAATGGCCCTGTCTTGCATTGAACTTATGTAAATCAGTGATTTAAAATCAGCAATTGGATCGTGTGCGTTGTTGGGAAAACAAAGCTATAATTTATGGCAAGCAAGCAACTATTGCGATCATATATTTATTTGAAAAATGGTATTGGAATGTTTCCCAACATTGATGCCCTTGTGTTTTAGGTCAACGACATCGTAATAGTGTTTAAAAACTGAAAATATCCAAGTTTCTCATATTGTTGCAGTCAAATTATGTGCAATTAATTGAAAGCATAAGTTCTTTAGTGTAAAAGAAAGAAAATCCGTATATATAGTAATACTACAATTCATTCAGTTGCATTAACATGTTATTTGGTCCCACATCTAGGCTAATTAATATTCCCCGCACGGAGCCCTAACACTGATGATAACTTTGCATAACATTAGGAAAAAAAATACAGGCCACCAAACACGCAATACACATATAATAATACTGGTCAACCAACCAACGACACCCAAGTGCCAAGTCCAACCACGGCTACACAATTTTAAATCATAACGTAGAATTATCATTAGCCTCGTAAGTGCAATAAGTAACAACCAGAACATATAATGAATGAAAAACAAAAATACATGAGGATGAATTTAAGTTTTCATTGGTCTGCTGGAGAATTTAATTCGTCCTAAAAAACCGTTGAATTATGAACGTTTTATAAACAGTATAAAATGTCATTTAAAATACCCAAGTTATTACTTAAAGCAGCTTGTAGTGGTGTGAATGCAAACTACTTAGATTAAAAGTTTCATTTGATGAAAATAGTATGCCTTGTGGGAAGTAAAACTTTAAAAGCAAAGTATGTGTACTTTACTTTGATGTCCAGCGTCAAACAAAGTCTCAAAACGAATATAAAGCACTACTACCAGTACAAGCTTAATCGAATATAAGACGAATTCCACTGGATTGGGGTGTAACTTGGAAGAGAAATTAGAAATTATTGCCCGTTTCATATAAAAGTTTACATTTGTACTATGTATGCATTTTGGAATATTAGCAATCTTGTGCAAATAGCCTCTAGCACACCCATACTTATTCGCCATAGTTAGTCACCCAAGTAGCATAGAATCATAAGTCCTTCCATCCATGTATTGGTAAAAATAATATGCCGTTATCACATCTCATGTTTCTCGTACATACTAAGCGACTTTCACTAACGAGGGTGCAGAAAATATTCACTGTGAGTATATTGAAATAAACTAATAATTAATGACTATACAAAGACATTTTGATTTTGATCATCCATCCAGAAGAACAAATTTTAAAACAGTTTGTCAACCTGTCAGAAATGTTACTGCTTCGTTGCATCTTCTAAAAAGCGTTATTTAATACAGCAGGCAACATGCCCACATGTAGCAAAGTAGCGAAAGCAGTCTAGTTCTGTATGAAACAGCAAATTTGAATAATGCTAAAACTCTTTTGACTGTAACAGTTTAAAATAATTTGGTGTTAAACAAAACATGAAAGTTCCATCATGTAATTATGAATATGATGAATATTTTTCAAGTTTCGTGTAAAACCACATTGATTTAATCAGTCAATTGATAAATTGAACATTTCCGTTTCCGAACAGTGCAGCCTTACAGTCTGACAGACTAATTTAGCCAAATCAATGAGTAGCTTTCGCTACGTAATAATAGAGGCAGTTTGTAGACACACAGCACATGCACTGAATCATCATACCAAACTTGTACTAAAATGGGATTCCACGAAAAAAAAACAGATAGCGACAGTTGGCTTATTGTATGTTTTATACATTTAACATGGATCGATGAACTATAGGCAATAAGTTATGGGATATGTTTTAAAATGTAAAAGCTAATAACTACGGTCACAGAGACAAATATTAGTCAATATTTATGTCATGCCATTATATATAACACAAGAAATGGAAAAAAGAGTAGGGTGAAAGCAATGAAATTTCGATCAGGTTTACAAAGTTCCAATTTTATATGGCAAATACAAAGTGCACACAATATGTTTTTTGTTGCCACTACTATTATTATAATTCTCTCTAAATGAGTTTTTAGAAGGGAGACATAAAGCATTAACTTTGATTTAACGATACGATCGATGAAGTATTAGCTTTCTTTTTATAGAGTTACTGGAAACCATCTTGGGTACGCTTTGTGCACAGCTTCGAAATATGATAATGATACAGTTTTCTGCAGTTGAAATTTAAAAACACCAGGCGAAATCAATATTTGTTCTTTTTCATTTACGACTTATTTTTTGCTTAGGGTGCATTTCTTTCGGCCAAGGTTATTGTTTGTGTTTGCAGTTTTAAACCAATAAAACTAGAATCAAAGAGGTTGTAGTAAACCAGATCCCAATTTGAGTAACTGAGATTAGCAACAGAATAAAAATAATATGGATTATGTTACGTTGCTGCATAAGTGCGTGAAGTTGCAAATAGAACAACTGTATAGCAACTTATGACTTATAGAATTATCATTTATCAACCATAAAACTTTGTATTATGTATTATTAAAGTAAATCTTAAAATCGATGCTGAGCATTTCTCTTGTTTCTATAGTAATAGTTTACAACTGAATATGAAAGGAAAGATAGCTAAACGTCGAATTATTCTTAGTACATTCAGTCATAAATTAATATCAAACGTGCATAACCTAGGAAACTAAATGTACACACATGGTTGAAGTAAAAAACTGAATTGGCGAAATAAGTACAGTAATATGAAAATGTGCACGTACGTTGGAGTCATTAGGTTATTGTAGATCGATCTTGTCTGTTTTTATCAAAACAAATGTAATAAGGAGAACTGTATTATATTCTACATGTTTATTTTATATTTTTACGTCTTTTGTGTGACACTAAAATTAAACTTTTGTGAACTTTTTTGGTTGTTGATTCTTGTTGAATAGTAGCTACTCCAAGATTGTTTTGTAATTGTGCTTTAATGCAATGACC